>OY978526.1:46260139-46720139 GCA_963854835.1 Megamerina dolium | reverse complement strand
AAATTGTCACGTCCTTGGGGGCATCCTCTCTCAACTTCAACCATCATTGTGTTCTCCCCCTGTCATAAGCAGCCGTTTGGATAGCTTGGCGTAAATCCATCGGGTGACGACTTATGGTGAAGCAGTCGTGAAGAGCTGATTCACAAGACCTTCCATTCTGATAGTCATGTTGCGGAACACTTAAGGGACCCCGACTAAGAATCTCCGCTCTAATGTACTTTTCAACCATGCGCTCCAGACTTCTAAGTAGGAACGAAGTCAGGCCTATAGTCCTGAAGCTTTTTGCCAAGGAATAGTCATCCCTTCCCGGCTTAAGAATAAATATTACCTTGACAGAGCGCTAAATGTTTGGGATGTACCTATGGGAGTGACGTGCAGTAAAGATCTTTTCAGGATCTCCACTAGAATATCTTCGTCTTTCTTAAGCATGACTAGGCCCTTGGTCACTGAACGATAAAAGGCACACAACATATGAGTGGTCAAGGTGAGAGCCTGTGGTGAGGCAATTTTACAACCCCGGAAATGTGTTGATAGAAGTACTTCATTGACATCTGACTTCGAGCACGTATAGGTATAGTCCAGTCTGGCAGTTCGGCAGTTCTATTACGCAATAGATTTTATGGTCCGAATGGTCTGAAACCACTACAGTTTCAACTACTCTTCCCATACTGCGGTATTTGATTTTGACTGCAATTACGTCCTGACAGCAAAACTGTCTTAAGACGGTGCTGTCAACCACATACGGCATTATTATGAACGAATGTCGGAAGCCTTATCACCTACCGCACGAGCTCTGATTGAATTAGCAGTGGTATGAGTTACCCCACTTTATCGAGCTTTACTCACACAAGCATTTGCTGAACTTGACTACTACTACTTTAGTTTGTTGTACATATCAGAAGCTAAGCGGAAGGAAATGCTAAATACAAGCACTTTCGAATTTTCATCGATGGTTCCAAATACAATTTAAAGGGCGCTCTCCTGCATATTACAAATAAAAAGTCGTCGATTCCAATTGCTCATACCTAGGAAGTTACGAATCGATAAAAGAAATATTAGGATACATCATGTAAAACGAACATAAATGGAAAATTACGGCGACCTAAAAGTATTTGCTGGTTTCAAAGTGGGATATTAATTTAAGTTAATTGACTACACATGTGTTTTAGGTTATTGGCAATAGATGCAAAGCGGATCAACGAAGTATTTTTGCTTTCTTTTTGTGTGGGATATTCGAGTAACATGCAAAGAACATGTATCGAGGTGTTCGATTGTTCGAAATGACGTTTTACTTCCTCCACTAGATATTAACTTGGGATTCCGAAAGAATTTCGTTAAAGCGCTCGATCGAGATGGGCGGCTTTCCAGTACTTAATTCGCCTGTTTTCTAAATTTGCTTTTAAGTTATAAACATTTATGGTAGACCTTCTTCGAATATGACTGCACATAGTCAGATGATCATCTGACCTTGATTGATAATGGAGTACACATACATATGATATTATATCAAGATTCGATGTTGGAGAAGCTACATAAATATTTTTTATATTTTTTTTCAGGAGCTAATGACTATGGATGATCATATAGGGAAAATGATCAATATGAAATGCATTTTAGTATATATGCAACTATTTTGGTAATGAGTAAGACCTCACCTTGTTTCGCTTATGTACTACAATATTAACAACATGCTGCAAGAGTGTACACAAATCGAAGTGTAATTGACTGAATCCAAGAATGATTGCAGATTTTGAAAAATGAAAGAAAAGTCTTGCATACAATAGAAACAGAAATGAAATAATATATGTTACCTCTTATATTATTCAAAGTTTATATTCGCAGTAACTAGAGCAGAGTCTATGTATTGGATATATATTTTTCTATATTAGTTTCAATATATCTTTTAAGATTTACTCGATAAATAAGAAAAAATTACCATACGGAATAGTTAATCAAAAAGTTGTAAATTCATTGGTAAATATAAATGGTTCAATAAAAGAATTTAACAATAATATATTAAAACGATGCACTACAATGTAAGCCTAAATAATAGCATTAAGATATTCAATATAAAACCTATATCGTAAATCAATATTATACATAAAACATAATATAAATATAACCTACATCAACAAATTGTCTTAATTTTTATGTTTACATAAGCTAATATAGTAAGTACTATGACACAGAATAAGGACCATAGCAGTACAAGGTGACGGGTGGAGTACCGCAAGGCTCGGTACTGGGACCACTTCTTTGGAGTATTATGTACGACGGTATACTTAAAATACAAAAGCCGAAAGGAGTATATATCATTGGGTATGCAAACGACACGGTAGTTGCCAAAACCCTACCGGAAGTAAGACGAAGCGATGAAAAAACAATTAAAAGTGTTAAAGAGTGGCTCGAGATTGCGGGACTAGATCTGGGGGATCACAAAACCGAAGCAGTATTAATGAATAGCCGGAAGATGTTAGATCATATTGATGTGCGTGTTGGTAACCACATCATATCCTCCAGTCCATACATTAGGTACTTGGGAGTCCTATAGGGCCGCAGGTTGAATTTTAAACAACACCTCAAATAGGCGAGTGTTAAACAGCAAGCCGAACAGCTCATGCCGAACATTGTGGACCACGTCAACCGATTAGTAGTCTACACAGAGGCGTCAACACATCAATAATAATGTACGCTGTAGCAGTATGGGCTACAGCGACAGGTTGTAAGTCTTACATGAAAAGGATCACAGCGGCATATATATTAACATCTCTAAGAGTATGTAGCGCATTTAGCACAGTCTCTAATGATGCAGCGAATGTAATTGCGAGCCGATGTCCTATTGATATCATAGCAACCCAAGCGCAGTCACTTCGTGATAATAACAAACTACCGCAAGCTGAGCGGATAGAATTAGAGAATATAATTAGTCATAATGAACGAGTATGGCAATATAGATGGAATGTATCGACGAAAGGGCGGTGGAGACATACCCAATATAAAAATGTGTATCGATAGGAAACATGGAGAGGTCCATTACTACCTGACCCAGTTCCTCAGTGGCCATGGATGCTTTAGAAAATATTTGTATAAACACAAACACGTTGATCACCCGTGATGTCTCTATTGCAATCACGAAATTGAGAACGCACAGTATGTTCTATTGAAGTGCGTCAGGTTTGAAAGTGAACGCTCCCAGCTTGAACAGTTAATGCTACAATCGCTAACACCAGAGGGACTTATCCAATGCAAGCTCTCCTCGAAAGAAGCATGGGACACGTCAGCAGACACTATTACAAGAATGATGCAGGCAGGCAGCACGTATGAGAAATAGCGGAGAGTGAATAACACTCAAAATCCTGCCTTGCGAAGGAATGCCTTGACCGCAAGGATGAACAGGATAGTGATATCGGTGGAGGTGGTTTTAGTACAAAGGCACATATTGGGGCATAGCCACAATGTGTGAATCGTGCATGCTGAGTAGTACGGATTACTCAGTATCTATGAAGATTTCCACCTGCCAGCGTATCATATAAAAAAAAAACAATTCATTTCATATTCTTTATGCAATTATATTCGCCACACACAGTTTCAAATGCTGACCGTATTACACAGAATACCGTTCAAATACGATAATTATAATGATGATGAAAATGATTATTATAATTATGCTGAATGTTGTGTGTAAGTGTGATACGTACATACTAGTTTACCAATAGAAAAGATTATAACGATAACGTCAACGTTCTGAATGCTGCTTGGCCATCGTCTAAATAGTGAGTCGTCGTGCGGAAATACTGCGAGATTAAGAATTCTATATAAACCCCATGTATTTGAACAATAAAATAAATTCTTTTGAACTAACGTCAAGCTTGAACCCAGGTCTAGCTGAAAACAAAGAAGCGGTGAAACTTCTCTCAACGATCTGACTGATAGGAGGACTTATGAACGGATATTCAGTACTAACTGTTATCCTATAGCATTCTAGTTTATTACATACTGATATTGTTGCCTGAAGTTGTTAGCCTTTAGTGTTCTACTAATACATAAGTATGCTGCCATTGAGGAGTCAGCTTATAAAATATACAGATACAGTAAATGAATTTATTACACAACAACTTTATGCATTAAGTGAATGAAGTGAAGTGAATGATCAACAAGATCTTATATTGTTACAGCATTTGAGGAGGTCTTAACTGAAGGTAATACAGATTCCGATTGCCACATTTAAGCATAAATTGGAGGTAATAACTTTCAACGCCTTTCAAAAAAGATGGACGGACACACCCATCTGTAGGACGGCCAAATTGCTGTGGCCTCAAATCAGTGGGAAACGCATACGCAAACTTACTGACCGAAATATACGAGACATTTCGACCTATGTGGGATTGGTCACTGGCCACTGCCTCATAGGTTCACACGCTACAAGATTGAGCCTAGGCCATCTCGCACACGACTTTTACAGAAGCTGCAGAGATGATGAGGAGCTTGAGATAGTCTCACATCAGCTATGCACCTATCCTGCTTTGTGCAGGATGCGCAAACAATTTCTGGGCAATTATCAAATGAATGACCTAGCAGAAATAATGCAGGTTGAAATTAAAAACCTCCTATAATTCATTCAAAACTCAGGTTGGTTCAACGAGTGAATGGGTAAAGGGAATATCCGCGTGGTATTACAATGGGCCTCTCTCTAGCCTACGAGCGCCCTCTCTAATTGAGAGGGCGTTCACACTAACCTAACCTAACCAAACCTATAGCATTTGAATGTGATTTCATAATATTCATAATCCATAACACTTCATAATATTATTTCTTCAATTTTCGAGAAATATTGTATCATTGATTAAAAATCTCCTTACAGTCGGCTGGGCCCGACCAAATTATACCCTGCATATGTAGATATATATATAAAAACTTTACTCGAATATCCATCTTTTTCTTTTATTTCCACTTTTTGAAAAACAATTTTTGCATATAATACTAATTTACACCCGAAATATGGTTGATTTTGATGAAGTACTTTGTATGTTATGAGACTTCTAAAAGGGATAATTTAAAGGATTTTTTTAAGATAATTTTGAGACTTAGCATGGGAGCTATATAAAAAGTTGGCGTGGCTTACCTCTTTCTTGTAAATCCAATTAATTTTTCAATATTAATCCACACCTTAAATTTGTTTGTACTACGTTGAATAGTTCGTAAGTTATAGAGGCTTAAATTTTTTAAAATTTTCGCAACTTTGTATGGTAGCCCCATTAAAAAGTGGGCGTGGCATGTTGATTTTTTGCCAGATTATGTACAACTACCATATTCACCTAAGTATTAATTATGATTGTTCTAGAGAGAAGATTGCAGAAGCTGGAGCTATCTCAATTTAAAAGAAATTCAGTCATCCTGTATGGGAGCCACTATAAACAATGAGCGTGGCTGACCCATTTCTTGTGGGTATATTAGCTCTTACAATACTAATTCACACCTTCAATCTGGTTGTTCTACGCTGAATAGTTTGTAAGTTATGGCGGTTAAAATTTTTGTTTTATTTCCAATAAGAAGTGGGCGTGGTACGCTGATTTTTTGCCAGATTATTTCCGACTACGATATTAATCTAAGTGTCAATTATGGTTATTCTATACAGAAGATTGCCGAAGTTACGGCTGTTTCAATTTAAAAGAATTTCAGTCATTTTGTATGGGGGCTACAATAAACAGTGGGCATGGCGCGCCCATTTCCTGTGAGCCTAGTTGCTCGTACAATATTAATCCACACCTTAAATCTTGTTATTCTACGCTGAATAGTTTGCAAGTTATAACCGGTAATATTTTTTTTTCATTTCCGCAACTTTGTATGGGAGACCCAAGAAGGAGTGGGCTTGGCACACTGATTTTATGCCATATTATTTCTGACTACCATGTTAGTTTAGGTGTCAAATATGGTTATTCTAGACAGAAGATTACCGAAGTTACGGCTGTTTCAATTTAAAAGAATTTCAGTCATTTTGTATAGGGGCTACAATAAACAGTGGGAATGGCGCGCCCATTTCCTATGAGCTTTGTTGCTCGCACAATACCAATCCATACCTTAAATCTCGTTGTCCTACGCTAAATGGTTTGTAAGTTATGGAGCTTAAAAGTTTTAGTTTAATTCCCTCGACTTTGTATGGGAGACCCATGAAGGAGTGGGCGTGGCACACTGATTTTCTGCCATATTATTTCTGACTACCATGTTAGTTAAAGTGTCAAATATGGTTATTCTAGACAGAAGATTACCGAAGTTACGGCTGTTTTAATTTAAAATTTGTATGGGGGCTGCGATAAACAGTGGGCGTGGTGCGCCCATTTCCTGTGAGCCTAGTTGGTCGTACAATACTAATCCACACCTTAAATCTCGTTATTCTACGTTGAATAGTTTGCAAGTTATAACCGGTAACATTTTTTTTTAATTTCCGCAACTTTGTATGGCAGACCCAAAAAGGAGTGGGCGTGGCACACTGATTTTCTGCCATATTATTTCTCACTGCCATGTTAATCTAAGTGTCAATTACGGTTATTCTAGACAGAAGAGTGTAGAAGTTACAGCAGTTTCAATTTAAAAGAAGTACTGACACTTTGTATGGAGCTACGCTAGAAAGTAGGCGTGGCTCACCCACGGACGGGCGGACATCGTTAAATCGAAAATTTAATCGACGCTGATCACGAATATATATCTATGTCTATATCTCCGGAGATTCCTTCAAGTGGACACAAACATCTGACCGAAATGAATATACCATGCATATTGCATTATGCAGGGTATAAAAATGGATAAACGGTTTTTGACTTTAACATATAAAACTACATATTTACAAAATTTTAGATGCGATGTTATGTATATATATATATATATATATATATATATATATATATATATATATATATATATATATATATATATATATATGTATATATACGCAAGATCTTTGGACCTATTTGCGTTGGTGGCGAGTACCGAATAAGGTACAACCATGAGCTGTACGAGCTGTATGCCGATATTGACATAGTAAAGCGCATCAAAATCCAGCTGCTGCGCTGGCTAGGTCATGTCGAGCGAATGGAAGAACACGCTCCAGCTAAGAAGGTGTTATATTCGGAACCCGCTGGAGGACGACGCAAAAGAGGAAGACCAAGCCTCCGGTGGAAAGACCAAGTACTGGAGAACCTGACGGCGCTTGGAATTTCTAACTGGCGCCAGCTAGCGAAGAACAGAGATGGCTGGCGAAGCATGTTATTTTCGGCCTAAATCGATATTCGGTTGTTATGGCCACATAAGTAAGTAAGTAATATATATATATATATATATATATATATATATATATATATATATATATATATATATATATATATATTGGCGTTAGCGTAATATTGGTACGTTGGCCCTTGCATATCTATCCCTCATATACCATCGTATTATTCATTAGCATAAATAAAATGACGTTCAAACTAATGTAGCTCAATTTTGAGAGAACGCTAAATGCCACAACGTAAGATAACACCAATGTTTGATTTACTTTTAAATGCATACCTAATACGTAAGTACTCGTAAAATTCAATAGATTATACATATATATATCTACATATGTATGTATATTACAATTGTTTGTATGCAATATAAAGAAGAAATAATATATGCGATTTATGAAAAATTAAAATGCATTTAGCCTTGCTGAACTTGCTGACAATGTTTACTTCTTGAATGAATATTTGAATACATATTTTAGTACATAAACAAGTATGATGAATACTTCGACTATCATATCGATTATAATAATAATCATGTAAGTAAAACTTGTGAAGGTAAGCAAATATGAACGTATATTAGAATTATTAAATATATTCCAAATAAATATAGCAACTGCTCAAGCCACTCAAATTAGCATTATGGTAAGCATTTCAAAGTAGATGAACAGACATTCACTATTGTCCATGGACAGTAACATATGATACATATGTGCATATGTTGGTTATTGTACTCGTATTGTATGTGTTGACGTTTTTTATGTGGCAATTGCCTAATTTGGTTCAAATTTTAATACAATTTTTATGCTGAAGATTGCAAGGAAATGTATGAGTGAACGCTCAAATAATAGTAATATTAATTACAATACACAGCAATTTCAAAGGTGTTAATATATGATAATAAATCCCTCATAATGCCTCTAAATTTTTAGCCATGAATAAATAGCTCAATGATTTATTACATTTATTTTCTTGTGGATTTTCAAAACGTATACATCAATGGAAAAATGTATTTAAAAAACATAAATGAACGTACTTTACTAAACAAAAACATTGCAAAATTAAATATTTCTAGATATTAATTTTTATTATGTTAATTAAATAATTTCCTCAAAATGTTTTTTTTACTTGATTGTGACGTACTGATTTCGAATCTGATTTTAAATATAATCATTAACAGTTCTTGAAATAGCTTAATTTAAAAATGCTTATAAATTTCTTCTGCTTAATTTTTTTGTTTTTGTTGAATAGAGAATAATAATTTTCATTGCAAATTATTACTATCACTGACACTATTATTAACAATTACCGTTTGTTATTGTATTGAACATAGCCGCGGTTTGAAATCGCAACTTTATGCATGGACGTTAAGACAACTTCACACCAAGCGAAAAATGATAAATTAATGATTCTTGTTAAACGTCAAAAATCGGTGAATCAAAGACAACAGAAGCCCTCGCTATTTGACTATAGGACTTGACGTGTAAGGCCCAGAACCAATACAAACCCAAGAGAAGCAGATAGACATATACCACATAGCGAATCATTTTGGCACCTTACGCAAACTGACAAATTTGCGGGTCTGAAACAGTGGCTAGTATAACAACCAATTTCCTTTTCCTTCTTTCAAGATTAGACTATTGTTTTAAAAACCACAATTAATTTCGAAATTTTATTGGCAAAACATTCCGTGAATTTCTATATTCTCATACAATCACTGAGGGAAACATTTAGATATTAGATAATGTTGCAATTTCTTTGGAGTTACAGGAGTTGGAGTATGAAATTTAATCTATGAAAAGTATATTTTAAACAATTTAACCTTCAATACAAATTTATTTCTGAGCAACGGTCAACAAGAAATTATTACAAAAATATTACACCGGTGAAATCCGGAAATCCGTTTGAACTTTCTTTCCACATTTTGACTTTTGGCCTTACTAATGTTTCCTAAAGCTGAACGAATATTTGAGGTTGAGGGAACGAAATTCATTTTCTGCAATTTTCATTTTCGATTTTTCTTCTTCTTAAGGAGCACCCTACTATTTCCGACTGCACTTTTCTTCTTGCATATTATCTGATATGAATTCGCGTCATATGTTTAAAATCAATATATTAGGTGGTTCAATAAAGACGTATGCCAATAAAGAAAATGCGTGTGTTTGTGTGTTTGGCAAAATTATGTTTTATTTCTCAACATATATATATATATATATATATATATATATATATATATATATATATATATATATATATATATATATATATATATATATATATATATATATATATATATATATATATATATATATATATATATATATATATATATATATATATATATATATATATATATATATATATATTTACTATACATACATAAGTGCTTATTAGTATAAGAGCAATATTTTCAATTAAGCATAAATTAAGGGGAAATGTTACAATTGCATTTACAAAAGAACATATTACACAAATTCCAATGGAAAAAACAAAATCACAGCATCACATAATTAACACACTACAAAAACTTCCGTGCGCAATTACAATTACGAAGGCATATAACAGCGTTTTGATTTACGCTTCTATGCTCATTTCATTTAATAAGTCCAACGGTAGGCGGTCCAACAGCCTACCGCAGTCGTAGGTAATCATCAACTTAATTGTCAAAAATAGTTTAACATTTATTTTCCATTAATTCATATTTTCCATTTCATTATTAATATGAACTTCACCGCATTTCAAGGTTTATTATTCCGTAACCACATACGTACGTTTTCCGTACGCGTAGTGAACTTCATCGTGTGCTCCTACAAATCAATCAATTAAACATTCTTAAAAGAAAATTAAATATAATAATTATACAAAACATTCAATTTGTACAATTTGTAGTTATCACTAATATTTGTGCATAAAAATATATAAAATAAACTAAGAAAAATTGCAATTTATTGTTTTTCATATAACTTCATGTTCTCATTTTATTAAATAATGAGTATACAACGCTCTCCGCCTCGCGAAACAGTGCCTAGTGTGTGTGAGGGAATAAAAACGCGCCAACATCACAAACATTATAAGTGACAATAAATCGATTTACTCTTCCACACAACATCAACCCACAACAATAGCGGTACCAAAAAATAATTTTAAAACTAAGCAGCAGATTACTCATCCTCCTGACGTTTTATCATCACAATTATCATGGATTGCACAATGCAAGCCACCTATACTAACACCAACAACAACAGCGAAAACGCAAGCCAGACGGATGAAAATGTTAATAGTGTTTTCGGTCCTGATACTGTCAATCACGTGCAATTTTGGTTTCGCCGATTCCGATCCGCTAATTTTGATGTGAGAGATGCACCACGCTCTGGAAGGCCAATTGTCGAAAATGTTGATAAAATAATAGAAATCGACGAGTCTGACCATCATGTAAGCACTGTTCTATTGCCCAGGAGCTAAACATTGCACAAAAAACCGTTTGGAACCATGTAAATAAGACTGGATACAAAAAGAACCTCGATGTATGGGTGCCACACGAGATAACGCAAAAAATTCTCATGGTTCAATCGTGGTCGTGGTTCAATCCCTGGCTGATGTAAAGGGTTATCCATTTTGCGGTTTCAAAAGTAAATGTTAATAAAACACATATAAAATATTTTTTATCATGATATTTCTTTTTTATTATAAAGTTTGAACGTTGACATTATGTGTGAATTACTACATCATTTAAATGACCACCACGAGAATTGTTGCAAGCATCGATTCTTTTGAGGTAATTTTCGACCACTTTTTGACACATATTGGGCGGTATCTCAGCCATAACGTGACGAATGTTGGTTTTTAGGTGCTCAAGAGTTAAAGGTTTATCTGCATAAACACGGTCTTTCGCGTAGCCCCACAAAAAAAAGTCAAGCGGTGTCAAATCGAATGATCTTGGTAGCCACTTGATATCGCCACGACGAGAAATTACGCGGCCAGAAAATTTCTCTTGCAATAAAGCCATATTCGCTCGAGTTGTGTGGCATGTGGCACCATCTTGTTAAAACCACATATTCTCTAAGTCGTATTCTTCAATAGCAGGCAAAAAAAAGTCGGTTATCATATGACCATAACGCTCCGAATTGACGATGACAGTCGTTCCATCGTCGTTTTCGAAGAAGTAAGGTCCAATCACACCTCCGGACCAAAGAGCGCACCAAGCAGTGACTTTTTGTGGATGTAGTGGCCTCTCTTCAATTACTTGAGGATTCTCAGAACCCCAAATACGACAATTTTGTTTGTTAACATACCCACCGAGTGAGAAATGTGCTTCGTCGCTGAAGAAAATTTTGTTCGAAAAATCGCCGTCCACCGCCTGTTGTTCAAGCACCCATTCGACGTATCTACGACGTTGCGAATGGTGGCTTCAGTTGTTGTGTGAGCTGGATTTTATATGGATGTAGGTGTAGATCCAAATGCAAAATACGCCATAATGTGCCGTAAGACAGTCCTAATTCCTGAGAACGACGAGGAATCGACACATTCGGGTCTTCGGCAACACTTTCACTTACAGCAGCGGTATTTTCGGTGGTACGAGCGAAACGATGATGCACAGGCCTTACAATATCTGCAACCGATCCAGTCTCTTCATATTTCTTCACAATTTTGCCAATTGCTTGCGTAGTTGGACGATTATGTAAACCATAATCTCCTCTTAAAGCACGATATGTGGCTGTGGCAGAATCACCATTTTTGTAGTAGGTTTTTACAATTTTAATGCGTTGTGCGATAGTTAAGCGATCCATTTTCGGAAATGTCAGACTTTGAACTGAAAAAGGAAGAAATTGTTTTAACAACTTAGTTTGACAGATGTCGAATTCTAGCCCTATACTTTTGAAACCGTGAAATGGATAACCCTTTATAACAAATTTAATATCGAAAAGTTTTTTCTTCTTTCGAACGGTATCCACCTGTCGGCAAGCAATTGCCAATTCTTCTGACAGTAACAATTTGCCATGAAAAAGCTTCTAAAAGAACTCTGTGCCTAAGCTCAGAAAAAGAGCTGTCACAAGGTTTCTGCCGTTCGGAACCGTATAAATAAGTAGGTCCCTTCTAATAATGTCCAAAAATTAACACATGCAACAGTAATGGAGGTGAAGTCGGCCAATGAGCCCTTCGGGGCTTTAAAACAATGGCAATGTATATATATATATATATATATATATATATATATATATATATATATATATATATATATATATATATATATATATATATATATATATATATATATATATATATATATACAAAACATGCTAAATGTAATTATTTTGGAGTTGCTTATTGCTAACATTTCATTTTGCTGCATGTGAAAATCAACATGGATTGAAGTCGACTAATGCTCCATGTTGCAATATCGCAGTGTTGCAGTCTATTCGTTCGTATAGATAAGAAACCCAACAAGGTTAGCTATTAATTGAAGAATGCGGGCCTAGGCTTGAGAGTCGGTAAATTCTCCCCCCTAATTTGGTTAAACCAACCGAGATGCAATCCGTTCTCCGACTATACAGCTATCTTTGCAGGTCCTCTGCTGCCAAGACTAGTTCCGAACCTTACCCATGGCGCACAACTCGGTAAACGTTCAAGGGGATCAATCGCTGCTGCGTGCTCAGGCAGTATTACGAATTTATATAATATAGAAAATGTATTACTAGAATACAAAAATTATTGTATGAACGAACTTTATAAGATGACAACAAAAACAAAACGCAAGACTAAAACGGAGACAATATTAATGATTTTCCGGCCGTCTATCAAATATGTAAGCCAAGGTCGCGCACTCCCTGTAATAACGACATAATTTCAAATATCAAATTGTTGAAAACTCATGAATTAATGTTTTATGTGTTAATTATTCCAAAACAATGTAAGTGCATAACACACATTATGAAACTTTTTATGCAGTTAGCCAATAATATTATATTTTTTTAGACCACTGACCGAACTTCATGACGTTAATACAGCCAAAACTCATTATATCGATACCTTACATAGCTTTTTGAAATAATATATTAGTTTGACCGCTTGCTAACCTATAGATTGATATCAGAGGAACCTAGTGGTATTCATAACTCGAAAAAATCGAACTTTTAGTTATGTCGTTATGGCATAACATGAGCAATATACGTGTGTACATTGTTTTATTTTGCTTACACACAAGCACACTACTGTCACATAAACTTATGCACTTTATTGTAAAAGACGTTTAAATATTTTTCAGAAAATATGTAAATAAATCGCACAAGCCTGACTTCATGTGAAATTCATTGAATGCTTTTAGTTACATCAATTTTACAGCCATCGGACAACATCAGACACCATTAACTGCAAGCTGCCAATTTGTTACGTGTACCATACGTGTAAGTATAGTCTATAACAATGATCAATGGTTAGGTTTGTACATTTTAGGCGCCACACTACCTTTAAATAAGTTTACCTTAATACTTATAGGTGTGTACGAGTATATGGTATAATACATACATATTATATTATGTATGTGTGCGAGTGTGAATGAATGTGCTTACAGTTGACCTTTCTTTTATTTTTATTATTATTGTTGTTTTCATAATATTAACTAGTTTTTATTTTTTGGTTTCTTTAAATTTATTTGTCTTCTCATCATGCGTTTTATTTAAGAGGAATGACTTAACAAAACGTGCTAAATCCAGTTTTTTTGGGGATTTTATTTTTTGCAATTTCTGAATCTCCAGGCTACTTTGCATCCAAACGAGATATATCTATACTAAGATAGTGATATTCTTACCAATTCAACGTAAATATAAGAATTTACAAAATAAGTACGTATGCCAAAGAAAATACAAAATATATTGCTATACGAGGTTTGCCTTTTATTTGTTTTTTTTTTTAAGTATGAAAATGCATTTGGTTATCATCAAAAATGGTTTTATTGTTTTTCAAAGTATTCTCCATGAAGGTTTATACACTGTTGTATGCGCTCAAACCAATTGTCGAAGCACTTTTGATACTCTGACTGAGACTACTCCAAAATATGGTTTTTGTTGGGTTTGGCTTTTTTGAGTGATTCTTAAATTATGCGGGATCCAACAAGACAAATCTTTTTGACAGCTAAGTGATTAATCAATATCGAATGCACGGGGGTGGATACCCAAGGATGCCTCTATCCCACGGTATGTCAGATGACAATCTTTCATTATCAGTTCACGCACAGCATCGATGGTTTCTGGTACATTGACCGATTTTGGACGACCTTCAGGAAATTCGTCCTGGAGCAACGGTGACCACGCTTGTATTCGTTAAAACACGTTTAAATATTCTGGAGAATTGATGCTTGATCGCCAAATGCCGGATGAAGACGATCGAAGCGATCGTATTAATTTAGAAAAAAAAATTAATGCATCAAAACGTAATTGTATTAGCATGAGCAAAAGAATGGTGATAATTTCAACGTGACCCAACAAATGAAGTCTGTTGGGTGTTTATATATGTATATGCAGGTGTATATGCCTATGTATATGTTATAGATGTAATATCCCAACAAACACAGTTTCAAACGTTGGAGAAAATTGTATTTCTCAATTTGATTTCAAATGTTTTTCTCAAATGATTCACAAATTGAAAATCATATTTGATTTCTATATTTAAATTTCATTGGAGATTCATTTGAGAAACATTTGAAAAAAGCAACACTGCTGAGTTTGATAACTAAGGTTTGAAGTACATTTGATAAATAACGTTTGAAGCACATTTGAGAATCAATACTTTTCTCAAATTGAGAATAAACTCCCCTTTTTATTGAGAATGCTATGATTCTCAAATTGGTATCAAATTGTTTTCAAACGATTGAAATTTGAGAAAGTGCTTTGATATCAAATCATTCTCAAAAGTATATCAAACCTCAATGTTTGCTGGGATATTCCTATATTGTATATGTGTGTAAAAATTCATGCTATTGTTGTTTAAAACAAGATATTATCCTAAATAAACGATGAAGAAGATTTAATATCCCAGTAATAATACAAATAAACACAAACAAATTTAAAAATTCAATTTACATTAAATTACAGCTAAAAATAAAATCAAATTCGCATATATGCGAAGCTACAGCTGTTATATTATTTTTCACTGTCGATTCTTTTATGTCAATTATCAAGCTCATCCCCTTATTAGGGAAGAGTGGGCAATGATAGTTGTTGGCTCTCACGGCTAAACAACTGAACGAGCAATAGCGCCATCTCTATGGTAGATTCGGCTTCACAGCCGGTGCTGTCAGTACAAATTTCGGCGTGCGCCGCCATTTATAGACGCTACGCAACAACAAACTTTTTTCTGAGTGCGCTTATGAGAATTGGTATTTTTAAATCGTGTGTGTCTTAATATCATCGGTGTTATAAAATCGGAAAGGTGAGTGTTTTCTTAAGTGAAATTGGATGCTGTTGTTTTGTTTTTCGTTTTTAGACAAAATGATGCGAAATTACAAGTGAAAGAAGCAGCCGATCAACAAACAGCCTTGGCGAATGCCACAATGTGGCCATCAGAAGCGGCGAGACAGTGAGAATGGCGGCCAAACATTTTAAATTAAATTTTGAGACTCTGCGAATGCACGTCAATCGGTCAGCTGGTGAGGGAAGAGGAGAGAGACAGCATAAAAATATAAACGAAACACAATTGAAGAAAGCGATTCTCGCCATGGAAAAAGGAACCATGCTCGCAAAAGTTGCCGAAATTTTCAAATTGAATTACCAGACGTTGAGAAACAACATTAACCGTCCAATGCCGACAAAATATCGAACTCAAGTAATTTTCTTATGCATTCATTTCGTTCATTTCACTCGTTCGTGTATGTTGTGTTGTTCAGATCAAGAAGCGGTGTTAATGAATTATTTGCTCAATTCAAGTGCCATCTATTACGGCCTGTCATCAAGAGACGTGCGAAATTTGGGAGCAGGTTTTGCTGAAAAATTGGTAATCGATGTGCCGGATAATTGGAGAAACGAAAAAATGGCATGCAATGATTGGTTTGTGTCATTCATGAAACCCCATCCGAACTTGTCGCTTCGCAAGCCACAAGCAACGAGCTTGGCCCGTGTGACGAGCTTCAATCGACACAATGTCGGACATTTTTATCAAAATTTGGGTAAAGTTATGGACGAGTTGAAAATACAACCACAAAATATATCAAATATGGATGAATCCGGCGTCACCACAGTTCATACGCCGGAGCGTGTGGTTGTGCAATGCGGAGCCAAACAAATTGGCAAAATGACATCGGCCGAACGAAGTCAACTCGTCACTATTGCAGGTGCCGTAAGTGCCACTGGTGCTGCAATTCCGCCATTCTTTGTTTTTCCTCGTTTTCGTTTTCATCCACGTTTTTTAAATGGAGCGCCGCATGGTTCAGTAGCCACATGAAATCAATCAGGATGGATGAACACTGATTCTTTTTTATTATTCTTGGAACATTTCCAATCGTGCGTTGGTTCATCGAAAGAACAGCCCAGATTGTTATTGTTGGACAACCATGAATCAATCAAATCTCAACCAAAGCGTTGGATTTCTGCGTCGAGTATGACATTCATTTCGTCTCATTCCCGCCGCATTGCACGCACAATCTTCAACCGCTCGACCGCAGCGTGCTCGGACCATTGAAAACAGCGGTCAATCGTTCGTGAGATACATGGATGCGAAATCATCCCGCCAAAACAATTACAATCAATGAAATTGCGGCGATATTGCATGAGCCATACAAACAAGCTGTCACGCCAGCAAACATCGAAGCTGGGTTCGAATGCACTGGTTTATCCATTTAATGACAACAAATTCACAGATTTGGATTTCATGCTATCCAGTGTAACAGATCACCCAATACCTGAATCAAACGCTGAATAAAATGCAGAAGAAAATGAAGAAGAATCCATTTCCAAACGAGAATTAAAAAAAAAACTAATTAATTTTCGTTTTTTCTCACTTTTTTCGTTCATTTACAGCACACAGAAATGTTAACTAGTTTTACCCCACTAGTGGGGTAAGAATAGTTAAAAAAGTTGTTTTGGTTTTTCGGCTATAGCTCGGCAGCATGGCAAGATACAGTAAATGGTGAAAAAGTAGCCAGATAAACAGGCTTTGTAACTGTAACGAAAATGTCTTACTAGACTATCTTTGCCCACTCTCCCCTATTATTATTATTGTCACTATTATTGTTATTAATGTCAACTGAATTATTTATATTTCAAATTCTATTTTTTCCGGCTTTAATTATACGCCTTTGGTGACATTTGCTGTACATACTTTATAAAATTTTATACTTTACTTGAAACTGCTTCAAATATTAACCTCCTTATATTAGCTGGTTCCTAATGGCAGAATCCTTGTGACATCATTTTGTCTGAGTTTTATTTGGAAGAAATTAAAGCAGTATCGGTGTCTTAGCCCAGTGGTTAGTGTGTTGGCTTTCTGATCGGTAGATCGCGGGTTCAATGCATGGATGAATTTATTATCGAAAAAAATTTTTTTCGAACGCTACCCATCTGCCGGCAAGCAATTGCCAATTCTTCAGGCAGTAACAATTTTCCATGAAAATGCTTTTAAAAAAGATTTGTGACAAAACCCAGAAAAGGTAATGTCACTAGGGTTCTGTCGTTCAGAACTGGCTAATATAAGTAGGTATTTTCTAAAATTTAACACGCACAAGATTTCTGGAAGAGAAGCTTGGCCAAAGAGCCTTTCGCTTACTACAAGTGCAGCAGATTTTTACAAATTTTATTTCCAACAGCTCTAAGATTTCGTATTCTTATTTTAATATATTTTTGTTAATTGATCAACTTTGGCAAACCAATACTCCATTAAAACATAGTAAGTTTGCTATTACTTTTCAAGAGACAATAAATTTGTAAATATGGAAGCTATAACTTTATTCAAGAGTTATCCGCTCACGGAGCACTGTATGTCGTTTGTGGCATGTCCGCGTGAACCTGACCTATGCTGTGAGAAATTTTCACACGCTGATGCTTTTTTTTTATTTTTTATTTCGTTTTTAACATTTCTTATTTAATATTTGTTGCTGTTCTTCGTCTTTTTGTTAATACTATTGTCGTTATTGTTTATCGCTGATAACCCTGACATCAAAATTTACCTCTACTATGCATATACTCGTACATTCATAAATAATTACACGGCGTAAATATACACGATTTGTTGCTGTTATTTGTTTGGCAGTGCGGTGAAATTATAAAAATTATTGTTATTACCGAATATTATAATAAATAACACCAGTGAGGGTATAAATGATTTTAAAATGCATTGTTTTACATCACAAACGTTAGTGATTCAATAGTTTTGCGGCGTTAAAATTTTATAAATTCATTTTAATTAGAAAATTTGTTCAACTTCATTTTAGATTTTTTTTCTCGTTTGTGTTCCATACTTCTTCATATTTATATGTTTATTTCATAGATAACTACTTTGAGTCAAAATACTCATACTTATGATCTAATGGCTATAAACAATCTGTAACTAAATATGTAATATTAATAAAATTTAATAGTAATTTGGAGTTATTGTGTTATATGGCATTTCTATGGCTATAGGGTGACACCTCGTAATTAACTAAGACGATAAACTGCGTACCACTTTATAAAAATTGTTAAAATTTATAGAAATTTCAACCATTATAGTACAACGGAATACTGATATTGAAAATGAAAAGTTCGATTGATGCAGCATTAAAAAGCTTGCCATTTAACTCTACAATCTTAAAATATTATTTTCTAATTTGGTTTACAAGAAATCTATCATTAAGAATAATGTGGAGATTTGTGGAAAGATATTACTTCCATATTTCGAGGTAACTTTTCCTTAGAGGACAGAATGGCAAAGAAACATATTTCTGTTAAAATATAACATCCACAAAATGGACGGAGTTTATACAAAAAAATTGAGGGCAAGAGAAACTCCAATTGAACAGAAGCAACAAGAGCAGGATGTTACCTCAAAAATCGAAAAAAACTCAACAACCGTTGTAAATATTCAGTTTGTATGACCTAAGAATGCTGGAATAGAACCGGCAAACACGCATCCTTAGCAACATAAAAACGATGATCTTTAAGTTTAATTTGGTAAATTGCCCAGCTTAATGGTGAGATTATAAAACAACTAGCGTTTTCTTTCTGTAAAACCCCACATCTTTAGATGAGCACACCATTTCAAACTGATAAATAACATTACCGAACCAGCATCGACATTCCAAGACCAAGCCAAATACAATAATTGTTCCAGGTGTTTTAATTGCGGCAAAATGAATCATTAGCATGAAAACTGTCTCCGGAAGATTGTTGACGCTATGTATGATGATGAACATTTGGAGCAAATATGTTATAGAGGTATGATAAGTGTCGCTTTGTTGTTGTTGTAACAGCATACGGATTCCACATACATAATGTGTAAGGTGTGATTCGTAGTGTTGTTGTATGTTGTGCACAAGGAAGAAGGAAGAAGGAACGCTGGGCAAGCAAACAGATGTCTGGTCTCATGCGGGCCTCGGCCACAATGTGGACACAGATCTGGGATGTCGTCATTGAGTTTGTGTAGTTAATTTTCTTGCTTCATCCTGATCATAGCTGGGAAAGCGTAGCTCTGGTACTAATTGAGAGGCTCAGCACAGCGGCGGTCATGTTTAGTTCCACCAGTTGAGATTCATAATCAAGGCGCGTGACTTGTTAGTTGATGTGGTTACCATATGATCTCATCGTTTTCCTTATGTTACGAAGAGGCCCATCGTTTGTCGCTGGACCATGATTGGGTTGATTTGGAAGATTACATGATAGTAGAAACTGCTTTGTTAGGAGTTCATTATACTCTGAGGATATAAGTCACTTGGAGGAGATGATCTTCATGTGCCATTTTATGGACGCCTGAAATGATTCGCAGCGCCATTCTATCTTGCCTGAAGTACCAAACACTGAGCGTTACCGAATGCCGCCATCCATAAGGGGGAGGCGTAGTTCAAACTGATCTCCTAATCGCTTTGTACGTGACAAGGAGCGTCTCCTTATCCTTACCCCTTACCCAAAAATAGCAAAATAGCGTGACTGACAGCGTCAAATGCTTTTGACAGGTTCAGTGCCACGAGAACAGTGCGTTCACAGGGACGCTTCTGATTGAGCCCATGATTGATTTGGGCTGCTATCTCTGTTAACGCTGTTGTTGTACTCTGCATCCCACATCCCGTGCTGAGAGCGCACTCCCTTTAGATGCAATGCAAGGTCAAGCAACAGAAGGGCCTCCAAAATCTTGAGGACTGGAGAGAGAAGCTAAATTGGGCAATAGGAGGCACCATGCTCTACGTTTTTATCGGGCTACAAGAGAGACATAACTCTGACTACTCTCCATATGTTTAGAATGACCAATGTTTCCAATGACGCATTCAGAACGTGGGTTAAATAGCTTATGCCCAATGGGCCCATGTGTTTTAGGACAACCATTGATATGCCATCCGTTCCGACAGCTTTGGAGCCCTTGGATCCTTTGCCCTGAGCTTCTTCATAACTGAGCGCAGGGTGATTGCATCTGACAGATTTGGGCGTTCAACGAATTGTCTGTAGAAAGAAGATGCACATTTTTTTGCGTTATATACAGGAGCTCCGAAAAAGATTCCTACTTAGGTATTTCATACCTGTTTGTTCGTCAGCCCTCGGATGATAGGCCATAATTTGCTGGAGCCACTAGCACAATCGTCCAGATGATTCATACACTTGAATTTACGGTGTTCATTTACAAGCTTAGTGATACTGGAGTTTAGGGTGTTAATTCTTGGGTCAGTATGATTTACAGAACGGATTTGGTCACGTTCTCGCTGAAGTACTACCGCCTGTGGAAATTTGGGAGAAGCCGGGGTATTGTACCTGCCGGTATTGCGTTGTCCGCCTGAACACTCAGGCGGACAACGCCTGACACACTCAGAGAGCTCTATGAATTTCGACCAACTGGCCTTTGCCGAATTAATATGTGAAATAGGAGCTCTTCTACTTTATCTACGGTGATGATGATTGGTATGTGATGGGAACTCAAGGAAGTCACGTAAGGCACGATGTCAATCCCAGTGACTATTTAGGCCTGAGCCTGAGATCTACGGTGGCACCGTTGACCGCATCCGTTACACTTAACAGAAACAGCGTTGCGATGTATACATCGGCAGCAGCCGAGGCACATCCATATATGTCGTAATGATGATCGCATAGGTTCAGGTCGCTGTATTTGTGAAGTTAGTAGGGGCTGCACTGATGAAGTCAGCAATCTGCAACAGTTAGCTATGAAAGTTGTACTCCAGTCTATATAATTGTGTGGAACGGAGCATATTCTTTGGTGACACCAGTTACCACAATTCTTCCATTTCAGTGAGGTAACATTTCGGTGAATGCGAAGACAGCAGACTGAGCATAGCCAAATGCCGTGTATGGTTGAGGTTGCGACTGTTGTTGTTGCCGTGGACGCTCCGTCCGTGTAAGTACTGTAGCTGATATTGGTGATGCGGGCTACCTGCAACAACGGGCGATAAAATCGGTATTCCATTGACTCCGTAGGCCAGAACAAGTTTATTGGTAACATCAACCGCTAGTTTTTAATTTTACCGTAATCGCATTGCGGTGATTGGCAGCTCCGCAGACCGAGCAGATCCATTCTGGATTCCATTCCTTTCCGGCACACAGAAGAAGTAATGCAAGCAGGCTGGCCGGGAAACCTGCTTGCCAAGCGAAAAAAATGAACTGATTACATATATTGAGCACAATGCGTATGTGTGTGTATAATTTGTAATGCTGAGTTGGCAATTGTTGACCTATAATTCCGTGACGATTGCCATGGGAACATCGTACTTACACACCGTTAGCATTGGCGTGAAAGCACGAAGCCAAACTTTACAATGTGCAACGTCATGGCCGGTATTGATATAAAGTAACACATAATGGTTTTAAATCCTCTGAAGCTATATCGAGGCTATTTAAAGATATCCTCGACCCAAAAGTTAGAAAAAAGTGCAATCGTTCTTAGACGCATATCCATATTTCAGAAATAATCTATAATCATATTCGATTATTGCCGCTCCTCTGTATAAACTACTGAAGGATTCGCAATTAATTTTTAACGAAGAAGCAATAAAATCGAGGTGCAAATTATCAACATGCTCAATATTATCGAAATATAACCCTAAACGACAAACGGTGCTTTGCTGTGATGTCAGTACCCTAGAATAAGATACGGTCTTGCAACAAAACCAAAATGATGATGATTTCCATCCTGTAGCGTACTTTTCGAAATGCATCTCCAACGCATATATATATAAATATATATATATATATATATATATATATATATATATATATATATATATATGTATATATATATATATATATATATAAATATATATATATATATATATATGTATATGTATATAAATATATATATATATATATATATATATATATATATATATATACATATATATATATATATATATATATATATATATATATGTATATAAATATAAATATATATATATATATATATATATATATATGTATATAAATATAAATATATATATATATATATATATATATATATATATATATATATATATATTTATATTATATTTATATATATATTTATATATACAAATATATATTACATATATAATATATATATATATATATATAATATATATTATACATATATATATATATATATATATATATATATATATATATATATATATATCTATATATAATATAATTTTCATAATTTCATAACCCTGATATACAATTATTACGCCATCACCACCACAAAGATAGCACACAAATTAACAAGCATCAATGCATGGTTTATTATTTTCAGTTCTTATTGTTGTTGCTGTATGCTAGTACATTTATTTTCATAAAATAATTTAATGATATTTCTTGTTTGTATTCTTTAATTACATTTGGCATTTTGTTGAAATAGACACTGCAATTACTGATGGCAAATAAGTACGAACTATTATACTGAATACGATACTTGGCAAATGAATGAATCAACAAGAGTAATATGCCTTAATTACTAACGGCGGATATATGCCTTAATTTTAAATTAACTTTACTACACAAACAGAAACGTATTATAAAGTAAAAGAAAATTACAATTATAAGTACAGATAAGTACTAAATACAAGAAGTTGATGTGAAAATACAAAGCAGCCAATGAAAGAAAGCAAAAAAAAATTAAATCGCTCATTATAACAAAATAACAACAGTAGCAACAGCAAAAACATACAAATATAAAAATGACGCTTTCTTGGTAATTCGAATAATTTATATCCACTCATCTGCATTCATACATTTTTGGCTAAGTGATATAAATGCTTGTTGAATGTTGACATATTATTGTATTACTTACAGAAAAATACATAATATTTAAGCATAATAAAAAGTTTTTATTGTTAAATGTGTGGCTAGTTTATTTATTTATTGTTCGTCATATATTTTTATTTATTTTACAACTTTCCTTCAATGATTTAATGGAGTTTCTCTTTCTTAGCTGATTGTATCCTCCTTAATAACTTACGTATCGTCGAAAATGATGTAATCACAGGCAGCAGAATGGGCAAAAATAGTGGAATGTAAATGGCGTACTTTTGTTCATCGGGAAAATATAATTGCGCCAATAGGCTGGCATCGAAGAAAGCTTGTTCGGATGCAATGAATGCGCTCTTTGCATAGTTGGTAGCGTTCAATAATTGATTTCTTGTAAGTGATAATTTAGCGTCCAATATATTTTGGTAGGCATAGTTAATTGCAGCACCCACATCATCGTTTATGACAATGTAGCTGATATTATCTGTAATGATGCAAGATAAATTATAAGGAAGATAAATAAAGGAAGGCAAGGAAGTGACTTGAATGGGGATTAATAATGGGTGTGAAGAACTTTCAAACTTGGAAAAAATATTGTAAAAAAAAAAAAAATATGTGGCACTTAAAGCCCCAAAGAGCTCATTGGCCGAGCTTCTCTTCCCTTACTGTTGTGCGTCTTAAATTTTGGACAGAATTAGAAGTGGGTGCCGTAGCTCAGTGGTTAGTGTGTTCGCCTTCTGATCTGTAGGTCGTGGTTCAATCCCCGGCTAATGCATAACAAATTTAATATCGATAAGATTTTTCTTTCGAATGGTACCCACCTGTCGGCAAGCAATTGCCAATTCTTCCGACAGTAACAACTTGCCATGAAAAAGCTTCTAAAAGAACTCTGTGACAAAGCTCAGAAAAAGTGATGTCACAAGTGTTCTGCCGTTCGGAACCGGCTAAAATAAGTAGGTCCCTTCTAATACTGTCCAAAAAATATTGTACAAAGTGTAATATTGTGAACTAAAAGTTGGATAATAATATGCAATTAAATAGTGTTTGAATACGATTACTGACATATGACTTCCGCGGCTGGATAAACGTGGCGTAATCTGGAAACCCAATTTATGGTTACTTTTTCAAGCAATTTGTCAATAATTTGTTTAATGTTGGGTTGCAACTCATCGAAAATTGCTGGTTTTTGCTGATAGCATAAACTAGCCCTTTCACATATATCCACAAAAATAGTCCAGAAGCGTTTAATCGCAAGATCTTGCACTATAGTCAACAGGTTCATTTAGAGAATCATGTTGTTGCCAAACGTTTCAATAAATCGACTGTTATGTTCGATGTATGGCATGTAGAGCTCTTGCTGGGACCAAATTTCTTCCACAATCATACCACGCAATTGGGGAATCAAATAGGCAGTTATCATGTCTCTGTAGCAATCGAAAAATTTTCTAACATATGATCTTATCTTAAACTGGCGTTGACAGGACACTACATCTACAACTATTACCTGAATAACATCAGGATTGCTCAGAATACACTATGCAAATCTTGCTAGTGGACGACGAAGCAATGGGGCATATACTAGTCAAATGTCTAGTTTTTCTAAAAGAGAGTTGGTAAATATGTGTTGGTAAAACTAACCTGGTAGTGAACCTGTTCACAATCCAGTATGAGAACAGTCACTGCGTTTCTAATTATTTTCCGATACTTTGTACGATACAACATGGAGACTACGACGTAAAATAAAGGCCATTATTGCATCCAGGATCACCCACGTCTCAGCTTTGCAAAAATGGACGGGTCTACGTCCCGAAAGCACTAGACCACGTGGTCGACCAAGGTCCATTCAATACAGCAGAACACGGAAATGATTTGTACGGGAACAAAACAAAGCATTTCTGTATTCTTGCTGCTACAACAGCAACATCAACAACCCATGTCTCATTACCATGGTGGTTAAATATACACCAAGTCAAGACTGAAATGATTCTTAAGATGCACAACAGCTTTAGAAACCACCACAGACCTAATCCTCGTCACCTTGCAGTCCAGATGACGTCCTAAAGCAACTCAAACTTCGCCATCTTGAGAATGATAACTTTCAAACAGGATTCACTACTATGGTACTCAAATACAACACTGTGGACCCTCAATGGGTTGCAACAGTTTACAAGGATTATTTACACTGGGCATATTAAGATAAACGCTGTTCTGAGGTTAATGCAGAACTACAGAATACATTCAATGAGTATATACTTCATTGACTAAGTATTTCCTATATAAGTTACAGTGAAATTAAACCTGCATTCGTTACAAAATTTGTTAATAGTCTGAAATCTAGAAATTGGGCATGAGTCTGCAAAAAATAATAATAATAGATATAAAAAATAATCTATCAGAGCATATGTAGCATTGTTATACGAAATATTTCATACTTACCCAGTAATTTAATTAAACTTTGTAATGTATTCGTCGCTGTGGTTATATATGTGATAGTACTGCGTCTAACATATGCCTCATACTCCCAACGATATGGTGCAATTTGTTCCAGTGCGTCAATCTTAACCCCTTTAATATTTTCCTAAATTAAATATTATAGACGATATTATCAAATTTTCCAATATTAAGAGAGACGATACCGAAAAATTGTTGTTGGTAATTAATGAACATTAAAATATACTCTTTGTGCGTACCTCAATACTGATATCGAGAAGTTTATGCAATTGATACAACATAATTTGCATTATATCATTTGTATTCAAATAGAAACGAACACGTTGAGCACCGTCATTATATGCCAAACATGCCTCCATGGGAGGATTTGCTATGATAACACCTCCCCATTTGGGTGAAATGAAGGAATCAACATTGTGACGTGTTGCTTTTTTACCCTGACGATTATAAATGTGGACTGGTGCTATATCACATGGTGGTATATAGACAACCAAGTTGATAGCTGGCTTGGCAGTAATGCCAACACCTAAATTCTTTTCAATCGATGTTATTATATGAGGAAGTGAAGATTCTTCCAATGCATAGTGACGTCCTATTTTCGAGTTATCACGCACTTGTTTTAGTTCCGCTTCAAATGGTAACTGATATTTCCACTGAGTTCTCAATGTATAATTGGATATGTGTGATACTTCGGCGAAGAAGGGTGTTAGATATGCTAGTAAGAGTTCAGGAAACAGTAGACTTCAACAATTTAATATATAAAAGGAAGCATACTCATACTTTCTACAGCCATCTTTGCATTCCATTTAGCGTCCATTCGATCTGGTCTGGGATTCAATACCGATACTACAACATCGTACTCTGTCTGAGGGGCTTCATTTTTAATAGCAAAACGTTGATTATCTTGTTTTAAAGTTCTTTTAACCCGATGCGTTTGCAGAATTAAGAAATTTATGACATCCTTGATTTTATTGGAAGCTATTTGAGGTAAACATAGACTAGATTTACGTAAATGATCATAGAAATCGAAATGATAGATAACTTACTTGTATCGTTACGTATTAGTGCCGAACGCTCAGTAGTCATAAGAATTTCTTCTTGTAGATTTGACCATTCAATAAATATGAAATCACCAATGTCTAACATATGCTGTTGGTTTACTATCAAATTCTCTAAAGCTGCAGGTGTCTTTGCATGCAAGGCTGACGCAAATGGTTTGATTTGTTTAAAATGAATCGCCCAAATTCCTGAATGAACATGCAGCAAATGTATACAGTTTTAAATTCTTAAGAAATAGAAACTTGACATTACCGTTGTTTTTGAATGATTCTCGCAGTTCCTGTACCAAGAGTTCGCCACGTTCTCCTTGACTGCTAAATATAGCAATGCATACGCTGATCTTAATTGGTTCATTACTTAAATTCATAATATCCACAGATGGTAAGTTTACTCTAAAACAATTATATTACAAAGATGACGATATAGAAAAAAAGTTAGGATGGCGTACCTGTAAACTTCAGTCGTTTTCCACCACATGGGCACACCAATAATAATCACAACAATTGCAAATGCCATTGATGCGAACATGAGATATTTATCTAGGAGAGTTAGCAGACAAATTTATGAATATAAGCAATCAAAGCGAACGTTGATGGAACGAATTTTGAAATAATTTATTGAAAATGCGTATGTTATTTCATCACTTTTGTTTGCATGTATTTATTGATAATTTATAATTCACTTATTCTGCTTAATACATACACCTTTATGAAGGTTTCTTCTGAAAACGAGTCCTTGTTATATATGTATATATATACTTAATAATTGGGCAACTAGGGTTAGGAAAAATATTAATATTTTTACTCCTTATAACTACAGGCTATAACGAAAACTGGACCTTTCTCCAGTGGTGTATTATGTGAGACGTATTTCGTAAACTTGGTTGTGCCCTCACAGCGATATACAATATTCAGTGAATTGTCTACCGGAGAAATAGTAAGCAAAACCGATTCATCTTCATCATTATTAAGGTCTTCAACCTCAGTGTGGCCATCTACATCATTATCAATTTTTGTTGTGTCCGATTCTGTTAATCCTCCGTCCGTTTCAGGCGATAGATAAGTTATAACAGCTGCTCCATCTGACGCATTTAAATAACAAACTAAATCCAACGTATTCTCTTCGCATATGGCACCATCACCCAGGACAGTGTAATTACCACACGACCAACGTTGTAGTTCTAAACTGTAACTTGGTTTAGCTGCATTTGGACCAGCCAAATCTAAATCAGTATAATCACGCAGTAAGTTAAACATTTCCGCGCTCGCAAACAACTGTATCAAATGTTCGATCGTACTGGTAGCCGTACTGAGTTCTAATATTTCATAGTTTTGTGCATTGGCTGGACCCTTGCGTCGCCATTTCAGCGTATTATCATCAACTAATTGTTTCAAAGCATTTACGAATATTTCTCGTCTGAAAAATTCATATAAACAAATCTCCGAGTTATCTTCTATGCGTTTTTGAATACTTTTACGTGTCACCGGCTTTAAATAAACCTCATTTAAGAAAAGCTCTAAATGTCCATGATCACTTTGTGGTGCTTTGAAACTGAACTTTGTAAACGGCCTCAATGAATCCACAACGACATCATCATTGGATGCACCATGGAACCAACCGTTTATGGTTAAACGTGGGTAGTCGAATGTTGTGACCTCACCAACTTGGTGAAAAGAACGTGAACCAACTTTAAAGAAAACGAATTGATTATTTTTTGGTGAAATTTTATGGCGTACAGGAAATTGCGGAAAACAGCGTGCGTCACTATTAAATATTTCTAAACAACCACCGTGATCACCTGTCCATTGTTCAGCACCTTGCCATGGTGATAAATAATACACGAATGCAATTTGTCTATCTTTCAGCAAATCATCGTGTACCAATAAATAATCACCACACGTATACATTGAGCATGATGCGGATACATAATCCAGTTTCAAATTTGTCACCTTTTCAAGCCAAGGGCGAACATTACGCCGTAACATATGTAAGAACTTAGTGAGTGTAATACTCTCCGTCATATTAGAGAGATCAGTGCTCTGATAAAATTCATATAGATCCATTTGTTTGCGTGACCATTGGATTTTTTCAATTTCGCTCACAAGTAACTTGCAATTTCGATTACTCTGCAATAATTCCGATAGTATACATAGCTGAAATGGTTCAGTAAATACTTCGACGCCCGTTTCGTTATTTTTGGTGTATTCTTTGCCTTTGGCAGACCAATATGATTTTAATATGCGTGTGAATTCTTTCGATGTATACTTGGGATTAACGGCTAAATCTGTATTGTCACCGTTTTGTAGTGAATCTAATTTGGCGATTTTATTTTTTGGGCCCTCATCTATTCGTCCGCTTAAGTGATATCCATTTGTGCTGCTCATGCCTGTAAAATAAAATCAATGAATTCTCGTTACAATAGCATGATAAAAATGAAGTTCATACCTTATTAAGAAGTAATGTATTAATTTCATAAATATTGCATATGTATTTTTGAGGATTTTATATTGCACGTAAACTTGGCTGAAAACAAGAAGCCTTGCTGGTATGTATTACAATAACAACCAATAGAATTAAGTAATTTTTGAAATGCTTTATTTAAATACATTTTCGAAGCATGTAGTAAGCAACATTTTCATATCGATAAGTATAGTATTAACCATAAAATTAGGCAGGTATGTATGTATTAATCAGACACATCACGTTTCAAGCTAAGGACAAAAATACATTTCATAGCTTACCTTCATCACTTGTTAGGTGCGCCTCTTTTTGTTTTTTCTTTACATCCATTATGTAGTTTTGTACAAAAGCAATGAACTTTTGTAATGAATAACTAAATAATGATGATTTATGTAAAACTTCGCTGAAGTGTGCTCTTTTTATAATTGTTTACAACAATTTAGAACGGCTAAATGTGCAATTGAAGAGAAAACGCCGACTCTAGTACGTAACAAATGACAGCTGCCAAATCAATTGTAATGTCAAGTGGTATTACAAAAAAGAGGTGAGTGCGATTACAGATACAGTTTGCACGACTGCGAACAATACTACATAGAAATATATATTACAGATGTTGCCCTGGATACAAAATATTAACAATTTCATTGCGTAAGAAGTTAGTAGTATTTATTTTTCATACTCTTTACCCAGTACAACAGGAAGAGTCTGATTCGGTTTTGATATTGCAGCGGTGACTTCAAAATATGCATCCATATCGCTGGTCCCGAAATTCGCTGCCTTTATGCAGGAAGCTGTTATAATTTTAGTAATGAATAAAATATTTCAAATTAAAATTTCTTTATTGTTAATTCAATTCTGTCAAGATGGTGAAAATATAACAACTAAAGGTGGACAAATATAAAAACCTGTTGTTAGAGAGGATCGTGTGGCGCAAATAAGAGGCTGCTTGGAAGTTAGGAGTATTAATGTAGAGGAATATAAGTTCCTTGAGAAAGCCGAGATAGTAGTACCCGCTGAGGAAGATAGGAAGATAGATTCGAATATTCAACTGATGGAATTCATGAAAACTACATCAACTACCATTCGCATTAGTGATTGGTAAGAAGCCAGGATTTCATTGTCGACATACGCCTTAAGAATGTCTTGCAGGGAGTCATGAACCACCGATAGAATACAAGTAGCAGGGCGTACATCTCGACTGGCAAGAAATGACTAATTAAAGTCTTATAGCAAAGACATACTTTGCGCAATAGGTAAGAATGTACTTGCGAAATAGATGTCTATTCCGAGCATGAAGATGGAAAAACACCCAATGATTATCTAGTGGTACCAAATATAAGACTAAACGAGATGATAGCAGGCTATCATCTCGTTATATTGCTTCTAGTGGTGAACATTTGGGAATTACTAAAATGGTCGAGAAAATAATAAAAAAAATTCAACAAAAGTCGAGAAAAAATGAACCAATTTGAATTTGAAACAGTTGCTTGTAGGAAACATTTCCTACAAGTAACGCAGGAAACAAGCTGTTGTTGTTGTAACAGATAACGATTTCGAAATCACGAAAATTCATGTTCATCTAGGGTGTTGTTATTCTCATCGACCAGCTCCAGGAAGATGGCAGCTTCCAGGGGGTGCGTCCACAGTGCAGAGGGGGACAAACTGATAGGCCTTCTGGGACAGGCGAAAAGATGATAGGTGTCGTGAGGGCTCTGCCAGTACCGCGGGCATCTGTCTGGAATTGTCTCAGCCAGTCGGTGCATATACATAGCAGGTCAGACAGACGCTCCATCTAGATCTTAGCTGTTCGCAGTCTGTTATTGACGGTGGTCGACCCCCCAGCATGAAGTTATGAGCATGACACTCGATGGCCGCCTCCACCGCGCGTTGATGCAGTGAATTCAGTGCTGCCCTATTCGTAAAGCTCAAATCACCGAGCAGGTGACTCACATGCCCATCAAATGAGCGTAGGCTGCCTCGGATATTTCGCGGGGGAGGGCCAAGCTGCGTTAACCGATTGTTGGGGTGTGATGGAAGATAGCAGGAAAGAAGAAATTGTTGCGAAAGCAGGTCGTTGTGCTCACGCACTTTTAGCATTCGTGTTTCCTAATGTAAGTGGTCCTCATGTGCCATCTTAAGGTAAACCGTGATGATGCACAAGGCAGCATTCTGTCGGATTTGCAGAAGCCGCCATTGCGTGTCACTTATGAGAGGCGTCCAAATTGACGTCGCATAGTTGATGATCGACATGCCGATAGCATTGTAGGTGATGAGCAGCGTCTCCTTGTCTTTCCCCCAGCCAGAGCCGACCAGTGGCGTAAGGACATTATTTTTGCTATGCAACCTCTGGATGGTCTAATCAACATGAGCAGCAAAGGTCATGAGACTGTCAAAAACAACTCCGAGGATTTTAGGTCTATTCACAGTCGGAATAGTTCTGCCATCGACTGCTACAGAGAGCACGGTTCCGAGCTCTTACCTCACAGGGTACCTTGATATTTTGTTGATACCGCTAGTTATGATAAAATTCTTTCTTTTTCTCTTTGATATTGTCCTTGATTCTCTTTACTCATTGCACATAATTATGTATATATAAATATATATATAAGTACATACATGAATTACCGTACGTGAGTGGCGTGATGTGCAAGTATAAAACTAGCAAACATTTATAAGAAAATGATAGTTCATTTTGTACAGCCCACGCCAAAAGACAAATATTTTTAAAGTTCCTTAATTTACTGTATGTACACAGAATAAATAAATCATATTGGAATTCTTTGGAAGTTGTTGTTTTGACGTGGGTGAACCATTGTAGTTCATTTGAATTGCTACACATACCTTGGAGGAATATTTGAGAAAAGTCGTAAATAAATACACCAGCAACGGCAATTTTTGGAAACAAGTTAAGCCAACGAGAAAAACTCTGGAACAGTTGGATGAAGTACATAAATCCATCAGAGAACGATCGCAAATGATAAGCAGGAAAATAAAGGCCAAGTATGATTTGAGAGAAAATTCCAAAGAGTTCTATGACGGAGAGCTTGTAAAGCTTCATAATCCACAACGAAAGAAAGGCCTGTCCCCTGTTCTTTCATCAAATCAGGGGGAATCATTGAAACTTCATGATCATCTCTAATTGCGAATATACACGAAGAATGACGAACCCTAGAGAGCGAAAAAAATACTAATAATTTCCAAAATCCTTCAGTGTGGTCAGTTACCAGTAAGAACAGCTGTTTTTTCTTTGTTACGAATTCTTACCAGTAGAAATATTACTACTAGTAGAAATATTAGGAGTGTTCTCGTACGCAATAGTTTGTGATAATTGTTACAAACTATCACGTTTTGGCGTTCTCGTACCCAAAAAACTTACAAAGACGAGGAAATTGAGAGAGCGAAGTGACATTTCATTTTGAGAGGAAGTTGCAAATTGTTACTGGACAAATTTATGCCAGTAAAGACTAGCAAGTAGGATAAACAGCTGATCATAAGCAAAAGAAGCTGATAAGCAAACGAATAATTGCATTTTACTTAGTGAAATGTCACCTGTTAGTGAAACTTGCAGGTTTTTCCTGGTTTTGCGTTCTTGTACTTTTTGGCATATTTTTCTCTTTGAGAGCGAATGCTGTCAAATTCTCAGAAATTTGTTTACTGGATAATTGTTAGTGGAGAAGTACGAAAACACACCTATTATGTGCAACAATCATCACAGAGAGAAAATAATACGCTTTCTTCATTTCCCCTCTTTTTTTAATGGTTTTTGGTGTATGCCAAAACTGGTACGCATTTCCAGTAAAAAATAATAATGGGATTCATGCAATGAATCCCACTATTGTATGAATGCAACAAACAAGTCATCGTGTAAAGGCCGTAAATCAATCAGCATGTTATTGTAACAACAAAATAAAAATGTCGAAAACTAGCAGAAGTGGAATAATACAAAATATTTGTGAAAAATGAAAGTAATTATCCTTAACATAAATTAAGTATATTTACCTATGATTTAACGTATACAGAAAACTATGTGCACCAGAGTTGCATTTCAGACCGTTGCATTTCACGATGAAATCATCGCGTAAACTTTTACGAGGCGCGTAAAATATTTTTCATACAAATATATGACAGTTCATTTACGAGCGCATAATCTTATAAGATTTACATAGCTTTTAAACCATTGCATGAATCCCACAAAATAATTTGGAAAAACTATTACGTAGCGAACAAATCCATTGATTTATTGAATTGTTATGCAGAGTATAAACGCTCTTACTGTTGGTTAAACACGTTGTACAATGCATTGGATGGCTGTTTAGTATACACGTAGCAACATGATGTACAATGCCTTGTCCAACTTTATTATTCTCATATTCATCACGTTTATCACTTTACAAAATGCGGAATCGATGATACCGGTTTTTTGCCTTGAAATCAACTATAGCGACAAATGTAAACATGGATTGTTATACGATCTACCTACAACAAGCAAACCAATCCGCTCCAATCCGTTGTACAATCGTTAACTCCGCCCACCAAAAACTAAAACGTTTTAATTTGCATACAACCGTTGGACCAATCAAAGATAGTTGTACAATTGTACATACATGTTTTAAAAAGGAGTTTAGCAAAACTTGCCCAAGAATGTAAGAAAATTAATGGAAATGGGTTGCTCATAACAAACAATTTTGTATAAAAACATATTGAGCTATCTTCCAGAATTAATTGCAATATTAAGATAAAGAAATTGTTCTTCTGGGCGAGGATGTTCTTCAAGATTAGAAAACTAAACAAAGAAATTGAAGAAGCCGCTCATAAGAAAAAGAGAAAATTCACTAGAATAGAACTAGAATAGTTTGTATTAATTCCTTTTTAATTCTTAATTAATTATTGATATAATTATTTAATTATTTTTTAATATTCATACATGTTTACATATGAGCACAATGAAACTTATAATGAAAACACGAAACCATTTCGCTTTTATTTACATATTTTGGTCCACAGCTTTTCCACTTGAGCAACTTCTGGTCACTTTAGGTTACGTATATATTTTCGCTGTATATTTATTTACTTGTTCCTTCTAATATTTTTTATAATAAAGTAATAAATATTGATTATTTTACAATTTTATATAAATGTTTGCAGTTTTATTTACCTTTTGTATGGGATTTTGACACTTCTTATTTGCCTACTATTCGTAATTTTTCGCTTATGTCAGAAATGACAAAATGTCACATACACAACTGATTCTGTTAAATTTACTGAGAACCGATTAAAGGTAAAAGAGGGCGCAACCTTAGCGTTCTGTCATCCTTGATGAATTATCCCATAAAGTTAGTACCAAAGTTTTGCATTTACTATTGACATAATCCAGTAATCGAACAGAGTTGTTTCACCTTCTAAATATATTTCACTATAAAAATATAAATATGCAGAATGGCATAATGCACTAGCAAAACAAAATACACAATAATAATTGTATGCAATTATACGATAAAGGGGCATCTCCACAGCAAAAGTTTTTATCTTGATAATGCTATCAGGCAATATATTGCCAATGGAAACAGCGTATTGCTCATGGAAGGCAGTAATTATCAGAGCTGTTATCTTGACAAATATTGTCTGCCACATTCTGTGAGGTTGCTAATTTGGCAACCAAATTTTCATTTCTAATCTATTAAGAGATGTGCTTCCGAATCATGAAGTCTTCTTTATTCCAAAAACGAATTCGTCGAAATTTTCTTTATCAATTTTTTGTAGTTTTTTTAAGTTCTTAATCGCTCCAAACAAGATAAAAATGCCCACACGTATTTACTAGGCAACGGCATAGTAGGTGAATTATTAAACTGATATGGGCTCTGACATTTCTACATATTCATCTATACAGCGATATTCCCACTCATAAACTTATATCTGGCAATAATTTTTGACTGTGGAGACGCGCCGTGATACATAGGCATCCGTGGGATATAAAGCTCATGCGTTGAAATAAGAAAACGAAAATGTATAAACAATTTAATAATTAAATAAATAGAAATATTTAATCTACAGATACGTTCATTTCATCATCATTTGCGCTTATAATTGTAGAATTTCTTTTTAGGGCTAACTGATAAGCCACCTCAAATGCTTGTCCCAGAGTCAGGATAATTTCTGTAGCTAATTCCTAAGTAATGGGGAGAGAAATGAGAGAGGTTGATATAATTTATATATATGTATTTTATGTATATTCCTATGTAATGAGTAACTTACCACATTATGCACCATAAATACATGACAGTAATGTAAATCATTTTCCTTGGTTATATAAGCGAAATAACGAAGATCGTCAGCATCCTGGCACACACAATTTATATTCTCAATATCATGTATAGAAATTGTAGCCTATAAATAAGATGATATGTGTACATATTGGTTATTTGTAAGAGCATGGCATATACGGTATGCATTACTTTAGATTTATTGTCAATGAATTTAACACCAATACAGGATACGGATATGCCGACTTTTAGACATTTGTGGTTATTTGCTTTTAAGATTTTTGTCGAACTGTTACAATCTTCGACAAGATTTGCTTCGTCAACCTCTTCAATTGAGGATATCTCGCGTTTGAATTTTTGAATTGATTTACGTGTAGATACAGTGCCATGCAGGTTTCTGATTACAGTCGAACCCAAATACTTTAATAAAATATGTATATAATTAATATTTCAATCAATTAATATTTAAGATTAATTTGAGATTCTTCTTACAAAAACTTCGTAGAGTATTTGGCCATAAATAAGCGTATTTGATGAATGACACCAATTTGTTGGTGAGGAACTATAATGTGTTATGTCCAAAGTCAAATCGGCCGGATCACGTATTTGAAATTGTTTATGTTTTTGTTGGACTGGAGCTTCATTATTAGATGTCAGTTCTCTGTTTATACAATTCTCCTGTACTATTGGTTCGTCGACAGTGGAAAATTCATTTCCAATCGATTCTAAAATTGTGTTTATTTCTTCCCAAACTTTGGCTTCATTGAAACAGTAATCTGTTGAGCTGCTTATTTGCTCTTTCTGTGTCTGTGATAGGGATCTTTTCGTCGGTGTTGGCTTAACAACAATTGATCTAACTAGGCTAGGCGAACGCAGCCGACTTACACAACGTACTAATGGATTATTTGCATCACCATCTACATCGTCGATGTCTTCTTCATTTGCCAAATTTAAAGAGGAGCCTTTAAATAAGCCTGTGTGTGTGTGTATTAGGAGAGCGAACATACATTAGGATATGTACCATAATTTATTATCAGCAACATCACTAACCAGCAAAGGGAACATCGCCAACAAATTCCTCAACACAATCAGATTCCTGTGAACCAACGGGCGATTTAGGTATTTCCTCCGTAATTGTTGTTTGAACGTCTTCATCCAAATCCAAGTCCACATCATTCTTCTGAAATCTAATTGCATTGCGCTTATACCTTTTATTCAGTACTGGCTGTATAAATTCAAGAATAGTGCGTTCAGCTTGGGTTACTGACGGTGGGGGACATTCCGGTGTTGATGCGTGTGAAAATGACGATGAATACATGTGATGTGGCTGTTCCTCAACCCAGGATGCATTATTGTTTTTATTTGTATTGTCGTTTTGGTTATTATTATTGTCATTCTTACTACTGTTGTTATTTACATCCATACATGATGTTTTAGAAGAGAATGAAGTAGATACATTTAGTGCGTGCGGTGCTTGGCTGGGAATGAATGAATGGACGAGTACTTGATGAATGTACTCTTTGTGATAACAAATTACACAATGGGAATATGGTATACTATCAAAGACAACTTATGTACATTGGTAAGCGAAGAATTAATATGCTAATTGAACAGGCGGCAAGCAAAGAAAATTCAACATTTCTTTTGTATGTGACATACTCGTTTACAGTGATTATGAACGTATCATGCATGCATTTTCTGACATCTACACCTCCCAATCATAGCGAAATTTATCTCTTCTCTTACCAATGTATCCATTTTCCCACTGGGTGAATACATACTTTCATACATACATACGGATGTGGTTTCGTGTAAATAACTTACATCGAACATTGTTGTTTTTGTCGTTGTTGTTGCTGTGCTTTTCTTTCATTCTTCAATACAGCAATATTTGCATAATCGTCAGTCTCAAAATGATGCCGTCTTCGTGGACTAGGCAACGGCATCGTAGGTGAATTATTAAACTGATTTTGTATTTCTGCTATGGGCTCTGACATTTCTACATATTCATCTATACAGCGATATTCCCAATTGGAAGGGTGTGAAGAAAGTGGTGAATCGCCTATGCACATGTACATTATGATCATATAACATTATTTTTTAAAAGTACTTAATTAGAAACCTACGATTGGAACTGCTGGAATGTTCATGTTCACTGCTTGAACCACCTGTACTTGCCAAATGTATATACTCATAGGGTTTGGAAGAAGGAGATGATTGCTCTTTCATTTCAGATGATTTTCTTATTTCCAATGCTTCATTTTTCAATGTCAATAGAGGACATTGCCTGTAGATAGGCTTATATGTGACCGGTAACGTGTTTTTCTGCATGCGGTATTTTGCCTGTTGCTTTTTATTTCCCCTTTCCCATCGAATTGGTTCCATTTTGAGATAAAATTCTGGTCGTAATGCAGTCTTATCCAATGAGCTCATCGAATTTGAAAGACCACTGAACTTAAGCCTACCGGTAGTGTATTAATATATATATATATATATATATATATATATATATATATATATATATATATATATATATATATATATATATATATATATATATATATATATATATATTAAGCAAGTTAGTTTTAATAATTTCGCTGATAATAACACCTTACAACACAAATACACGGCACGTCGTCTAAACTATTCCAATTAAAAGCTTCGATTAAGCAACTCACTCAGTGTGATAGTGAATAAAGTAAAAATTACATGCCGAGTTTGCAGAAAGCTGGTTTATAATGCTAAGAATTATTTAGACTTCTATGTACATTATTCTATACTTACTGTACGTGCATAAAAGGGAATAAAATTTATTGAATACGATGCGTATAGAATGGCTCAGTTTTTTTATGAACACACAAGGAAAAATAATAATTTCAAGGAAAGAAGAAGCAAAAATACGAAAACCTATAAGCACTCGTTAGTATACCATGTGTATGGAATATTTTTGCGTCAGGTCCATGTACTGAGAGGCGACCAAAAGCACAAATCAACAATAAACACACATATGTATATATGTATGTATGGGAATGTATTATAAGCATGATTTTACTGCTATTATGATGAAATAACGATACGATGTTAAGTTTATGTAATTGTATCGCTTTTTACCTTCAAATACATATATTGTAATACGAATAATGAATGGTTATATGCAAATGTTAGAAAACGAGCATGTGCTGGTGATGTAAATAATAAATGTATGTATTAAGAAATGCGAAAAAATGTTGTTGTATATGTATTTTTTACATGTATTTTTGAATAGGGTGATTGATTGTATGTACAAATATTAGATAGGTTTTAGTTGGATAAATATCACAGTATTATGTTTGTTATAAATATATTCTTCTTAAAATATGATATAAACGTATGCACGTAATATAACATATATACACATACAAATTTTATATTATATGCAATATGTATTTACAGACATGAACATGGATTTTAATACTCATATCAAGTCTTACTGCTTTGGTATTTTATTGGTTGTAGCTGCTAGTGGAACTGTGGTCTTCACCAAGTCTTTCAAGTCTTCATTGTGATTATCGTTGACACTGTCATCATCATCTGCTGTTGTTGTACGTACTACACCCAGTGTATTTGCCTTTATACGATTCTTCTCAAATGCATTTGCAGGCATTGAATAAGATTTATCACGAATTATATTATTATTATTGTTATTATAAATTTGTATAACATCTGGACAATTGGTATTGTCATTGTCGTCTTCAATAAATTCCTCATTCGTAGATGCAATTGGAGTCAACTTATCCCCGACATTATGCCTTTGATTACAAAATTCTGTAAAACGTAACACATTGAATATTAAAAGTGGTTATAATTAATAAATTGAAAATATCACAGGAATACCATTGATCGCTGATACAATTTCATAGGTTACATGGGGCGGATAATCGCTAAGAATATCCAATGCAGTACGCCCATTTCCATCAGTTGCACTTGTATCGATACCAGCTTGTAGCAATGTACAAACGACAGACTTTTTACCACAGAGCGCTGCTTCGTGTAAGGCAGTACCTGTATTTGTTAATATATTCACATCAAGACCTGCCGCCAAAAGTGTTTCGATAACTTTTTTGTGACCATTGCGACTAGCTAAATGCAAACATGAATGCGTAAATATATGCTTAGTCGATGTGCTTTCATAGAGGTCAGCATAACTATTCGTTGCCTCTGGAATATGATTCGCCTTGAATGGTTCTATTAACTCTGGATGTGTACGTATTAGAATTTCTACTGCCTGCAATCGACCAAATTGCGCAGCCAAATCTAGAGCGGTCTGAAAGCTATTATTACGTATCGCAGGATTAGCTCCGTGAGCTAAAAGAATTGTTAATACAGCATTATGGCCGTGCTGAGCAGCACAGTGTAAGGGCGTTTCATTTTCAATTGTCTGCGAGTTGGGATTAGCCGGTTTCTTTGGATGCAACAGCAACATCTGTACAATATCATCATGACCTGCCCAAGAGGCTAAATACAATGGTGTAGAACCACGTATATCTGGCATATCTGGCGTTGCTTCATGGCCCAGCAACAAACGAACAATATTGCTGTGACCATTTAAACATGCATGATGCAGTGGTGTATAACCATTCATGTCCTGTAAATTAATACTGGGGTTACGGCGAAAACTGCAAAAATAAAGAGTGCATTATTAATACATTAATACTACATAATCAGCGACGTTCTGAATTTCACTTTGTTTGATGGAAATTGATTAAAATATTTTTTTTTTAAATGTGCGAAGCGATATTTCGCCTTCTAAATTGTTTAATGTAATATTGTTTAATTTGACTTATTTCACCAGTAAAAGTAAGTCAAAAAATAGATTTTAAATTATAGAAAGTCTCAGCTACAACTATGGACAAATAACGTTGGTGCATACGAACAAAGACGCGCGCTCAAAAATCGACCGCGAAAAAAGACGTTAGAAAAAACGTTGCCGAAAAAAGACGCGTAAACATAACCACACCACACTCCTTCAACCATTCCAAAACGCAATTTATATAAAAAATAAAATACACTCATTATCACGTCGGGCGGATAAATGGTAATATGAATACGCGTCTTTCTTCGTCTTATATTTTTATCGACGCACTTTGGGTATAGCAAAAAAGTAATTGTATTACCATGGTCATAATGGAGTATCATACCTTGTGTTACTGCATTGTTAACTGCTACCATTTGACGAGTATAACAGCTCAAAGTTGACTGTTACGCCAAAATTATTTTTTTCTATAACATACTCGAGTTTATATTTGATATTGAAATAGTAATTTGTAATGTTTAATGATAAGATATGTTTAAGTGCACTATATTGGTGACTAAGCAATATATGTAGATTGTTATAAAAATTTTTATTAATTTTTAAATTCATATTACTGATAATTTTTATAGTGCTTTTTTAAAACGTCCTACTGCAAAGTTTTATTTTTGAATCCTTTTTTATTATAGATATAAAGCTTTGTATATTAGTAAACCGTAAATATCATAAATATAACTTCACGTATTTTTGAGAAAATTTCATTTTAAGGTGCATTATTTTTTATCAGCCTCTGTGTGTTATTATATTATCAAAAATCTTTAGCAAGTTGAAGTGTAATATAAATTCTAATTAAAAGGAAGAGACTACTAAGTCCCGTGTATATTTATACTAATTTCAACACTTATAAGTTCTTATTCCAGAAGCATCTTGTGTATAGTAAAATATCAAGTCCTGTCCATTTTAAGAAAACTTTTCTTTTTAAATGGGAAAGATGCGGCAGACATAAAAGTAGCACGCGTTTCTTAATTTAAGTTGTACCAGGAGAAAGGCCTGCTAAAGTTTGATAAATTAGTGAGCAGTCGAAACAAAGGAAAACTGCAGCCCTTCGTCATGGTTATTCCAGTGATGAGTTAACATATGCATATCAGATGAGCTTTTGTGCTAGTGGAAAGCGCAATGATCACAAAATAGTCCTTGCAATCGTTAACACCAAATCAGCTCAAGGAATTTCATCCAACTAAAAATATAAATAAATATGTGGCACATAAAGCCCCAAAGGGCTCATTGGCCGAGCTTCTCTTCCATTACTGTAGTGCGTCTTAAATTTTGGACAATATTAGAAGGGACCTACTTATTTTAGCCGGTTCCGAACGGCAGAACACTTGTGACATCACTTTTTCTGAGCTTTGTCACAGAGTTCTTTAAGAAGCTTTTTCATGGCAAGTTGTTACTGTCGGAAGAATTGCCAATTGCTTGCTGACAGGTGGGTACCGTTCGAAAGAAAAATCTTATCGATATTAAATTTGTTATGCATCAGCCGGGGATTGAACCACGACCTACAGATCAGAAGGCGAACACACTAACCACTGAGCTACGGCACCCATTTCATCCAACTATCGTATGCAATTATCGAACAAGCATTACCTTTAATGATGGAAAACATGTCATTCCTGACAATGAAATTCATAGCATAAGTTTAATATCGAAATGGGAATTTGACGGTATCTGTAGTCATACGCAATACATTGAAAAATGTTTGTCCGATACAAGTGCTGACAAATACATGTTTATACATATTATTACAAGTTTAAGACTTGCAGAAATGGCCGGAAGTTATAGACATGCTTTTGAAAGTGAATTTAGTGAATTTAGTTTTGGGAACGTTGTGAACGATGTAAATCAGTGAGTAAGACGGTGAAGATCGTTTTAGAAGTGTACTTATTGATTAAGTTAAAATATCAACAAGCTAAAAAAAATTTATTTGTTGACCAGTGGTATCAAAGAAAATAGTCATGATATTTTGTAAAAATTATGTGATATGTGTCTTTTACGTGAATTAATATTATTCCCAATAGAAATAACATGGTCACAGACTTTTAAGCATCGCCTTGTATGAAGCGGCCCCAATGTGCGACGATAAGTTCAAAGTAAAACCGTTTCTGACATATTTCAAAACTTGAAATCCAGAATACACTCGTAGTTTTGGATACAGCATCTTAGCATAGAAATACAAATTGTTAGTGAAATTGGCATTTCTCCTTTGAGAGTTGCTCTTACAAAAGCCATTTCTACATTTTGAGAATAGCCACAATTTATTTTGATTGTTAACTATGGTACACACAGCGCACGTTAATTTCGCTACCATATTTATGCTCTGCATAATGTAATATGCAAGGTATATTCTTTTCGGTCAGATGTTTGTAACCACTTGAAGGAATCTCCGTCCTTCTGTCTGTCACCTGGCTGGTTCGCACGATAACTTGAACAAATATTGAGCTATTTTGATGAAATTTATGTCATTAAATTTAAGTAACCCCTAATCCAAGGGTACGGAGGGGATTGATATTGGACCAAGCATTCAAGGCCATTAACCACGGAATTTTCAAAACCTTTAATTTCCCATAACTCACTTAATATAACATCTGGACCAACAGTATTTGGCAAGTGGTGCTATATTATACTGCTACATAACCTTGCCAGAAGTCGGTGAGCCATGCCTACCTTTTATAGTACCTCCTATACAAAGTGTCTAGCTAGAATAACCATAATTGACACTTAGATTAACATGGTAGTCGGAAATAATATGACAAAAAATCAGCGTACCACGCCTTCTTCTTATTGGGGCTCCAATACAGAGTTGCGGAAATTAAAAAAAAATTTTAACCGCCATAACTCACAAACTATTCAGCGTAGAACAACCAAATTTAAGGTGTGGATTAGTATTATAAGAGCAACTAGACTCACAAGAAATGGACCAGCCACGCCCACAGTTTATAGTAGCCTTCATACAAAATGGCTGCATTTCTTTTAAATTGGAATAGCTGTAACTTCTGCAATCTTCTGTCTAGAATAACCATAATTGACATTTGGATTAATATCGTTGTCGGAAATAAAGTGGCATGAAACTAGCATGCCACACACACTTCTTAATGGGGCTACCATACAAAGTTGCGAAAATTTAAAAAAATTTAAACCGCTTTAACTTATAGCCTAGGCAGACGGCAGCCTAATTCCGGATTACCGGCGCACTTAATCCGAATAAAATAATAACCTGACAGACGGCAGTATTGCGGATTAACTAAACGGCTGATTGCTGTTTTATTAGGTCTGCTCACTTACATTACAATCACTATCAATTTCTGTCATCTGTCACTCTCGATATGAGAAAATCTACAAGTACGTGAACTGAAAACTATTAGAAACTTGTAAATTGACATTCACAGTTCTTAATTGACAGCTGGATTTATTTGTTCGCCAACGCTTTTTATGTTGAAAACTGTTAACAATTGTTGAAAGTTTTTTGTTAGCGAACACACCTAATTTTTTGTATAATGGATCGAGAAAAATACACAATAGACAATTTTTAGCGGTGTTGCCAGCGCAAATTGACCTAATCCACTTTTATTTTGAGAATTAACTCATAGAGTTTATGCGGATTAGCTGCAGTTAATGCCCGAGTTAATTCGAATTAACTCGGTAATCCGGAATTAGGCTGCCGTCTGTCTAGGCTATTACGAACTATTCAGCGCTGGCCAACCAAATTTAAGGTGTGGATTAATGTTGCAAAGTTACTTAGATATACAAGAAAGAGGTAAGCCATGCTCGCTTTTTAAATAGCTCCTATACTAACCCTCGGAATTATCTTAAAAACATCCTTTAAATTATTCCTTTTAAAAACACCATAACTCACAAAATACTTCGTCAAAGTCAACCATATTTCGGGTGTATTATATGCAAAAGTTGTTCCTAAAAAAATGGAGAGCGAAAAAGTGGTAAAAGAAAAAGATGGATTTTCGAAAAAACCATTATATATATATATATATATATATATATATATATATATATGTATATATATATACATATATATATATATATATATATATATATATATATATATATATGCATGTATATATGTATATATATATGCATGTATATATGTATATATATATATATATGTATATATATATATATATGTATATATATATATATATTTATATATATATATATATATATATATATATATATATATATATATGTAAGGTCACTTTTTTAAATTTATTGTGTGCTCAACAATTAAAATATATTTTTAATACTTATAAAAATACATACCTTGCTATATAGATATATATGCAGGGTATAATTTGGTCGACCCCAACCGACTGTAAGGTCACTTTTTTAAATTTATTGTGTGCTCAACAATTAAAATATATTTTTAATACTTATAAAAATACATACCTTGCTAATGGTCCGGAATTTCGTTTGGAAATATGATCGAGAATTTTACTAACTACAGCTATATTTCCATTGCGTGCTGCCTCCAACAGATCGTGATCTTTTCCCATAATGTCAATAGTACATGCATATGTGCGTTTTCCTACCGAAAGCGAAAATAACCTGCAAAACGAGAGTATTGAACTTAAGTATTTGCATGCGTTCTTCTGCTAACAAATTATGTCTTGTTTTACTAATTATAGATATGATTTCAATTTCGTCGACTGTAGTCTATCAGCCGTTTCTAATCAGGTTCCTAGCAATTAGATCTATTCAATAGGTATTTTATAATTAAATACCAATGCCATTGGTACCATTTAAATATTTTTTTAAAATCTATTTTGACCATTTAGAAAAAATGAACAAAATTTAGTTATTTATACAGCCCACACCTGCTCAAGGTTTTTCTTTTTAGCAATACTTTTACATATACATTTAGGTAATCAATGTCAGCGGACCATTAGATCACTTGTTTCGCCTTTTTATAACACTCAACAATATTGGCAGTTAGTTCGCGCATACCTTACTTATTTTATCGAAGCTATATTTTTTGGCACTTCCGTCTCATTTTATAAATAAACAGATTTACTTTAATTTCTGTACGAATAATTAACTTTAGTCTACTCTTGCATATTTTACGTGTGAATATACTACATATACAAATGCGTTGGCAGTGTTGTTTTTTGGACAACAAATATTTTCCATAGTTCTAATAAGTGCTGCCAGTTTAGAATTTTTTGATTTTTGGTACATACCAGAGATGCTTATGCTTTTCATTATCACGCTTTTGTCAAGCTGAAAGTGGTTCTACCATTTTCGCACCCTACGTGGCTGTCAAAAATGTAAAACCACTGTAGTTATATGGGACAGGTTTCATAGCGCAAAGCATAGAAGCATAGGATGCTTAAAACGCGTACATGCTAAAATAGGTGATCAATGATTTTACTTAAATTTTTAACTGAAAGTCACACATTCTTTTTTTTTATATACTGTCACCAACGAACTCTCGTAGCATACAGTCGCGTTTGATTTCTATCATGATATTTACTATTCTCTTTGCGTGTGTTTAATAAACGGTCGCTTTTCTACAGTTATATTTTTTTTATTGTTTTTCGGTCGATTGTTTTTTACATTCAATCACATAAATTGAAGCTGTGGCCCCCGGGGCCACTAAATTTGGGAACAATAGGTTCGCACCTTTGTCCCCATCACCTAAAGCCAAACGTAAAAAGTCAGAAACTTATCCATTGAATATATTTCCGGAACTTTCAATCGCTAAAAAAGATGACCCCAAGTTCTTGGTTATCAGTTCCAGTGATGAAAAGAAACCGCTAACAACTCTATCCTGTTTCGCTATATACAAGGGCATACAAGCAATAAGTAAAGAGGTCAACAACATCACTGAGCTTCAAGACGGATCACTGCTATTACTTGTTAAAAACAAGACAATTGCTGACAAATTTCTAGCTGCCAATAGGTTACCTGGAGTTACAGATATTATAGTAAAATCACATGAATCACTCAACTTCGTCAAAGGTACAATATATGCTCTTTTTCTCTCTCACTTGTCTGAAGAGGAAATTGTTGAAGGACTCAAGGAAAATGATGTGATATCTGCTTTCAAATTCTCCAAGATCAGCGAAGGTTCCCGCAAATATACCGGCACCATCCTGCTAACATTTGACAAATACCACCTCCCAGAAAAAATTGAAATCGCTTGGAGAACTTTATCCGTCCGTCCGTATTACCCTAAACCCATGCGTTGCCACACACTTCTCCAACGCCTCTTCTGATTCCAGCTTCCCCCATGAATTTTCTCTTAGCAAAGTTTCCCAACTCCATTCCAACCGACCTACTCCTCCAAGCTTATCTTCTTCCTCCAAGAAGTTGGATGGTGATTTATCTCTACACGAACTCCAATGCGCTCTCTCATCAGTTAAAGGTAGAACGCCAGGGTTTGATAAAATATCTTATCCCATTATAAAGCATATCCCTTTTTCCCTTCTATCACGCCTCCTCAAACATTACAACATCTTCTCTGATAATTATCCCATTCTTTGGAAGACTAGTTCCATCGTCCCTATCCTAAAATCTGGCAAAACTCGATGCGAGGTAAACAGCTACCGTCCTATATCCCTTCTTCACTGCTTAGGCATATTAATGGAAAAAATTGTTGCTACTAGACTATCATGGTACGTGCACGCAAATAAACTCATTCACCACAACCAAGTCGCCTTCAAGAAGGGGCAAGGTACGATTGACGCTCTATTACACCTCGATCACTTTGTTTCCGAATCCTTGTCAAGGAGAAATCATATTTCGCTTCTATCCATAGATTTTGACAAGGCTTTCGATCGAATAAGTATACAGGTCGTTTTAAGACAGCTCAACAAGTGGAAGGTTGGACCAAGAATTTACAACTTTATTAAATCTTTCCTGTCGTCTCGTAAACTTAGCGTTCTTATTTCCAACGTCCGATCCCCTACGTTTCCCCTAGACAATGGAACCCCGCAGGGTTCATCTCTATCCGTTATCCTTTTCATTATAGCTTTTGATGAGCTTAGTAACATTTTTTCCCATTTCCCTTTTATTTCCTACCAAATGTATGCGGATGATGTGTTGCTATTTTGTAAAACCCAAGACCTAAATGACGTAATGGCTAACTTTTCTGACATCCTATCACTCATTTCCTCATGGTCCCTTTCTTCAGGTGCTTCAATCTCTCCCAATAAAACTAAACTACTACATATTTGTAAGAAACATAACTGTAATATACCTCCGCTTACATATAACAATGTAAATATATCTTGTACAGATAGTCATAAGTTTCTAGGTATAGTTTTAGATTCTAAGTATTCCTTTAAATATCACTGTAAATATGTTAGAGACAGAATATTCTTTAAGTTAAACATTGTTAAATTTTAATCTTGTAAACGCTCGCTCATCAACTCTGAATTGCTGGTCAACGTTACAAAGGCGCTCATCTTATCCTCTATAAACTATGGGTTAGAAATATATGGCCAACACTCAAAAAACTATCTCAAGTTGCTGGCTTCCCCTTACCATACTGCGGTCCGGCGATCCATACGCGCATTTCCAACTTCTCCAATAAAGAACATCCTGGCAGAATCAGGTTTACCGTCGCTAGCCGACTTTGCGGAGGACAGTATAAGGAAACTTTACCCTAAGCTCGCTTTCAAGTCTAATACTTTCCTGCAAAAAGATATTAATTCGGCAGCTATGCGTACAAAAACGCCTAAAATACTTTCTTCCATTTATAAATGTGCCACCTTTGCAAAAGACAATGGACTCCCCTCAAGAATATTATCGCCGAGATTTGGTCATCATCCGCCTTGGTCGCTGAATAAATCATCATTAATAAACGACTTAAGTTACCTCCCAAAATCTAATACGACATCGGAGGAGTATAGAGCGCGTTTTTTGGAAATTGCATCACATCTTAAAAAATCCAGTTGGCAGCTAATCTACATTGACGGTTCCAAAGCAAATTACACTTCTTTCGCGGTTGTGGAAGAAAGTGGTGAGCCAATATCGTACGGGACTCTAATTTCGTTTTGCTCAATTTTCACCGCCGAAGCAACAGCTGTTCTCTACGCTATGCAGTATGCGTCATAATCGAATGGGAAGTTTACCATATGCACAGACAGCAATTCCTGTTTTCAGGCCATCAAAAACTTTAATAACTCCAATCGCATCATCGGAGGCATAAGATATATCCTGATTGCCCACCCCCATAAAATCAGAATCATGTAGGTGCCAGGACATTCCGACATCAATGGTAATACAGTCGCTGACAGTACTGCCAAGGATATGAGCATTACTCTTACCATCACATCAAATCTCTTCTGTAAAAGCGATGTCTATCGACTTATAGAGCAGCAGAGGCAAACCAAACTGAAGGATTCTGATCTTCTGTGGCGTATTTAAACCAGTTACTTTTCACCAGCCATCCGAAAGCCTCCGTTGCTAGCGCTGCGTTTTTAGTTTGTTTAACAATTCTATTGTTCATTAAGCTCTTAATAAATAAATAAATAAAAATATTTTTTAAATGTGACACTTATAACCCGATCTGTAGGTCGTGGTTCAATCCCCGGCTGATGCATAACAAATTTAATATCGAAAAGATTTTTCTTTCGAACGGTACCCACCTGTCGGCAAGCAATTGGCAATTCTTCCGACAGTGACAACTTGCCATGAAAAAGCTTCTAAAAGAACTCTGTGACAAAGCTCAGAAAAAGCGATGTCACAAGGGTTCTGCCGTTCGGAACCGGCTGAAATAAGTAGGTACTTTCTAATATTGTCCAAAATTTATCACGCACAACCGTAATGGAAGAAGAGCTCGGCCAATGAGCCCTTCGGGGCTTTAAGTGCCACATATTTATTTATTTATAACCAACCATCGATACTCGTTACAATATTTTTTAAAAATTGATACTTCATGAAATTTTTCAATATGGATGGCTTTCGATAGAATTACCTGTATGTCTTCAAATTTCGTTCCGCAACCATCAGTATTTTCGGATAAAAGTCTTTTTTGATAGCCGTACTTCGGCTAGGAGCGAAAAATCTCACAAGCGCCACTCCGGCAGCACAACCATCTGTACTTTCGGATAAACGTCTTTGCTGAATTAAAATAGCTCTTAGAGACCCGATGACGGCTTTGCGACCATCAGTATTTTTGGGGAAAAGTCGAGTATTTTGGGATTATTGAGAGTAGGTATGACATTTCTGTCTACGATAATATTGAGCGCTGTTCTCACTTCTCTGGTCCAGGTTGTAAAGACCGTCACAGTTGACTTTTCAGGTGGAAGTATTGGATTTCTTGATCGGAAAAACGAGACAAATCGGCAATATATCTGTTAACGCTGTCGTAGAGCGACCCGATGTCATGACCTGTGGCCAGAATGGTGCAGTCATCCCCATAAGACACCAATTTCATCCGTGATGGCGGTTGTGCCAATTTGAAGATGTAAAAATTGATAAGGAGGGGTGAGAATACTCTACTCTGAGGAAAACCTTTCTTCACCATCCTATACTTCGAGCGTCGTTCGCGGAACTCGGTTGCATTTGGCAGCGAAGACTCCAGTGAATCCCTAAGCAAAAATGCGTGGCTGACAGTGTTAAATGCTTTTATTTATTTATTTATTTATTTTATTTATTTTATTTATTTTATTTATTTTATTTATTTTATTTATTTATTTTATTTTAATTCGATGCCCAATGGGCCCAGGCCCAGTCCAATGGCTTTGGAGCCCTTCGCTCATTTGATAGTGGCCTTGACCTCTCCGGGGGTAAACGTGTCATATGGGGAATCGAAATTCAGTGCTTTGAGCCTCCTCATAATTGGGCACGTAGTTGCATCGGGCCGATTTGAATGCTCAACAAATTGTCTGCAGAACGATAATGCACACTTTCCTCCGCTGTCCAAAGGCCCTCCGAAAGAGATTGCAACTTGGGAGTTTCTTATGTTCTTGTTAGTCAGCCCTCGGATGGTAGCCCATAATTTCCTGAAGCCACCTGCACAATCATCTAGATGGTTAATCCTGCAGGTGAGCAGGATTCATAAAGCGGATTCTGTCTCGTTCATACTGAAGTACCATCGCCTCACTGGAGAAATATGGGCGAAGCCGGTGTGTTCTACCCGCCGGTATCGACCCGGACATCGCTTTTAATAAAATTCTTCGGAGTGTTGCGTTTTCCACCTGTAATCTTCCGAGCAAACACGCTCTTAGAAAATTCGGTGAATTTCGGCCAGTTGGCCATTTACGAAGTTAATATACATACGTCCGCTTTTCGGAGGCATGAACTCCTCTGTTTTATCTACCGAGATTATAATTGCTATGTGGTCGGAGCTCAAAGCAATGTCTGTCATCCACATATCATACGTAAGTAGGGGGAACTCAAAATGACCAGGTCGGGCGAGCTGGAGCAATTAGAGCTGATTCTTGTAGGCTAATCATCATTGATGGCAGTGAAGTGAGAGCTATCTATGCTGTGTATCTCCGTGTGGCGGTCGTTAACTGTTGGGCTAGGAAGAAAGATGGATCTGTATCTTACTGAACTATGTAAAATTAACGCAAGGCCTCCCCCAGCGTCTCTATGACGGTCCCCCCGTTTGCCGTAAACTTTGTTTCCTGCACAGCAGCAATGGTTATACCATGCCGTGTCATACAGCTGGTGATTTCGGTTATTTTTTACCTTAAAGCATTGCTGCATTATCTTAAAGGCGCACGGGATGTTTGATGTGGGAGAGTTAGTTGGAAGGATGCACCGACGGAGCACAGCTATAGACGTTTCTGTCCACATTTGAACACTCGAACCGGAAACACATACATATACGCAAACGCGATGATTGCGCAAGTAGAGGATGCTGTACTCGTGATGCTGCACTGACGAAGTCCGCAATCTGCAGTCGCTATAATTGTGTAGACCAGAGCAGAGCTCCGTATTGGTGATGTAGCCGATGTATGTGAAGCGGGCTACCTGCAACATCGGGCTATGAAGCCAGTATTCCATTCTCTATGCCTCTGCAGGCCAGAAGAAGAACGCTGGTGATACCAACCGCCACAGCTGTTGCATCTTACCGAAATCGCATTCCGGTGAATGGCGGCACCGCAGAATGAGCAAACTTAAGTAAGGCCCGGAATTCATTCCACACATACACAAAGGAGAAGTAATGCAAGCAAAGTAGCCGGCAAGGTCTGAGAGTCAAGCGAAAAAATGATCTGATGACATACAATGAGCACAAAGCGTATGTGTGCGTATGTGGAAAAGTTTTGTAGTGCTGAGTTTTCAATCCTTAACCTGGAATGACCAGAATATGTTCCGGGACGAGCATCCGATAGCCATGGGAACATGTATATTGTACTAGCTAGTAGCTGCAATTTTTAACTAGAAATCGATGTAGTGCTTTCTCACACCAATATTATTTTTATGACAGATTTAGGTGATTTAAATTGTAAAAAGATTCACTGCGGCTGCAACATCGCAACACGCCGACAAGATGGCGTCTGCAACAAAAGTTGTGATGATGTTTGCATCATTAAATCATTAAAATACATTTTCCAAAAATAAAACACAACTATCATTAAATGTGTTACATGTAAAATATTTTTTAGTACTTCGAGCAAAAAAAACAAGCTAAATTGAGTTATCTCAGTGTTGGTAATTGCCTACATATCATTTTGTAGCATGTCAAACTAGGAATAGATTGAAGTGGACCACTGCGTAAATTGTTGTTATGTTGCAGTGTTGCAGTCATTTCGTGTGTCTACATAAGAAAGCCATGCTATCTAATGCTGCAACTAGCCACCGACGTAGCGTACGTACGTACCGCCCGTACGTAAGAACATACAAAATTGCATTGATTTTCTCCGCTCCGAGCAACGTCTACGTCACCGTCATACGGTGGTGAGTTTTCGTTAACACGACATTCCCATAAGATAGGTCGTGTCAGCTGACACGTTCTACGTTTTTACGTCGTTAGCATAAGCATTGATAGGTGTTGCAATGTTGCATTCGCAGTCAATCTGTAATGAAAAGTTGTAGCCGCAATCAATTTGGTTGTCGCTTAATGTGTGGAATAGCATCACTGTCATACGAGTGCAAGTGATGTCACTTTTCGAGTATGGCTAAGAAAATTCAAAAGCAACGACTATATCAAATCAAAATATTTGTAGCAAGCGACGCGGTCTAAAGCATAATTTCGTTGGAGTTATTTGCTAAATAAGTTAATAAACAAGAATATAGTTTTGGATTCAGGTATGATTATTAAGTTACATTACTATTTCGTTTACTTAGTTTCAATGTGTATTTAATAGTGAAAAACACATTAAGCAAGAATCGGAAGGAATTCAACTCAATCCGTTATGTCTACGAGAACTTGTGAAATTGCCAATTTGGAAAATGAGATAGTTCTGTCAGAACTTGAAAGTGAGGATAAAGAGCATATGCATCCTCCACCTAAGACACCAAAGCGGCGTCATGCTGAACATATGCCAGAGCAAACATTGCACTTTACTATTTTACAGGATGCTTTACAAACTCCTCGTCGTAGCAACCGTAAAAGTATTAAGCCAATAAAGGAGTATAATGAAATAATTAGTAGCACGAGAAAGCTACGTTCAACTGTGAAGGGTAACAGCAATGACCAAGTTGGAGGTGCTGAAGGTGATGTTTTTGAATCAAGGTGGACACCTGCTAAAGTTGGAAGAGTGTCACAAAGACGTGGACGCAAGGTTCGTCGTGATCAAAAAACACAAAAAAAATTAGATTTAGATGAAAACGGACATGAAGTTAAGGATATACTTGCTGGTGTAGTAGATGAGGATGACGAGCAAGCATATCTACAAATGGACGAAATTAATAAGGAATGCTTGAAAGATGTAATGAGTAGCAAAGATGACGCATCGGCAGAAGAGGAAAAGGTGATACAGAGGAAAGTTGTGGAAAATAAGATTGAGAAGATTGAGGTGGCCTTAGAAGAGTTATTAGTAGAAGAAGTGGAACATAGAAAAGATGGAGAAGTAGATTTACGCACAAAGGAATCGAATGAAGAAATCGAAGAATCGAATTCATGTAAGATCAATTATTACTTGAACACAATGATTGTTTAAAAATTAATATTTCTTATCAGATATCACCAAACGTCGTAAACATCGTTCACTGTCTTTTGATGAGTCGTTATTAATTTGCACCTCTACAAAAAACAAAACGGGTAAATAAAAAATTTATAATATTTAATATAGAAGTTGATATATGGGATTGGAAATGTAATTTAACATGTTTATTTCACTAATACATACTTATTTCTTTGTACAATATATAAATTAAGAAATAGTAGTGTTTTGGTACATGTAGTTTGGAAAGTCCTTTTATATTAGCATCTCAGACTGGACTGAGACAGCTAATTAGAAACGGGGGGAAAAAAACTAAAACTAAAAAAAAAAATGAGGCAAAATAATAGGAAGTTTTTGAACAAACTTATTAGGTCAAATTTAAAAACAATAATTATTTCTTTATTTTTGTTTATATTTTTTTTTAATATTTAAACATTTTTAGAAGGAACTACGCCGAAAAAGATTGCTCAAACGCCACAGAAACCTCGTTTGCAGCGCACAAAATTACCGAATTTCGCTGCGATTCATCAGAAACATTTTAGTAAAATGGAAAATCTTGTTGACCATGTGCAACGTAAAGCAGAGCGTGCTAAATTGCTTACCAGTTCTGCAGTCAAAACGGTTACAGGTACGTGAACAAAATATTTGATTTTTTTTTATACTGAGATTTTCATTTTTACGGACGCATGTACATCGCCGCATTTTCATTACAGCATCAACTCAGAAAAGTGCCTCAAGCACGAAAATACATGAAAAGCAGAATTACAAAACGACAGCCGCTGCTGATAAACCAAAAGCATTAAAGAAAATTAATCTTGGCGATGACGTAAAACTAATTGATGAAGCGAAGAAGTTAAAGGATATTAATGGTATTGAAATGGAAATATTGCGTAGACTACCAGGATCCTATTTAGCTGTCAATAATGTCAACATTGATGATGATGCAAAATCAATGGACGATTTCAAAAAATTACCTGGTTTGTCATCAATAATGGATATTAATACTGATGAAATGGAGAGATTACGTAGATTGCCAAATCCAAAATTAGCTCTCATTAAACCGATACAAGCACGAGGAGGTGGAAGAGTAGGAGTGTCAAAAACAGCTACATATAAAGGTCATGCAAATATGCCAAAAGCTATCAACAACAAGGTATCGCAACCAACGCCAACGAAGAAACCGTGCAAACCAGTGGCACAACAACATCAACATCCACAAGGCCTAAGAAAACCTGCTTTCAATTTGTCTACAATTATTGAAAACAAACCAAACGCAATGAAAGTTTTTGCGCTCAATGCTTCAATTGCATCTGCAACTGTTGCGACAGTTGCTGATGCTGCAACTGAAACCACAGCAACTTCAGCATCGGGAAAAAATACTTTGGCGAATAAAAGTTCGATTCGTCGTCAGAGACATATAGAAATGTTTAAGGGACGTAGTGCCAATTCCAGTATTGCAACTACAACATCTGCATCTGCTCGCAATCTAAATGTAATACGAGGAGTTCGCTCAAATCGTCGTTTCGAATTACAAATGCAACATCGTCGAAATATTACAGAACATTGAAGAATATGATAGAGTTGATAATGAATATCTATTGTCTAATTTTCCTATTATATTTGATGTAATTGCATATACATACATACATACGTTTTACAATTATATACTTGTAATTATTTCGTTTGTCGTCATTGTTGCGTTTAAGTCATACATTTATATATATTTTTTGTAAACTATATATTTCTATTTTGCATTCTGTTTTGGGTCAAAGAAAATTACTAATTGATAATTTTTTATTAATGTATTTGATATAGACAATGATCCGTATTTATAGTTAAAGTTAAGCTTCAGCTTCAATTTAGAATCGACTTATTTGACATATTTCCCGTATCAAAAAGCCGATTCTTAATTTAAGATTAACTTTGACTATAACTACTGGCCAGTCATTCTTACTTGCACTTTTCATAAAATAAATATAAATACAATTATATGATAATCTACTAAAGCAGTTACATATCTCTAAGAATATTGAATCATTCAGGACTTAACTCACCTATCAAAGTCAGTCAGAATTATTTCAGATTTAAAGAATTTATTTCTACTGTGTTGGACTCGATGATCATTCGAAAAGGAATGGCTTGATAATTTTGAGATGTCAACCACATTAAAACTAATAATTTTACATAAGACCGATTTTCCATATGTATTCCATTTTCATAACTAAGCATGTGAAAGATGATACAAAAATACTTTTATCGATATTATGCTTAGTACGTGAGCCACAAGCTAAAGAGAAAAACGGCCAATTACTTATACTTGAAACGTATCTTTGAACCTTGTTTTTAAAATCAGATTTCTCGAAATGCATTCAATATATCTCGACACAATTGAAAATGCAAATTTCTGTAAATGTTTAAGAGAACAATTTGAAGTAACAATAGAAAATCTTAAAAAATCTGTGCCACAAAAATTTTCCATTAATACCTAGAATGGCTGAAAATTAAATGCTTTAAAACATAAATTAAGTATGATTGCACATACCAACGGGTTTGATTAATATATGAAAATTAGTAAGATAGACCTTTTTCGAAAATAATTACATTCGTGTTTGCGCATTTCATTTGCGTTTCAGACGACCTTGTACAATGTTTGGCACAATTACTTTGGGGAGCTGGCGTTTCTGCCCCTATCACAGAAGCGTCAATTTTAATATAAAAAAAAAAAATATGTAAAATATTGATTCTTCGTTGCTGGCGATTTCAACGCAAATCATACTCCACTGGGGCTTAATAACTCTAAAAGGCAGAAGACTATGCTTAATAGTTACTAACCACGGCTACGATGTAATCTCAAACGGTCAACCGACATATCGGACGACGGACAAAAGGAAGATGCCCGATCTCATATACTTTGAAGTCGCCTATGGTTTGCAGATTATGATCTCTCATCTGATCACTCACCCACGGTAATATCTATAAAATCAGAAAGAAAGAAAAAGACTAGATGAAATTCAAGAAATTTGTAAATTCCCATCTTCCTCTAAGTACTGTATTAAGAAATGGACACGATGTAGACTCAGCACTCGAAAAATTCAACCAGTTGCTCACAGCTCAGCCACCTGCTCAAGGATTTACAAGTAATCAAACTATAGCCCACACACACCAGCCGACATTCGAGATTTGAATGTACCCACAATTGCTGAGGAAGTTGCAAAGTCCTGCAAAAGCTACATTCAAAAATTACACAACCATCCGAATCCTCTTGCTAGGCAATTGTTGCTGAGCACAGGCCATCGACGACTAAAAAGAAATGACACATTGAATACGCTGTGTAATTGCTAAACCTCACGACTTAACAAATTGTTATGGAATATCGGGAATATCACAGAATTTTAAGTTAGTTTGTAAGATTTGAATACTTATTGTGAGTTTCTCCGAAAGGTAGAGATTCAATAAATTCTTAGTATTAAAAAAAAAAAAATTGAATAAAAAAACCAAATGGAGTAAACCTTTTTGAGGTTCAAAATCGATGATCCGTCATAACTATTAGACTATTAAAATTGAAATAATCTGCAACTAGGTTCTTCTAAAATTGAACGCAAGTTTTACCTTTACCAATCTTTACCAACAGTATTTTCGAAAAAATCGGATTGATTTTAGAAAGCATCAGATGGACTTTAGAATAGTCAAATGCACTTTAGAATTATCAAATGTACTTATCTTTTCGATTTTGGAACGTGTCAAATGTACTTTAGAAAGCAACAAATGTATTTTAGAAAACATCAAATGTTCTTTAGTAAATATCAAATTTATTTTAATTGTATTGTAAATTATATTGTATATCTTGCAATTAACAATATCTTCATAAAAAAGTTTAACATATGTACATAGGTAGATTATAGTAAATAACTTTATTACACAGTTATCATGTATATTACAGAAAGGATTAAAAAACGAACGATATTTTCAATGTCCTACTGACATATTATCAAGTTTATGTATTGTATTGCTCTAGTACAATCTCTATCATTAACAGTAGCGATGGCGTCTTTAATTAGGCCTTCTAAATACTGCAACCTTTGTTCAACACCCGGTCCAATCACGTCTGGAACCTGTATGTTTGACTTAACATGCGCCTCTATTTTTCCCTATATTATTTATATGGGGTTAAGCATAGGAGAATAAAGACCCAGACGCAATAAAGTGGCTTCCAAGCATACTCGTGTAACTTCGAATGATATGGCGCATTGTCGCATACAATTACAGCATCGGCAAGCTGATTTACAATTTCGAACCACCTTTCCAAATCAATGCAAAGCCAATCATTTGTGTCCTCAGACCCTCTTCTGATAGTCATTTTGACTACACTCGACGCGGTTATGGACCCACTGGCAGAACCTGCAACGCATGTTTTCAAATTTTTGCACATACGCATATAAGTATTCACGGCGCTTTTCTTTATTTACAGGGTGATTTTTTAAGAGCCTTTGGATTTGATGAAAAAAAAACATAAAATTTAGAGAAATGTATGAAATCTTTATTTGAGTCGATTGAACGATCTATATACGATAATTCAATGTTTAAAGATGATTTCATGTAAATGTTGACGGCGGCTACGCTACAAATGATTCATAAGCTGGGTCCAATTTTGGTATACTCTCTCCAACATACCGGCCGGTATCTTACGAATAAATTCTTCAATATTGGCTTCCAATGTGTCAACGGTTGCGAGCTTTTCGCTATAGACATGAGCCTTAATACAGCCCTACAAAAAATAGTCTAAAGGCGAAAAATCGCACGATCTAGGCGGCCAATTGACCGACCCCAAACGTGAAATAAACTGTTTGCCGAACTCGCCTCTCAATTGGGCCATTGTATCGCGTGCTGTGTGGCATGTGGCACCGTCTTTTTCAAACCAGATTTCAGCCAAGTGGAGTGCCATAGCTCAGTGGCTAGTGTGTTGGCCTTTTGATCTGTAGGTCGTGGGTTCAATCCTCGGCTGAAGCATAGCAAATTTAATACTGAAAAGATTTTCTTTTCGAACGGTACCCACCTGTCTGCAAACAATTGGCAATTCTTCCGGCAGTAACAATTTGGCATGAACAAGCTTCTAAAAGAACTCTGTGACAAAACTTAGAAAAAGTGATGTCTCAAGGGTTCTGTCGTTCAGCACCGGCTAAAATAAGTAGGTCCCTTCCAAAAATTTAATACGCACAACAGTAATGGAAGAGAAGCTCGGCCAAAGACCCCTTCGGGGCTTTAAGTGCCACATATTAAATTTTTTTTGTCAGCCAAGACCAGTTCTTCCATTTTGGGCAAAAAAAGTTGTAATCATCGCACGATAGCGCTCGCCATTCACAGTAACGTTCCTGCCTTCGTCGTTTTTGAAAAAGTACGGTCCAATGATGCCCCCAGCCCATAATCCACACCAAGGAGTGCATTTTTAGGTATGCATTGGCAGTTCTTGCAATGCTTCTGGATGCTCTTCACACCAAATACGCCAATGAGCTACGTCCAGAAAAGTGCATCGTGCACTTTGTTGTGTTCAGGGAATTTTGATAATAAAATTCAATAATCTGCAAGCGTTGTTCGATTGTAAGTCGATTCATTGGTATATTTTAGTCCAAACTGAGCATGTTTGACAGTAACATATTAAATGAAAACAGCTGAGTTGCCAAAAAATCACCCTGTATTTGTGTAATCATCAGGTGAGGTAGTTCTGGGTGGTGGCCTACGTTGGGCACCGAATGTTCTTGATGTATTGTTGTATGCAGTGCCTGCTCTATACCTATTCCAATATAGCCATGGCTCCCTATAATATAAAATCAGTATTAAGAGATATACTGTAAATATTATGTATATGGTTTGTTTATTTACCTATGCATCTGCAAAGATATATACTGCCAGGTGTATGTATGTGTCCGTCTTAGCCTTTTGGTATTTTGTTACTTCTTTAGTTACACTTGCCTGTGTTTGGTATATTGATTAAGCCATGTCGTTTTGTTGCAGTTTACGGTTCTTTCTAATCGTTCACTTGCGAAATTTTTCATGAGAGAAAAGATAATGAAAAGAAAAAGTGCATGAACTCGAGTGTGTTAATTGTAATTAGCTATATATTCTCACTATTAAATCCGGTCACTGGACTAGTTGACACTGTTGTGTTGCCAGGCCTGAAGCACAGATCCGCGCAGGGGTGCTACCGTAGGGTGGCATAAATGCAAAGGGTGCCAACTACCACACCAACATCATTAGCAAGATATACACCGTGTTCCGATAATTACCCACTTGTGTGGATATGATACCAAAGAATAATTTACTGACACATTCAAGTAAGACGTATCATATAAGTTTGTGTTATATTATATTAGGGTTTATTGTTCACGTCCACTGTACGGCCACACTATTGCCTAATCCGAGAAGGAATTGTGGACCAGAACACACACCCATTCATGTGAAGTTTTTGCGCTAGAAGAATAAGCGTATTCGACCTATGGATTTGTATTGTACACAAACGAAATCACTCGTAAGGCACTAGCAGAATTGTTTCACTGATGTTTTTTTTATTTGATCGCGAGATAATCATCAAAGTTTGGATAACTTCCCATTTATGAAACGTACGTGCGACACTATTAAATTTGTTGGAAATTCATATATTTATATTGGAAATTATACGCATATATTAAACATATTTGTTTAAATAATACACTACCGCATGCATTCATATGGAACAGGGGTTAAATATGTTCACTAGTGTTTATAGCCCGAGAGAATTACGAATTTGGATTTGATTACCATTTTGAACCGCACGCGCGTATACATTTGAATTGAGCGTAAGAATAATAGCGACATGTTTGCAAATGTCAACAGAGAAAGGGATTCGCCATAAATACTTGTGAGAACGAGCGATTGATGATGATTAAATCATAGCCACAGTGCTTTATTTGTTGTATTTTCGTATGGATAAGTTACGTGACATAGAAATTACGTTCTTTTGAGTTTGAGTTAATTATTTAATGATTTGGTTTCTGTTTGTTTTGAGATTTATACATTTTCTAATTAAACATATTGTTACGTTTTTATTCTGTGAACGTTTAATTCTATTTGAATTACCTTGTTCGATCACTGGATTCTGTTAATGATAACTGCAACACTTATTTTATACAACTATATACAGCAACAATTTATTTAATAATCTCTATTTACAATCAACTCTGTTTACAATCAACTATTTACTATAACACTTAAATGTACTTGCAACTTTTGCCTCTGTATCAATGTTTTCGCATTCACGTTCGGAATTAGATTGATTGTCAATTCTCAACACTGGCTCTATTTATACTCTGTTGGCAACACCCTAGAATCTTCCTTTATCGAGATTCTTCTCTTCCTTTCTCGTTGGCTTGTTCTGGTTATCGCTCATTTCTTTTTGTTGACATTCGTTTCGATGCTGCCAATAGTGTCAGTCACAATAGTGATGAGTAATCAACTATCGATACTCGTTACACTGCCCTCCTCTTAATCTTGTTCGTCCCGAACAAGTTTTTATACTTCCCCTCGATATGGCGCAAGTCGCTCTAAGTGCACTACTTTAAACTTTGCTCTTTTATTCCAGGCACGTTGAATGCGATACACTACGTCATTTATCTTTGCTATAATCTCATATGGTCCTTCCCAATGAGTCTGTAGTTTAGGAGACAGGCCTTTCTTTCGTTGTGGATTATGAAGCATTACAAGCTCTCCTTCATAGAACCCTTTTGAATTTGCTTTCAAGTCATACCTGGCCTTCATCTTATCGCTTATCATCTGCGACCGCTCTCTGATGAACTGATGTACTTCATCCAACTGTTCCCGCTTTTCGCTAGTATAATTTCCTTCGGTTGATCTCGTTGGTGTTACAACTCCAAATTTTAAATCAGCTGGCAGTCTTAACTCGTTTCCAAAAATTGCCATTGCCGGTGTAGTAGCCGTCGTATCATGTTGTGCGCATCTATATGCCATGAGGAACATTGGTATATGTACATCCCAGTCTCTTTGGTATTTATCTACGACTTTTCTCAAATATTCCTCCAAGGTACGGTTAAATCGTTCTACCATGCCATCAGATTGTGGATGCAAAGGTGTTGTACGAGTTTTGTATATACCCAGCATACGACATATCTCTTGGAATACAACTGATTCGAAATTTCGACCTTGGTCTGAGTGTAACTCCATCGGTACACCAAAACGAGTAACCCATTGGTTGACGAATATATCCGCAACTGTACTAGCTTCCTGATTTGGAATGGGGTATACTTCAGGCCATTTACTGAAGTAATCTATAACCACCAGAACATACTTGTTTCCTGCGTTGCTTATTGGAAATGGCCCAGCTATGTCCATAGCAATTCGCTCAAATGGAGCACCCACGGTGTATTGGTGCATCTTACCTCGACTTTTCTTAGTGGGACCTTTGGCCATTGCACATTGCTTACACTTCCGAATCCAATCAGCGACATGGTCATGACATCCAACCCAATAAAATCGTTTCTTTATTTTCTCGACGGTTTTGGTGATTCCCAAATGCCCTCCACTGGAGGCATTGTGATACTCAGCTATCACTTCATTTATTCTCGCCTTGGGTACCACTAGAAGATCATTAGTGATTTTTCCATCCTCACTTTCCCATTCTCGGAATAAACATCCGTCTCGTAAGTGCAGGCTTTGCCACTGCGCCCAGTATGCCTTTGCTATTGGACTCTCATTAGCCATTTCTTGCCAATCTGGACGTATGCCCTGCTCCTTGTATTCCATAATCTTTACGAGATCTGGGTCGTTCCGCTGATCTTCTTGCACTCGTTCAGTGGTCCATGTCTCCTCCGGCAATATATTTGTAAGTCGTACGTCGACAATGTGCTCCTTGCTTTCCACTCGAGAACAATGTTTACATTCCATTTTGCAAGGACGACGAGATAGAGCATCCGCGTTGCCGTGATGTCCTCCTTTACGATGTTCGATGGTAAAATGATAACTCTGCAGCCTTTCAATCCAGCGCGCCAATTGTCCTTCTGGGTTTTTAAATTGCAATAACCACCTTAGCGCTGAGTGGTCAGTTCGTAGATGAAATGACTGACCGTACAAGTATTTATGGAAATACTTTACACATTCCAGTATTGCGAGCAACTCTCTTCGTGTGACACAGTAATTTCTTTCTGACTTCGACAGGATTTTACTGTAGTATGCTATTACTTTTTCTTGCCCATCTATGATCTGAGAGAGCACACCACCTATTCCATAGCCACTCGCATCTGTGTCCAACACAAACTTTTGACCAGGTACTGGATACGCTAATATTGGTGCTGAACAGAGTTTTTCTTTCAGCTGTTCGAATGCTTTCTGTTGGTCCTCGCCCCACACAAATGGTTTGTTCTTTCTTGTCAACTCATGCAGACTGCTGGCGATGTTTGCAAATCCAGGAACAAATCGTCTATAGTAGGTGCATAAGCCTAGGAAGCTTCTTAGCTCGTGAAGATTCGACGGAATAGGCCATTCTTGAACTGCTGCTACTTTCTCCTCGTCGGTATGTACCCCTTCTGTTGTTACTTTATGACCAAGATATTTAACTTCTTGCCTGAAGAGTGAACACTTTTTCATATTCAGTTTAAGCCCTGCTGATTGTATACGCTCAAATACTTCTTTCAACTTTTCCAGGTGGTCGTTAAAATCTTTTCCCATCACAATAATGTCATCGAGGTACACCAAGCACGTTTTCCAGTGTAGTCCTCTGAGTACACGCTCCATCAAACGTTCGAAAGTAGCTGGCGCATTGCATAAACCAAATGGCATGACTGTAAATTGCCATAGACCATCGCCAATACTGAAAGCTGTTTTCTCTTTGTCTTCCTTACCAAGTTCCACTTGCCAGTAGCCACTTTGCAAATCAAGAGTTGAGAACCACTTCGCACCAGATAGTGTGTCCAGAGTGTCATCGATTCTTGGCAGTGGATAGCTGTCTTTTTTCGTAATATCATTTAGCTTTCTGTAATCCACACAGAATCGAGTACTTCCATCCTTCTTCTTTACCAGCACAACTGGTGAACTCCATGGACTCGCTGATGGTTCAATAACACCTTGTTTCTGCATATCGGAAATCAGCTTAATGGCTTCGTCTCTTTTGGCCAATGGAACTCGTCGTGGTGTTTGACGAATTGGTCTAGAATCACCGGTGTCAATGTGATGCTTCACGATGGTTGTTCGTCCTCCAGTTTTTCCATTTGAAGAAAATATTGAACTGTACTTCTCCAATACTTGTAAAGCCTTTTCTTTTTGCTGTTTGGTAAGCACACCTGCCCATTCTTCCATCTGTGCTTTTATTTCCGCTCCGACAGTTCTTGATCTTCCACTTTTTATCGACGAACCCTTTTCGCAGTCTACTACGGCAGTAACTTCCTGGCAATGACCAATCACCATTCCTTTCTTCACAACTGTAGATGTATTAGTTGGATTTAATATTCGCACCGGTACTATTCCATTTTCTTTAGGTTCTACTAACGTCCTACCAAGTATGATGTTTTTATTTTGTATTTCTTTATCTGCTTCCACTAACCACAACTTGCCTGTCCCATCATCCACATTTATTTGTGCCCAAATCACCGCTTCTGATTTTGCTGGAACCTCTTGGCGTTGACATGCCAGTACTCGTTTGATGTTCCCACTACGCTTGTAACCGATGTTCAATGGTAGTTCGACATTTGCATAGCGCAGTATCCGTTGATTTAAATCTAACGTAAATCCGTTGTCAATCATAAAATCAACACCAATTATTACGTCATCGATGATGTCAGCCACAATGAATTCATGTTCCCACGTGTAATTTCCAATAGATACTCGTTTCTTTATCTTACCCAGAATTTGTGCATCCTCACCCGTTGCCGTACGCAATTTTATTCCCATTAAAGGCTCAAACCTCTTTACCAAATCGCTCTTGATTATAGAATGTGATGCACCAGTGTCCAGGGTTAACATGAATTCCATATTGTCCAATTTTCCATCAATGGTCAAGCTGCTTGGCACACGCTGTAGTTGTGAAATGTGAATGATGGGGCAACCCACTGTTGGAGTCAGTTCACGCCCCGCTGAACTGACTCGATTTAGTTTAACGATGGATTTGTGTTAGTGGAGCGATCGCTATCCACCTTATTCTCCTTCTTTTGTCTTCCTGGAGAATTCGATCTTGATCGCTTTCGTCGTAGACGGCAGTCACGCGCCATGTGTCCTGGTTTGTCGCAAATAAAGCACTTACCATTAAATTTGTTTTCACGTCGACCTGTTGTTCTTCCTTCAGGCTGCATTACTGACTTAACTGCCTGACACACTGCTTCAACCAGATCTGCTGTTTCTGTTTCTAGTTGGCGTACCCGTGGCATTGGTCTACACATCAAACTGGCGGCTTCAAATGTCAAGGCACTACTGACTGTTTCGGCATAAGTATTCCTGGGTGACATGACCAGAGCACGCTTTGTCTCTCCATCACGTATGCCATCTATGAATGCCTCTATTTTTATTTTTTCGACAAACTCTTCCGAATTACCGGAGAACGCTAGATGACATAAGCGCTCAATATCGGAAGCGAATTCCTGAAGGCTCTCATTACTCCGTTGCACTCGCGATCTCAATTCCACTCGATGTAATTGACTCTTGTATTCATTTCCATATTTTCGCTTTAGTGTGTCCATCAGTGACTGATAGCTACCACGATCTTTCTCTGGAATCATCTGTAACACCTCGGAAGCATTACCTTTTAATGCGACTATTAAAGCAGCAGTCTTGTCGCTATCATCCCATTGATTCTTCGACGCTGTTGTCTCGAATTGAAGCTTGAAGATATTGAATGGCGTGCTTCCGTCAAATGTTGGTGGCTTTAGTTTGATTGTGCTTGAATCTCGAATCACTGATGTGGCTGGTCCATTTATTTTTAGTTGGTTGAGATCGTGCTGTAATTTCTCGAACTTATCTTCCAAATCATCTACATGTTCCTTTAAATCCGTGACCTTTTCATTAATGGTTCCGGAAATTTCCTGAAATCTAAGTTCAATTCCTTTTTGTAGATTTTCGATGACGTGTTCTTGGCGAGCCGAATGTTCTTGAATTTCCATACGCAAATCACTAATAACGCCCTCTTGGCGAGACGAACCTTCTTGAATTTCCATACGCAATTCAGCCGAATGTGCTTGAAGCTTGGAGTCAATTGTTTTCTGGAATTCTCCCATAGCTTTTTCTTGGCGGGACGAATGTTATTGTAGCTGTTGTTGCTGTTGTTGCATCATGGTTTTCATGAATTCCATGAGTTGACCACTCGAATCTATTTTGCTCTCTTCCTCAGCGTGCACAACTGCTTGTATATCGGCTTCCTCGAAGAACTCATGTTCTTCTACATTAATTCCCTTAGCCTCCATAGCTTGCCTCAGCCTCACCAGCAGTTCCGCCTTTGCACCTGATGACGATAGATTCATCTCTACTAACAGCTTTTTAAGCTGGTCCACTTTTAGTTGGTCAATTTTCACCATCTTTACAGAATCCCACTTCTGACACCAATTGTTACGTTTTTATTCTGTGAACGTTTAATTCTATTTGAATTACCTTGTTCGATCACTGGATTCTGTTAATGATAACTGCAACACTTATTTTATACAACTATATACAGCAACAATTTATTTAATAATCTCTATTTACAATCAACTCTGTTTACAATCAACTATTTACTATAACACTTAAATGTACTTGCAACTTTTGCCTCTGTATCAATGTTTTCGCATTCACGTTCGGAATTAGATTGATTGTCAATTCTCAACACTGGCTCTATTTATACTCTGTTGGCAACACCCTAGAATCTTCCTTTATCGAGATTCTTCTCTTCCTTTCTCGTTGGCTTGTTCTGGTTATCGCTCATTTCTTTTTGTTGACATTCGTTTCGATGCTGCCAATAGTGTCAGTCACAATAGTGATGAGTAATCAACTATCGATACTCGTTATAATATTGTTACGTTTTTATTCTGTGAGCGTTTAATTCTATTTGAATTACCTTGTTCGATCACTGGATTCTGTTAATAATAACTGCAACACTTATTTTATACAACTATATACAGCAACAATTTATTTAATAAACCCTATTTACAATCAACTCTGTTTATAATCAACTATTTACAATATCACTTTAATGTACTAGCAACTTTTGCCTCTGTATAGATGTTTGCGCAGTCACGTTCGGAATTCGATTGATTGCTCTTCTTAACACTGGCTCTATTTATACTCTGTTGGCAACACCCCAGAATCTTCCTTTATCGAGATTCTTCTCTTCCTTTCTCGTTGGCTTGTTCTGGTTATCGCTTATATCTTTTTGTTGACATTCATGTCGATGCTGCCAATAGTGTCAGTCACAATAGTGATGAGTAACCAACTATCGATACTCGTTACACTGCCCTCCTCTTAACCTTGTTCGTCCCGAACAAGTTTTTATACTTCTCCTCGATATGGCGCAAGTCGCTCCAAGTGCACTACTTTAAACTTTGCTCTTTTATTCCAGGCACGTTGAATACGATACACTACGTCATTTATCTTTGCTATAATCTCATATGGTCCTTCCCAATGAGTCTGTAGTTTAGGGGACAGGCCTTTCTTTCGTTGTGGATTATGAAGCATTACAAGCATAGAACCCTTTTGAATTCGCTTTCAAGTCATACCTGGCCTTCATCTTATCGCTTATCATCTGCGACCGCTCTCTGATGAACTGATGTACTTCATCCAACTGTTCCCGCTTTTCGCTAGTATAATTACCTTCGGTTGATCTCGTTGGTGTTACGACTCCAAATTTTAAATCAGCTGGCAGTCTTAACTCGTTTCCAAAAATTGCCATTGCCGGTGTAGTAGCCGTCGTATCATGTTGTGCGCATCTATATGCCATGAGGAACATTGGTATATGTACATCCCAGTCTCTTTGGTATTTATCTACGACTTTTCTCAAATATTCCTCCAAGGTACGGTTAAATCGTTCTACCATGCCATCAGATTGTGGATGCAAAGGTGTTGTACAAGTTTTGTATATACCCAGCATACGGCATATCTCTTGGAATACAACTGATTCGAAATTTCGACCTTGGTCTGAGTGTAACTCCATCGGTACACCAAAACGAGTAACCCATTGGTTGACGAATACATCCGCAACTGTACTAGCTTCCTGATTTGGAATGGGGTATACTTCAGGCCATTTACTGAAGTAATCTATAACCACCAGAACATACTTGTTTCCTGCGTTGCTTATTGGAAATGGCCCAGCTATGTCCATAGCAATTCGCTCAAATGGAGCACCCACGGTGTATTGGTGCATCTTACCACGACTTTTCTTAGTGGGACCTTTGGCCATTGCACATTGCTTACACTTCCGAATCCAATCAGCGACATGGTCATGACATCCAACCCAATAAAATCGTTTCTTTATTTTCTCGACGGTTTTGGTGATTCCCAAATGCCCTCCACTGGAGGCATTGTGATACTCAGCTATCACTTCATTTATTCTTGCCTTGGGTACCACTAGAAGATCATAAGTGATTATTCCATCTTCACTTTCCCATGTTTGGAATAAACATCCGTCTCGTAAGTGCAGGCTTTGCCACTGCGCCCAGTATGCCTTTGCTATTGGACTCTCATTAGCCATTTCTTGCCAATCTGGACGTATGCCCTGCTCCTTGCATTCCATAATCTTTACGAGATCTGGGTCGTTCCGCTGATCTTCTTGCACTCGTTCGGTGGTCCATGTCTCCTCCGGCAATATATTTGTAAGTCGTACGTCAACAATGTGCTCCTTGCTTTCCACTCGGGAACAATGTCTACATTCCATTTTGAAGGACGACGAGATAGAGCATCCGCGTTGCCGTGATGTCCTCCTTTACGATGTTCGATGGTAAAATGATAACTCTGCAGCCTTTCAATCCAGCGCGCCAATTGTCCTTCTGGGTTTTTAAATTGTAATAACCACCTTAGCGCTGCGTGGTCAGTTCGTAGATGAACACATTCCAGTATTGCGAGCAACTCTCTTCGAGTGACACAGTAGTTTCTTTCTAGCTTCGACAGGATTTTACTGTAGTATGCTATTACTTTTTCTTGCCCATCTATGATCTGAGAGAGCACACCACCTATTCCATAGCCACTCGCATCTGTGTCCAACACAAACTTTTGACCAGGTACTGGATACGCTAATACTGGTGCTGAACAGAGTTTTTCTTTCAGTTGTTCGAATGCTTTCTGTTGGTCTTCGCCCCATACAAATGGTTTGTTCTTTCTTGTTAACTCATGCAGACTGCTGGCGATGTTTGCAAATCCTGGAACAAATCGTCTATAGTAGGTACATAAGCCTAGGAAGCTTCTTAGCTCGTGAAGATTCGATGGAATAGGCCATTCTTGTACTGCTGCTACTTTCTCCTCGTCGGTATGTACCCCTTCTGTTGTTACTTTATGACCAAGATATTTAACTTTTCTCCTGAAGAGTGAATACTTTTTCATATTCAGTTTAAGCTCTGCTGATTGTATACGCTCAAATACTTCTTTCAACTTTTCCAGGTGGTCGTTAAAATCTTTTCCCATCACAATAATGTCATCGAGGTACACCAAGCACGTTTTCCAGTGTAGTCCACTGAGTACACGCTCCATCAAACGTTCGAAAGTAGCTGGCGCATTGCATAAGCCAAATGGCATAACTGTAAATTGCCATAGACCATCGCCAATACTGAAAGCTGTTTTCTCTTTGTCCTCCTTACCAAGTTCCACTTGCCAGTAGCCACTTTACAAATCAAGAGTTGAGAACCACTTCGCACCAGATAGTGTGTCCAGAGTGTCATCGATTCTTGGCAGTGGATAGCTGTCTTTTTTCGTAATCTCATTCAGCTTTCTGTAATCCACACAGAATCGAGTACTTCCATCCTTCTTCTTTACCAGCACAACTGCTGAACTCCATGGACTCGCTGATGGTTCAATAACACCTTGTTTCTGCATATCGGAAATCAGCTTAATGGCTTCGTCTCTTTTGGCCAATGGAACTCGTCGTGGTGTTTGACGAATTGGTCTAGAATCATCGGTGTCAATGTGATGCTTCACGATGGTTGTTCGTCCTTCAGTTTTTCCATTTGAAGAAAAGATTGAACTGTACTCCTCCAATAGTTGTAAAGCCTTTTCTTTTTGCTGTTTTGTAAGCACACCTGCCCATTCCTCCATCTGTGCTTCTATTTCCGCTCTGACAGTTCCTGATCTTCCATTTTTTATCGACGTACCCTTTTCGCAGTCTACTACGGCAGTAACTTCCTGGCAATGACCAATCACCGTTCCTTTCTTCACAACTGTAGATGTATTAGTTGGATTTAATATTCGCACCGGTACTATTCCATTTTCTTTAGGTTCTACTAACGTCCTACCAAGTATGATGTTTTTATTTTGTATTTCTTTATCTGCTTCCACTAACCACAACTTGCATGTCCCATCATCCACATTTATTTGTGCCCAAATCACCGCTTCTGATTTTGCTGGAACCTCTTGGCGTTGACATGCCAGTACTCGTTTGATGTTTCCACTCCGCTTGTAACCGATGTTCAATGGTAATTCGACATTTGCATAACGTAGTATCCGTTGATTTAAATCTAACGTAAATCCGTTGTCAATCATAAAATCAACACCAATTATTACGTCATCGATGATGTCGGCCACAATGAATTCATGTTCCCATGTGCAATTTCCAATAGATACTCGTTTCTTTATCTTGCCCAGAATTTGTGCATCCTCACCCGTTGCTGTACGCAATTTTATTCCCATTAAAGGCTCAAACCTCTTTACCAAATCGCACTTGATTATAGAATGTGATGCACCAGTGTCCAGAGTTAACATGAATTCCATATTGTCCAATTTTCCATCAATAGTCAAGCTGCTTGGCACACGCTGTAGTTGTGAAATGTGAATGATGGGGCAACCCACTGTTGGAGTCAGTTCACGCCCCGCTGAACTGACTCGATTTAGTTTAACGATGGATTTGTGTTAGTGGAGCGATCACTATCCACCTTATTCTCCTTCTTTTGTCTTCCTGGAGAATTCGATCTTGATCGCTTTCGTCGTAGACGGCAGTCACGCGCCATGTGTCCTAGTTTGTCACAAATGAAGCACTTACCAGTAAACTTGTTTTCGCGTCGACCTGTTGTTCTTTCTTCAGGCTGCGCAACAGATTTGAATGCCTGACACACTACTTCAACCAGATCTGCTGTTTCTGTTTCTAGTTGGCGTACCCGTGGCATTGGTCGACGCATGAAACTGGCGGCTTCAAACGTCAATGCACTACTGACTGTTTCAGCATAAGTATTCCTTGGTGACATGACTAGGGCACGCTTTGTCTCTCCATCACGTATGCCATCTATGAATGCCTCTATTTTTATTTTTTCGACGAACTCTTCCGAATTACCGGAGAACGCTAGATGACATAAGCGCTCAATATCGGAAGCAAATTCCTGAAGGCTCTCATTACTCCGTTGCACTCGCGATCTCAATTCCACTCTATGTAATTGACTCTTGTATTCATTTCCATATTTTCGCTTTAGTGTGTCCATCAGTGACTGATAGCTACCACGATCTTTCTCTGGAATCATCTGTAACACCTCGGAAGCATTACCTTTTAATGCGACTATTAAAGCAGCAGTCTTGTCGCTATCATCCCATTGATTCTTCGAAGCGGTTGTCTCGAATTGAAGCTTGAAGATATTGAATGGCGTGCTTCCGTCAAATGTTGGTGGCTTTAGTTTGATTGTACTTGAATCTCTAATCACTGATGTGGCTGGCACATTTATTTTTAGTTGGTTGAGATCGTGTTGTAATTTCTCGAACTTATCTTCCAAATCATCTACATGTTCCTTCAGATCTGTAACTTTTTCATTAATGGCTCCGGAAATTTCATCTACATGTTCTTTTAGTTCTGCAACTTTCTCATTAATAGCCCCAGAAATTTCTTGTAGTTTGTAGTTAATTGTCTTCTGGAATTCTCCAATGAAGTTTTCTTGGCGAGACGAACCTTCTTGAATTTCCATACGCAATTCAGCCGAATGTTCTTGTAGCTGTTGTTGTTGCTGCAGCATCATGGTTTTCATGAAATCCATGAGTTGACTACTCGAATCTATTTTGCTCTCTTCCTCAGCGTGCACAACTGCTTGTATATCGGCTTCCTCGAAGAACTCATGTTCTTCTACATTAATTCCCTTAGCCTCCATAGCTTGCCTCAGCCTCACCAGCAGTTCCGCCTTTGCACCTGATGGCGATAGATTCATCTCTACCAACAGCTTTTTAAGCTGGTCCATTTTTAGTTGGTCAATTTTCAACATCTTTACAGAATCCCACTTCTGACACCAATTGTTACGTTTTTATTCTGTGAGCATTTAATTCTATTTGAATTACCTTGTTCGATCACTGGATTCTGTTAATAATAACTGCAACACTTATTTTATACAACTATATACAGCAACAATTTATTTAATAAACTCTATTTACAATCAACTCTGTTTATAATCAACTATTTACAATATCACTTTAATGTACTAGCAACTTTTGCCTCTGTATAGATGTTTGCGCAGTCACGTTCGGAATTCGATTGATTGCTCTTCTTAACACTGGCTCTATTTATACTCTGTTGGCAACACCCCAGAATCTTCCTTTATCGAGATTCTTCTCTTCCTTTCTCGTTGGCTTGTTCTGGTTATCGCTTATATCTTTTTGTTGACATTCATGTCGATGCTGCCAATAGTGTCAGTCACAATAGTGATGAGCAACCAACTATCGATACTCGTTACAATATTGTAACCAATAGTGCCAATAGTGTCAGTCACAATAGTGATGAGTAACCAACTATCGATACTCGTTACAATATTGTAACGAATATCGATAGTTGGTTGCTCATCACTATTGTGACTGACACTATTGGCAGCATCGAAACGAATGTCAGCAAAAAGAAATAAGCAATAACCAGAACAAGCCAACGAGAAAGAAAGAGAAGAATCTCGATAAAGGAAGATTCTGGGGTGTTGCCAACAGAGTATAAATAGAGCCAGTGTTGAGAAGTGAGGATCAATCAAATTCCGAACGTGACTGCGCAAACATCTATACAGAGGGAAAAGTTGCTAGTACATTAAAGTATTATTGTAAATAGTTGATTATAAACAGAGTTGATTGTAAATAGTGTTTATTAAAATAAATTGTTGCTGTATATAGTTGTATAAAATAAGTGTTGCAGTTATTATTAACAGAATCCAGTGATCGAAACAGGTAATTCAAATAGAATTAAACGCTCACAGAATAAAAACGTAACAATATTTATTGATTTATTTATATACATTTATTTTATCATATTGATTTATATACATATGTTTATTTATAGTTTGATTTATACATATTTATTTATTTATACATGTTCATTGATATAGATTTATATTGTGATTATTATATTCCATTTTTATACCCTGCATAATGCAATATGCATGGTATATTCATTTCGGTCAGATGTTTGTGTCCACTTGAAGGAATCTCCGGAGATATAGACATAGATATATATTCGTGATCAGCGTCGATTAAATTTCCGATTTAACGATGTCCGTCCGTCCGTCCGTCTGTTTGTCACCTGGCTGGTTCGCACGATAACTTGAGTAAATATTGAGCTATTTCGACGAAATTTGGCACAAGTAACCTATGATCCAAGGGTACGGAGGGGATTGATATTGATATTGATCGGTCAATAGCCACGCCCACACCCAACATTCAAAGCGACTAACCTCGGAATTTTCAAAATCTTTAACTTGCTATAACTCACATAATATACCACTTGGGACAACAATTTTTTGCACATAGTTATATTATACTACTATATAACATCGCTAAAAGTGGGTGAGCCACGCCTACTTTCTAGCGTAGCTCCCATACAAAGTGTCTGTACTTCTTTAAATTGAAACAGTTGTAACTTCTACAATCTTCTGTCTAGAATAACCATATTTGACACTTAGATTAATATGGCAGTGAGAAATAATATGGCAGAAAATCAGTGTGCCACGCCCACTCCTCTTTGGGTCTGCCATACAAAGTTGCGGAAATTAAAAGAAATGTTACCGGTTATAACTTGCAAACTATTCAACTATTCAGCGTAGAATAACGAGATTTAAGGTGTGGATTAGTATTGTACGAGCAACTAGGCTCACAGGAAATGGTCGCACCACGCCCACTGTTTATCGTAGCCCCCATACAAATTTTAAATTGAAACAGCTGTAACTTCGGCAATCTTCTGTCTAGAATAACCATAATTGACAATTAGATTAATATCGTAGTCGGAAAAAATCTAGCAGAAAATCGGTGTGCCACACCCACTCCTTCATGGGTCTCCCATACAAAGTCGAGGGAATTAAACTAAAACTTTTAAGCTCCATAACTTACAAACCATTTAGCGTAGGACAACGAGATTTAAGGTATGGATTAGTATTGTACGAGCAATTAGGTTCACAGGAAATGGGCGCACCACGCCCACTGTTTATCGTAGCCCCCATACAAATTTTAAATTGAAACTACTGTAACTTCGGCAATCTTCTGTCTAGAATAACCATAATTGACACTTAAATTAATATCGTAGTCGGAAAAAATCTGGCAGAAAATCTGTGTGCCACGCCCACTCTTTCTTGGGGCTCCCATACGAAGTTGAGGAAATTAAACAAAAATGTTAACCGCCATAACTTACAAACTATTTTGCGTAGAACAACCAGATTTAAGGTATGGATTAGTATTGTAAAAGCACCTAGACTCACAGGAAATGGACTTGCCACGCCCACTGTTTATAGTATCCCCCATACAAAATGACCGAATTCTTTTTAAATTGAAATAGCTGTAACTTCTGCATCCTTCTGTCTCGAACAATCATAATTAATACGTAGGTTAATATGGTAGTCGAAAATAATCTGACAAAAAATCAACATGCCACACCCACTTCTCAATGGGGCTACCATACAAAGTTTCGAAAATTTAAAAAAAATTAAACCGCTATAACTTACGAACTATTAATCGTAGGACAACCAAATTTAAGGTGTGGATTGATATTGAAAAATTAATTAGATATACAAGAAAGAGATAAGTCATAGTAGTATCATAGGCAGAAAATTGGTGAGGTATCCTGTTTCTTAATGTAGCTCCTATACAAAGTAGTGGAAGAAAAGGATGGATATACGAGCAAACTTTTTATATATACCTCTACATATGCAGGGTATAATTTGGTCGGCCCCAGCCGACTGTAAAGCCATTTTTATTATTAATTTCAATTTTCTGTCTTATTTTTAATTTTGTTTCTGTTCTTTTTCGGTTTAACTCTATTTCCATTTTTAAATTAATATCTTTTCCCCAATTTTTCTTTATTATTTTGTTAACGAGTGCAGGAAATAGGAAGTTTGGTTTAGGTTTTTGCTCAAGTAGCCATTTAAACCAGTGTCCATCATCTACTCCATTGAGTTCAATAGGGTTGACTGTATGTGGGTGGTTTTCTTTTATTGTTTTTATTTCTTTTTGTTGTTGATACGCCAATATAAGATGATGATGATGACTTAGGTAGGCGGTAGTGTTTTGGTTTGTGTTTGGACATTATTCCACTATCACCTAATTGGAGAATGCATGGTTGGGTGCGTACACATAGGATCTAATTTCTTTTGAGGCTACCTTTCGTGCACGTTTGCGAGTATTTTTTATAGTTTTTTTATTATATCCGTTTCCATGTCAGTGGAGATGGATAATTGTTGTACCCTAGGTTTGGTAGGGCGGGTTGAGAAACCACGCCCAATTACCCATTGAGCTAGACGGTGCAGAAGCTGACAGAAGCTAGATACGTGTTTCATAACAAGGTTCCTTATGAATTCCATTCACTGTGAAATGTTTTCCTTATAGATAGTTTCCTACGCTGAAAAGGCATGTTTTTTCTGAAAATTTGTTGAACTCTTTCACGAATTTTTTCGTGGCATTCTCTTCTATCGATGTAACCATAACTTCAGCTTCATCGTCTGACCACGCTTTTCTTTTAGACCGTTTCGCTTTAGTGCTTGAAGAGTGCCAGATAACACCCATACAGAGTAATTTATGTTAGCTCGTCGCTCAACCGACTCGGACACTAAACGGAATTGTAAATTTTATATTAGTGAAATAATTTAATACATAAATGAAATCATTGCTATGCTTTGCTTACGCGTTATATCCCTTCTACAAATGGGGCAACTTGTCGTCGTTGGTATATTTTGAAAACAGTCTGCATAAAATAAGTGTCTGTAATTTTTTCAATGCATGACGCTTCATAGAGATAAAAGGTTTGTTCGTGTACTCGATTTACATATGTGACAGAGAATGTACAATCGAGAGCGTGAAAATTAAAGAGAGCTGATAGTTTCTTAAAATGAAATTCACGTATTCTAAAACCAAATTGATATTTTCTAAGAGTGAGCTGTTATTTTAACATTACAATTTTTTTTTGTAAAAAACTAAAACTATTTAAAAATCTAATATTAGCCGCATTCTTTTGCAGGCGAGTTGCAAAGAACACTGACTTATTTGCCGAACTGCATGCAAAGGAACAACAAAAATAAACGACATCGTCTATCTTAACCGAGTTCAATTGAACTGGCTTATATTTTAATCGACCTGAGTTATAGTGTTAGAAAGTAAAAAAACAGCAATATTGTGAATAGACTACTGGAATGTGCTTAAGAAATTTCAACAACACGTCAAATTATTGTAAATATAAACAAAAATAAGCAAAATAAAGCAAGTGCAAATAAAAATTTATTTTAAATAAACGAATATATTTACCACAGGTTCCGCAGAATTGTTTCTTTTTTATTTTTATTTCGTTTATAAATTTCACGAACAACCATATATACCACCATACTTCTAAAGGAGTGGCTCCACAAATCGCCCCTGTGGGCGTTTCCTGTTCGAAGCCAACTCTGGCTGAAGCTGTCCGCTCTAAGAAGGTCGGAGTTATCCCAAACAATTTCCCGGAGGGCATATGGTCCGGTTGAAAGAGATGGTACCAGCCCTGAAGCCATGAGAGGGGGCCGGTTTAAAGGTTGTGGACGAGGCAGAAGTGTAGAAGGCCAAAATCTTTCTCGGATACTTCCCTGGCTCAGTATCGTGGCAAAATGACCGAATTCTGGGGTAGATTGAGTCACAGAACTCGGACATTTGTGTGAGCGAATGGAGGGTGCTAAACAGGCTTCACAAAGGTGACCTTGTCGAGCTAGCGGTGGCCCTGGACCCACAGTCTTCGGAAGTGGTCTAAAAGCTGGGCAACAAAGTCTTTTATGGCTTTGGCAGTGCCCAGCTAAGACCCAGACTTAAGGGTAACGGGGCAAAAGTCAAGATTGTTACTGAAGAGCAACCTTCGACCACGGCGGCGGCTCGAGCGCAACCACATAGCCGAAAGTTAAAAACGGTTTCCAGCACCGATAGCAGAGAAGGGCACCAGTGCCCGGCATCCAAAACCATCTCTGCTCTCTGGTCGGCTCAGGAAATGGGAACGCGAGGATCCGGAGGCCAGGGAAACCTTGCGAAGCACAAGAGGTGGTAAGGTCCGAAGGGGCCAGTCTGGGATATAATGTCCCAGGCTACACCTCGAATGCATACTGGCAGTTGAAGGCAGCTCAAATGCCTCGAAATAAATCTCCACCGGGCAATAGCAGCCTCATATAGACTCAGTGCCATGGTGGAACGAAATTGTGTGGACTTTGTGGCCATCCAAGAACCATGGGCCGCAAATGGACAAATAAATGGTCTGCAGACAAAAACATGTAAGTTGATCTACGACGTAAATGCTGACCGACCCAGGGCAGCGTTACTCATCAACAAAAATATTAAATTTCTTCCAATTTCAGAGCTCCTACAAAGTGATCTGGTGGCGATACAGGCAGAAGTGCCCAGTGCCAGAGGAAGAAGAATTGTAATACTGGCCTCCTTGTACCTTTCTGGTGATGATTCGGGGGTGATGATTCGGGGGAGACGGTGTCCCAGGAGCTCCAGCAGCTTATGGGTTACTGCCTCACTCGGAATCTTCAATGGGTGATGTGTTGCGACGCTAATGCACATCATACGGTATGGGGAAGCATGGATACAAACACTCGAGGTGAGTCTCTTTTTCATTTCATTACTACTAACAACATTGTGGTGTTAAATAGGGGAAATGAACCAACTTTTGTAAATGCAATCAGGGGGAGATGTTAGATCTTACTCTAACCAGTGCATTTATATCTAATAATATTTCTAAATTGAGGGTGTTAGATGAAATCTCCTTGTCAGATCATCGGTATATATGCTTTGAACTGAAAGTGGAAGTTGAAGACATCTTCGAAATTAGAAATACTAGGAAGACCAATTGGTCGCTGTATAACTTCTACTTTGAGCAAAATTTAGGGTGCCTAAGTGAAAGAAATAACAATTCTCAAGAACTGGACCTTGAGGTCAGGAAACTTGGAAATACAATAACTGAAGCTTTCGAAAAGAGCTGCGACTTGGTGGTGAAGAAACATTCTAGGAACGTCCCTTGGTGGAGCGAGGAACTCAACAAGTTACACAAGAAAGCACGTCAGCTTTTTAATAGAGCCAAGTCCAATGGGGACTGGGTATCCTATAAATGTGCCTTAACGGCTTACAATAGCAAACTGAGAGAATCTAAGAGAGATTCATGGAAAAGGTTCTGCGAGGAGATCGAGGAGCTCCCAGTAGCTACCAGACTCCAGAAAGTAAGATTACTCAGTTGGCCTTTCCACACTTAAAAAGGCAGACGGAAATTATACGGGAAGTCTGAAAGAAACGGGACAGTTACTGCTGGACACTCACTTTCCAGGCTGTGCCACCTGTGATGAGGAGTGGAAGCATCGAGGGTATCAGTTTCTTGATGGCTACACGCAGGTCACTATCACTGGCTCGTAAATTTTTACCGTCAATAAAACTAAATGGGCAATCTCCACATTTAAATCTCTGGGTGTTGATGATATTAAACCTTGCCTTCTTCGGCAAGGGGCTGATATATTAGCACCAATTCTAACAAAAATTTTCAGGATAAGCCTGGAATCAGGTGCGGTGCCTAAATCATGGACAAAAGCTATGGTCGCTTTCATCCCGAAAGAAGGGAAAAAGGCGGACCATACGCCCAAATCCTTTCGGCCCATATGCCTAACATCCTTCCTGCTAAAAGCAATGGAAAAAATTATAGATCAGTACATCAGAGAAGTTTATCTTAAAGATACACCACTCTCTACTGAACAATATGCTTACCAGTCAGGCAAATCGACTGAGACTGCAATACATTTCCTAACGAGTAAAATCGAACAGGCATTGGAGGGTAAAGAAATAGCTCTTTGTACATCGGCTGACATTACAGGAGCTTTTAATAATGCTACTTTCAGGACTATTGAGGAAGGTTTGGTCAGGAAGCAAATTCATAAACTGATCATAACATGGGTTCTTAATATGCTGAAAAACAGGACATTAATTTACGAAATGGGGACAGAAAAGTTAATTGTCAAGTCAACCAAGGGTTGTCCTCAAGGAGGCGTTTTATCGCCGCTCCTATGGTTATTGGTCATTGACGAGCTTTTACAAACTCTCGATGATCTCGGATACGAAGTTCAGGACTTCGCAGATGACTTAATAATTATGGTTAGAGGCAAATGTGACTCTACCATAACTGAGCGTATGCAATTAGCTCTTGACATCACACAAGATTGGTGTCAAGAGAAAGAACTTTCGATAAACCCTAGCAAAACGACGTTAGTACCCTTCACGAAGAGGAGGAAGTTGAATTTAGGGATCTTGAAGTTAGGTGAAACAGAACTAGCACTCTCTGAGGAGATGAAATATTTGGGAGTAATCCTGGATAAAACTCTTACTTGGAACAACCATTTATCATACATCACGAACAAAGCCCTGGGGCTACCTTCGCTTGCCAAAGGCTGTATGGTAAAACATGGGGATTCATCGAATAGCCTGTTTGAGCGTAACGGGACGATGAGAACTAGCCTCACAGTAGCTTTAGGAATAATCACAAGTCTCAATCCTCTACACCTTGTGGCAGCCATAAGGCTTTCGAACTCTATCCACCTGCGTGGAGAAACAACGAAATATTTATAGATCAGGGCTCACAGTTATGGTACACTGATGGGTCCAAAATGGAATGCCTATGTAGGGGCACTTGAGGAACCAACATATGCATTCTATCGGACAGTCAGGCAGCTCTAAAATCATTAATGAATTTCTCGTTCCAATCTAAGATGGTTTGGGAATGCTTTGAACTCCTCAACACCTTAGCAAAGAGGAACTCTGTGACTCTAATATGGGTACCGGGACACGAGGGGCATGCAGGAAATGAAATGCAGATTTACTGGCCAAAAAGGGCGCAGACACTCCTTTCATAGGCGCAGAACCCTTCTGCGGGGTAAACAGTAGTTTGAACAACTTATTATTGAAAAGGAAAAAAGTAGTCTAACCGATTACTGGAGAGCCCAAACAGGCATGCGGCAGTCGAAAAGATTCATTGACCCTGAACATATTAAGGTTGATACTATCTTGAACGTCAGCAGAAAAGACATCAAACTGTACACTGAACTACTAACAGCTCATTGTAAACTTAATTATCACATGATGAAAATGGGTGTAGTAAACAACGATATCTGTCGACTCTGTCTTGAAGAGCAGGAAACAGCAGAACACGTTTTTTGTAATTGCCCAGCTGTGGCTAGACGCAGACTATACTACCTAGGCAACGGATTCATAGTTCCCAGAGACCTAGTTAAAGTCAATCCCCCAGCCGTGACAAGATTTATAAATAGTCTTGAGGTCTGCTAGTTAGGGAATAGGCTGCACAAAAGATCTTCAGGTCGCGGTGCATCATAGCCTTGATAATAATAATAATAATATATACCACCAGCGTTGCTAAGTAGCTAACTGGTAAGGTGAGAGCATTAGGGCCTTTTTCACAATGTTCGGTTAACTTTGTCTTTAACCAGAAGATAGCTATCCGCCTGATAGTCTGAATTGACAGTTTCGTTTTCACCAAACTTTGATTAGCTAACATTCGGTTAACTCTGTCATTGTGAATATTTTAGGACAAGTTTACAAACATTGCATTGTGAATGTATAAAAACCGCATGATAGCTGATGTTTGTTTTATTAATAATGGAAAGTAAACGAAATCGGTTTCCCAATTACACAAGCACCGGGGAAAATTTCTTAATATTTTAATAATTTAATAATTTTATTTAATATGTTATTTGACTAAAATTAGCTGTCATTACTGTTCTGGTTAGCAGCTAACCGATAGTCGATGCCTTAACCTGACATTGTGAAAACGATTTTAATAGCTGCATTCTTTTGTAAGCGAGGTGCAAAAGAACACCAACTCGAATATAATTTCCCTTTAGTTACTTAGCAACGCTGGTAGTATATATGGTTGTTCGTGAAATTTGTAAACAAATAAATAAAATATAAATAAAATAATAAAAACAAAAAAGAAGCAATTCTGCGGAATCTGTGGTAAATATATTCGTTTATTTAAAATAAATTTTTATTTGCACTTGCTTTATTTTGCTTATTGAAATTTCTATGCTGCCAATATTCGTGTCCTTCACAATTAGTGATGAGTAACCAACCATCGATTTTTTGTACTTCCCCTTGATATGGCGCTAGTGCACTACTTTAAACTTTGCTCGTTTATTCCAGGCACGTTGCATACGATACACTACGTCATATATCTTTGCTATAATCTCATATGCTTATTCCCAATGAGTCTGTAGTTTAGGGGACAGGTCATACCTGGCCTTTATCTTTATCACTTATCATCTACGACGGCTCTCTAATGAACTGATGTACTTCATCCAACTGCTCCCGCTTTTCGCTAGTGTAGTTACCTTCGGTTGGTCTCGTTGGTATTACGACTCCAAATTTTAAATCAGCTGGTAGTCTTAACTCGTCTCCAAAAATTGCCATTGCTGGTGTAGTAGCCGTCGTATCATGTTGTCCTCATCGATATCCCGTGGGGAGTATTGGTATGTGTACATCCCAGTCTCTTTGGTATTTATCTACGACTTTTCTCAAATAATCCTCCAAGGTACGGTTAAATCATTCTACCATGCCATCAGTTTGTGGATGCAAAGGTGTTGTACGATACGAGATTTGTATATAGCCAACATACGGCACATCTCTTGGAATACAAATGATTTGAAATTTTGACCTTGGTCTGAGTCTAACTACATCGTTACACCAAAACGAGTAATCCATTGGTTGACGAATACATCCGAAACTGTACTAACTTCTTGATTTGGAATGGGTTAGTACAGTTGCGGGTTGTCCGGAAATATTACATTTACTGAAGTAATCTATAATCACCAGAACATACTTGTTCCCTGCGTTGCTTGTTGGAAATGGTCCAGCTATGTCCATAGTAATTCGCTCAAATGGAGCATCTACTGTGTATTGGTGCATCTTACCTCGACGTTTCTTAATGGGATCTTTGGCCATTGCACATTGCCTGCACTTCCGAATCCAATCAGCTACATGGTCGTGGCATCCAACCCTATAAAATCGTTTCTTTATTTTCTCGACGGTTTTGGTGATGCCCAAATGCCCTCCATTGGAAGCATTCTGATACTCAGCTATCACTTCATTTATTCTTGCCTTAGGTACCACTAGAAGATCATTAGTGATTTTTCCCTCTTCACTTTCCCATGCTTGCCGTTGCGCCCAGTATGCCTTTGCTATTGGACTTTCGTTAGCCATTTCTTGCCAATCTGGACGTACGCCCTGCTCCTTGTATTCCATAATCTTTACAAGATCTGGGTCGTTCCGCTGATCTTCTTGCACTCGTTCGGTGGTCCATGACTCCTCCGGCAAGATATTCCGAAGGCTTAGGATGACAATGTGCTTCTGGCTTCTTATCCGAGAAAAATGCTTAACATCCACGGTACAAGTACGACGGTACAATATCACGGTCTTCCTTTCGATGTCCTGGTCGATTCGATCTTTGTTGCTTGCGTCGTAGACGGCAATTACGCGCCATGTGCCTTCTTTTGTCGCATATGAAGCACTTACCGGCAACATTTATTTTTGCGTTGATTCCTTGTTCTTCCTTTAGGCTTCATATTCGATTGATTGCAATCAGAACCAGATCTGATGTCTCTGTCTCCAGTTGGCGTACCCGTGGCATTGGTCGACACATCAAACTGGCGGCGTCAAACGTCAAGACGCTACTGACTGTTTCAGCATATGTATTCCTTGGTGACATGACTAGAGCACGCTTTTCTCTCCATCACATATACCGTCTATTTTTATTTTTTCGGCGAACTCTTCCGATTTATCGGAGAACGCTAGATGACATAAGCGCTCAATATCGGAAGCGAATTCATGAGGGCTCTCATTACTCCGTTGCACTCGCGATCTTAATTCCACTCGATGCAATTGACTCTATTATTCATTTCCATATTTGCGTTGAAGTGTGTCCATCAGTGATTGATAGCTACCACGATCATTCTTTGAAACCATCTGCAAGACTTCTGACGCATTACCCTTTAATGCCACTTAAATGGTAGTGAATATAGGTTGATGTTGTAACGAGTATCGATGGTTGGTTACTTATCACTAATTGTGAATGCTATGCTTAACTACTTATATGACTAGATTCTGGCAACACTGTGTCTGTGAAATGGTGGAGACTGTCTTTCTCTTTACATTACAGCCAATCTACAACATTAAAACAACTTCGACAACGATGCACATACACACATATGCGGAAATCCGACCACACGTAACAGGACTCCGGCTTTACGAGAGGAAGGAACTGAATTGACCGAAAGGCGGTGTGCACAGCGGACTGATGTCCCCTCAACACGCTCACCTATTACTTAGCATCATTTTAATACACTATTATACTGCTGGGCGCAGTCCTCATAATAAAGCAATATATGGCTACCAGCCGATCGCCGAGTGTAGAGGATATCGCAGGTCACACTCAATCTCCGTGATGTGCATATTCCATTCCGTTCGATCGGAGCCACTGCACGGATTGCGTTCAGCACCGACTAGTTCACCCGTTCCAATGCATTCGACTGTGGTGAGTGTACAGCATTTCTCACATGTTTTATCCGAAACTTATCCACCAGTTGTTTGAATTCTTTGGACACGAATTGTTTGCCGTTATCTGAATGGATAATTTCCGACGTTCCGAATTTGTAAAATACTTCGTGTGTTAAATACTCAACCGCTCCCCGTGCTCTCGCCTCTTTCATCACTTTGAGAAAATCTAATTTTGGTATATGGTCCATCACGATGAATATATACGAATTATGCCTGCGAGAGCGAGGATACTTTCCCAAAAAATATATGTAAATCTTTTTAAACGGTCGGTGAGTGATGCTTTCCTTACCCATACGTGACCTCATGATATATTTTGCGGCCTTACTCTCTTTACAGATCTTACACTCGCGTACATAATTTCTCACTTGTGTTGACATACCGGGCCAATAGTATAGTCGCTTCAATCGGTCCAAGGTCTTCGCAATGCCACCATGAGCAGCGGTGGACACAGTGTGCCTCATTTATCAACGCGGATGTCAGGCCCTCGGGTACCCAATCTCCACTCGCTACCAGACAGATCGCCCGACGCTCCTTCTACGCACCTACGCAGAATATCGCACAAGTTACAGCTGTTTCAATTAAGAAGAAGTACAGGCATTTTGTATGGGAGTTTCTATAAACAGTAGGCATGGCTTGCCCATTTTTGGCAAAGTTATGTAGCAGTATAATATAACTCCACTTGCCAAATATTGTTGGTCCAGATGGTATATTATGTTAGTTATAGCAAGTTTAAAGCTTTGAAAATTCCGAGGTTAGTCGCTTTGAGTGCTGGGTGTGAGCGTGGCTAGTGACCGATCATACCCAATATCAATCCCCTCCGTACCCTTGGATCACAAGTTACTCATGCCAAATTTCGTCAAAATAGATCAATATTTGCTCAAATTATCGTGCGAACCAACCAGGTGACAGACAGACGAACGGACGGACGTCATTAAATCGAAAATTTAAGCGACGCTGATCACGAATATATATTATTTTTTATATCTCCGGAGATTCCTTCAAGTGGTTACAAACATCTGACCAAAATGAATATACCTTGCATATTACATTATGCAGGGTATAATTACACTTAATGTAATTGCAATCTCAGAAACTCAAATATTCACAAAGTGATAATAATCACTTTAATACAATAGGTTGTTCGCTTCGTTGCCACCGCTTTCTGTTATTGTGGGAGTAAAAACAAATTATTCTCAAATTATTCGGTCGACAATTCTTAACAATTGTTGAAAGTTGTTTGTTACGAACAAACCTAATGTTGTGCTGCATGTACTATATATATATGTATATCCATAGGCCGCCACAGGTAGTCAATACCAACAAGTATTACACTTGGATTAGATTTTGATAAAAAATTTAAAATGTTGCAAACTTTTTTTCAGCAGATCTCCCATCTTTCAGAATATCTTGGCTACGCTACTATAGCGATATGTTGATTATTGGACATCACACATCAGAAATTTAACTATTAACTAATTTGTTCTATGTTCAAACCGTCATAACTTAAGCAGTCTTTAGTTTAAGACAACCACATTTACATTGAAGTTTAATATTTTCCTCTGTAAAGAAGTCGCGAGAAACCGTCAAACGTCACTACTTAATATAGTTCCAAAACAAAATCGTGAAAAATAGTTAACTTTGAACTACCATAAATTACGATCGAGGTTGAATCGGCCATTTTAAGGCTGAAGAACAACAAAGCTGCAGGTGCTGATGGCCTCACTGCCGAGTTAAGACCGGAGGCGATGAGCTGATCGCCTGCATGCATCAGCCTATAAGCAGAATATGGTCGGATGAAAGCATGCCTGATGATTGGAGGCTCTCTGTCCTGAACATAAAAAAGGAGACCCCACAATTTGCGCCAACTACAGTGGAATAAGTCTCCTGAGCATCGCATACAAGGTTCTGTCGAGCGTATTGTGTGAAAGGTTGAAGCCTATGCTCAGCAACCTGATTGGACCGCATCAGTGTGGCTTCAGACCTGGTAAATCCACCATCGACCAGATTTTCACACTGTGCCAAATCCTGGAGAAGACCCAAGAAAAACAGATCGACACACACCACCTATTTGTTGATTAAAAAGCCGTTTTCGATAGTCCGGTAAGGGATTACCTCTACGCAACAATGTCTGAGTTCGGTATTCCTGCAAAGCTCATTCGACTTTGTAGAATGACACTGCATAACTCCCGTGGTACAGTGAAAATTGGGAAGGATCTCTCCGCACCGTTTAGTACCGAACGGGGTTTCAGACAAGGTGATTCGTTATCGTGTGACTTCTTCAATCTTATTATGGACAAAATAATACGAGCTGCTGATCTACGACGTAATGGCACTATCTTCAACAAAAGTGTCATGTTGTCAGCGTATGCCGATGATATTGACATAATCCGCATGAACACGCAAGCAGTCAGTGCAGCATTCTGAAAGTTGGACAGAGAGTCGCGTCGAATGCGTCTTACGGTGAACGAGAGCAAGACGTAGTTTCTAGTGTCAATAAAAAAAGAGTCCCGGCATCTTGGACAGCACGTCACTGTTGACAACTACGCTTTTGAATTAGTAAGAGACTTTGTCTATCTTGGAACCAGCATTAAAAGCAGTAATGACGTAAGCCTGGAGATCATGCGTAGGATAACTCTTGCTAACACGTGTTACTTTAGACTGAGTAAGCAATTGAGAAGTCGATCCCTCTCTCGAATAACGAAAACTATACTCTACAAGTCTCTCATCATGCCTGTCCTAACATATGGCGCTGAAGCCTGGACAATTTCCACCTCGGATGAGCGAATGCTTGGGGTTTTCGAAGAGAAAAGTCCTACGCAAGATCTTTGGACCTATTTGCGTTGTGGCGAGTATCGAATAAGGTACAACCATGAGCTGTACGAGCTGTATGCCGATTTTGACATAGTAAAGCACATCAAAATCCAGGGGCTGCGCTGGTTAGGTCATGTCGAGCGACTGGAAGAACACGTTCCAGCTAAGATGGTGTTATACTCGGAACTCGCTGGAGGACGACGCAGAAGAGGAAGACCTAAACTCCGGTGGAAAGACCAAGTACTGGAGAACCTGAATCGATACTCGGTTGTTATGGCCACATCAGTAAGTAAGTAGTATATATATATATATATATATATATATATATATATATATATATATACATATACATATATATATGTACATATATATATATATACATATTGCTTGCTTGCTTATGTGGCCATAACAACCGAATATCGATTTAGGCCGAAAATAACATGCTTCGCCAGCCATCTCTGTTCTTCGCTAGCTGGCGCCAGTTAGAAATTCCAAGCGCTGTCAGGTTCTCCAGTACTTGGTCTTTCCACCGGAGGTTTGGTCTTCCTCTTCTGCGTCGTCCTCCAGCGGGTTCCGAATATAACACCTTCTTAGCTGGAGCGTGTTCTTCCATTCGCTCGACATGACCTATCCAGCGCAGCCGCTGGATTTTGGTGCGCTTTACTACGTCAATATCGGCATACAGCTCGTACAGCTCATGGTTGTACCTTATTCGATACTCGCCATCAACGCAAATATATATACATATATATATATATATATATATATATATATATATATATATATATATGTATGTATATATATATATATATATATATATATATATATATTTATATATATATATATATATATATACATATATATACATATATATGTATATATATATATATATATATATATACATATATATATATACATATATATGCAGATATATACATATATATACACACAAACACACACACACACACACACATATATATATATATATACATATATATATATATATATATATATATATATATATATATACATATATATATATGTATATATCCAATAAATACATCTTTACATAAAACACAAACTTTGCTAGAATGTATAATGTACTACATACTTGTATATCTATAAGTGTAAGTACAATATAAATTCCATATAAAGAATTCCCTATAAACTATTGGTACAATTGTAATGTTACAAAAACAGGAAAATGGAAAAAAGCACAGTATATAGTTCACACAGCTATACTGTAATGTACTATAGATATTTATTTATACATATTGTTTATTTTTCTCCTATACCTTGCATGTGCCTCGATGAATATTTCAATTGTAATGCAGCGTGAAATTAAATAATCTGCAAAAATATAGTGTACATACCATCCAATTGTATTCTGTTTTCACTGTGATAATGTAGGTGATAATGAAGGAGGATTGTATTACAAATATGTGGATAAATACTAGTGCGAACTAATCAGAGAGGTTTATTTAAGTATGTGGAGGTATACCAGGTGGATAAAAAATTGTAATATTTCTATATGGTAGCGTTAGTATGCACTCATATGAATCATTTATAAAAAGGTTCATTCATTAGACGTTCATTAAATATATATATGTATATATTAAATTAAATATATATATGTATATATATATATGTATATATATATATATATATATATATATATGTATATATATATATATGTATATATATATATATATATGTATATATATATGTATATGTATATATATATATATATATATATATATATATATATATATATATAAATATAAAAAAATATATATATATATATATATGTACATATATATATATATATATATATCTATATATATATATATATATATATATATATATATATACATATATATATATGTATATATCCAATAAATACATCTTTACATAAAACACAAACTTTGCTAGAATGTATAATGTACTACATACTTGTATATCTATAAGTGTAAGTACAATTTAAATTCCATATATGTATATATGTACATATATATATATATTTTTTTATATTTATATATATATATATATATATATATATATATATGTATATATATATATATATATATATATATATGTATATATATATATATATATATATATATATATATAAATATAAAAAAATATATATATATATATGTACATATATAAATATATATATATATATATATATATATATATATATATATATATATATATATATATATATATATATATATATATATACAGTATATCAAGAATGAGTTTACACATTGAAAAAAAATTCAAAGTTTCAACTTTCTTAGCCAAAAATAAACATAAAACAAATTTTTTTTATTAGTTACAGATATTTACAGTATTTATAAGATATGATAAGAAATTATTATAAGAAATGATGTTCTCGAAGATTTCAGTAGAGTCTACTTGCAAGCAACATCTATATGTCTGGAAGAATACATCTCTAAACTAGTAATATCTGCGATATACTGTCCCCCAAGATACAGTATTACCGAACAGCAATATAAAGAATTTTTCTCAACTCTTGGTAGTAAATTCTTGGTTGCTGGCGATTTCAACGCCAAACACATTCACTGGGGCTCCCGATTAATAACTCCAAAAGGCAAAAGACTATGTTCAATCATCACTAACCACGGCTACGATGTTATTTCAAATGATCAACCGACATATTGGCCGATGGAAAATAGGAAAATACCCGATCTCATAGACTTTGGAGTCGCCAAAGGTTTGCAGATGGAAAATATCTCCACAGAGTGTAATTATGATCTATCATCTGACCACTCACCCACGGTAATATCTATAAAATCACCAAGCCCCCAAGGCAATTGCGTTAGAAAAAAAATAGACTGGTTGAAATTTAAGAAATATATAAATTCCCATCTTCCTCTAAGTACTGTATTAAGAAATGGACACGATGTAGACTCAGCACTCGAAAAATTCAACCAGCTGCTCTCATTAGCTCTCAGCTCAGCCACCTGCACAAAGGTATGCAAGCAATCAAACTATAGCCCATACACACCAGCCGACATTGAATTGCTTGTAAGACAGAAAAGAAGACTCTGAAGACAATGGCAAGAATTCAGATCACCGAATCTGAAAACACAGCTACAGCACTGCACTCGAAAGTTAAAGCAAGCCTTAAAAAATAAAAACAACAAAGAGTTAGAAGAGCACATAGCGAAATTAACACCTGGTGAAGCGTCAGACTACTCTTTGTGGAAATCAGCAAAAAACTCAAATCGGCCAATTCTCACTGATTCCCCCATCCGTTTGAGTGACGGTAATTGGGCTAGAAGCAACTGTGCGAAGGATTTGGCTTTTGCATACCATCTAAAAATGTTTTTACACCCAATCCACCCTCTTCACAGTCCTCATTACCAAAATTAACGTCTCAACCTTGCTCAATAACGCTCAAAATTTAAAAAAGGACATATCCAAAGCAATTTATAAAGATTTAAACCCAAAAAATTCACCTGGTCCAGATAAAATTACCGGTAAAATGATAAAAGAGCTACCTCCGGCTTCAGTAATTCATCTCATGCACATTTTCAATGCTATCTACCCCAAATGCTGGAAAACTTAAAAAATTATTATGATACCAAAACCAGGAAAAGACCCTACACAAGTTGCATCGTAGAGACCTATCAGCCTCCTGCCTCTACTCTCTAAAGTATTCGAAAAGCTACTTGTCATGAATATAACTCCATTTATTATTCTCAACCAACTGATTCCCCAACATCAGTTTGGATTTAGAAAGCAGCACGGCACAATAGAACAAGTCCACCGCATTGTAACTATGATAAGGAACACTTTTGAAGAAAAAAAGTATGGCTCAGCTGTCTTTCTTGATATCACTCAAGCTTTCGATAAAGTATGGCACGATTAGCTACCTCACGAAAAGACAATTTCTCGTACATCACAAGGATTACACAACAAATCCATTGGATATTCACGCTGGCGTTCCTCAAGGAAGCGTTTTGGGACCCTTACTGTATCTCTTATACAGATATGCCCAACAATAACTATACATTCATATCGACCTTTGCTGATGAGACTGCAATAAAGTGCTCTCGCTCTAACCCCATAGAAGCTACTAAACTCCTGCAGACTCATGTCGATTCTCACGAAATTTAGCTAGCAAAATGGCGTATAAAAGTCAATGAATCAAAGAACGTACATGTAACCTTCACGCTAAGGCCAGATACATGTCCCCCACTTAAAATTAATGGCCAATCAGTTCCACAATGTTCCTCAACAAAGTACTTGGGTATTCACCTCGACAGAAGGCTGACATGGAAAAATCACATAGAGGCAAAGAAAACGCAGATCAAGTTTAAAATAAATCAGTTATGGTGGCTGTTACACAAAAGATAAAAATTGAATCTCGAATACAAAGTGCTATTATATAAAGCAATCCTGAAGCCAATTTGGACTTATAGTATTCAGTTTTGGGGCACCGCATCTCTCTCAAATATCGAAAAATAGCAGCGAATATAATTCAAGTGTCTGCGAATTATTGTAAGCGCGCCTTGGTATATGAGCAACGTTAATATCCATCGAGATTTAAATGTACCCACAATTTCTGAGGAAGTTGCAATGTCCTGCAGAAGTTACATTCAAAAATTACACAATCATCCGAATCCCCTTGCTAGGCAATTGTTGCTGAGCACGGGGCATCGTCGATTAAAAAGAAAAGACACACTGAATATGCTGTGAAATTGCTATACCTCGCGACTCAACAAATTGTGATGGAACGTTGGGAATATCACATAATTTTAGTTAGTTTGTAAGATTTGATTACTTATTGTTAGTTTCTAAGTAATTTTAGAAAGATCCAATAAAAAAAACTTGAAAAAAAAAATATATTTTCCTCCGTTGCAGATATCACAATTATTGATTATTTCGTGCATTTTAAGTTTTAATTTCATGCTTCATTCCCACATAAGTCGGGATAATTCCTGAGTGTCCTATCTCATTTTTGTGGAAAAGTGAGATCTTCCTTTTTAGTTGATCTTCGTTTTGTATGTCTTTAGCTACATTTTATGAAAGAAATGTTGGTAATATTAAAGTATGTTCTAAATAAAATTTGTCGCAATTTATTGAACTTATGATAATTGAGTTCAGAGTATATTGCGACTTTTCCTCTCACGATGTGCCTACGGACTATATTGATAACGTTATCAGAAATTATATCCTGCTTATCAATAAAGACTCGTTTGTTGTTAAAAATATTTATTGCTTCAGTTTCCTTACTTCTAATAAAATCATTTGTTTTTTGAAACGATTTAAAACGATCAAAGATTTCGAAATGAAAGTGGCATTTTCCATCTGGGAATGAATAGTTTCGTCTTCTGCTGATTCATTGCGGTTAGTATAATTTACTCTTAACATTAAATTATTTTCTTAGGAGTGGTTAGTTTGGACTTCAAGCGATTCTGACTCCTCCCATTCTTTATTTAGTCATATTCACCTACACTTTGATAGCAATGTTCCCTAGTAATTGCATATTCTCGGAAGTCCGTTGGTGGTATTTCCGATTCTGTTCCATTATTATATTTTGCTTTAAAATCATCCCCGTTTAAATAATTTATTTCATTACTTTCTGTGTTTAATCTGCTTAGAAAATAGGCAATCTTTTTGCACTTTCCTTTTATATATTCAGCTAACAGTATGGGTGTCGTAGCTCAGTGGTTAGTGTGTTCGTCTTCTGATCTGTAGGTCGTGGTTCAATCCCCGGCTGATGCATAACAAATTTAATATCGATAAAATTTTTCGGCAAGCAATTAGCAATTCTTCCGACAGTAACAACTTGCCATGAAAAAGCTTCTTAAAGAACTCTGTGACAAAGCTCAGAAAAAGTGATGTCACAAGTATTCTGCCGTTTGGAACCGGCTAAAATAAGTAGGTCCCTTCTAATATTGTCCAAAATTTAAGACGCACAACAGTAATGGAAGAGAAGCTCGGCCAATGAGCCCTTTGGGGCTTTAAGTGCCACATATTTATTTTTTTTATTTTTTAACAGTATGAACCTAACAGTATGAACCACCCTTGCATCTTTGGATTTATACCTTTGCCAGGATATTTTGAGAATAGCCATTTCTATGGTCGATGGTCACTTTCGAGATCGAATCCTCTAGCAAAAAGATAAGGACAAAAGTATTTTACACCCCATACTATTGCTAACAGTTCCTTGCGAATGCTATTGGGTGGCCATCTTTGATTGCATCAATAATGAGCTTTTCGTTTTTGAAATTTGGATATCTCAAAATAGCGTAATCTTTGACAAATTTCCCATAAAAACCTGTCATTGATTTTATTTTCTTTTGGGTGTTTGTTAGTTTTAAGTTTTGAATAATATCTATTTTTTGGGTCAGGTTTAACACCATTTGCATTGAGGAGATGATCGAGAAATTGTCATATTTATGGATTTGGATTTTAAGCTTAGCCTTTCTCAAAGTTGTAAATATTTTTTTATTGTTAATTAAGTGCTCCTCTAATGAGGTAATAAATACAAGAATGTCATCCATGTAAATAACATTTTATTAAGAAATTGTCTCAAAACAGTGTTCATCAACCTTTGAAAGGTGGAAGGTGCATTTTTCAATCCAATGGCATACGAATGAATTCGTAATGTCCAAATGGAGTTGAAAATGCAGTCTTTCTTCTATCTTCCTTTCTTACCACTATTTGGTGGAATCCCTTTGCAAGGTCCAATGTTGTAAAATATTGGGTCTTACCAAGTTTATCCAGCATATGGTTAAGATTGGGAATAGAAAATTTGTCAGCAACAGTATACTGATTAAATTTACGATAATCAATCACTAATCTTCATTTTTCCCTATTGAATTATCGAATTTTTTGGGAACAATCCACAAAGGACTGTTATATGGCGAATTTCATCCCCGAATAATGCCGCTATAGGGCATTTCTTTTATTTGTTCTTCAATTTCAGTCTCATGAATCGCAGGGTATCTATATATTTTCGAATATAAAGGCCCGTCAGTTGTCGTGACAATTTCGTGTTCAATTTCATGTGTTGCCGATAAAATATCTCCTACCTTCTTCCTTCGTGAAATTCTGATAATAAATTTCTTATTAACTCGTTTTCTTCCCCATTTAAACTGTTAAAGTTAAGCCTTTGTAAAACGAAACTTTTGTTATCAGTCTTCACTAATGTACATACGTTTAAATATTTCCGTATGGAAATGAGTGTTTTGCTTTTTCGAAGAATATGTTATTATTAAAAATTTCAATAAAATTTTCACTGATATATATTTAAATGGGACTAAAAACTTCTGACCAATTATAGCGTCATAGTCTTTCTTTTTAAAATCGATAATTTGATTGCATCAATAATGAGCTTTTCGTTTTTGAAATTTGGATATCTCAAAATAGCGTAATCTTTGACAAATTTCCCATAAAAACCTGTCATTGATTTTATTTTCTTTTGGGTGTTTGTTAGTTTTAAGTTTTGAATAATATCTATTTTTTGGGTCAGGTTTAACACCATTTGCAGTGAGGAGATGATCGAGAAATTGTCATATTTATGGATTTGGATTTTAAGCTTAGCCTTTCTCAAAGTTGTAAATATTTTTTTATTGTTAATTAAGTGCTCCTCTAATGAGGTAATAAATACAAGAATGTCATCCATGTAAATAACACATATGTATTTTATTAAGAAATTGTCTCAAAACAGTTGTCCGTCAGTTGTCGTGACAATTTCGTGTTCAATTTCATGTGTTGCCGATAAAATATCTCCTACCTTCTTCCTTCGTGAAATTCTGATAATAAATTTCTTATTAACTCGTTTTCTTCCCCATTTAAACTGTTAAAGTTAAGCCTTTGTAAAACTAAACTTTTGTTATCAGTCTTCACTAATGTACATACGTTTAAATATTTCCGTATGGAAATGAGTGTTTTGCTTTTTCGAAGAATATGTTATTATTAAAAATTTCAATAAAATTTTCACTGATATATATTTAAATGGGACTAAAAACTTCTGACCAATTATAGCGTCATAGTCTTTCTTTTTAAAATCGATAATTTTCCATGAAATAGATCCAGTGCAGCGAATTGTTTTGGTATTGGCGTTAGCACGAAATATTTTACTTTCTTCATGCCATTAAGGGTTCCGAGCCAAAGTGGTTTCAATAATTTCTGGTTGGGTCACAGATTGAGAATCACTGCATCACCGGTTGTTTGTTTTGTTTGTTTATGTGTCCATAACAACCGAATATCGATTTAAGCCGAAAATAACATGCTTCGCCAGCCATCTCTGTTCTTTGCTAGCTGGCGCCAGTTTCCACCGGAGGTTAGGTCTTCCTCTTCTGCGTCGTCCTCCAGCGGGTTCCGAATATAACACCTTCTTAGCTGGAGCGTGTTCTTCCATTCGCTCGACATGACCTAGCCAGCGCAGCCGCTGGATTTTGATGCGCTTTACTATGTCAATATCGGCATACAGTTGGTACAGCTCATGGTTGTACCTTATTCGGTACTCGCCACCAACGCAAATAGGTCCAAAGATTTTGCGTAGGACTTTTCTCTCGAAAACTCCAAGTATTCGCTCATCCGAGGTGGAAATTGTCCATGTTTCAGCGCCATATGTAAGGACATGCATGATGAGAGACTTGTAGAGTGTAGTTTTCGTTCTTCGAGAGAGGGCTCGACATGACAATTGCTTACTCAGTCTAAAGTAACACCTGTTAGCAAGAGTTATCCTACGCATGATCTCCAGGCTGACGTCATTACAGTTGTTGATGCTGGTTCCAAGAGAGACGAAGTCCTTTACTACTTCAAAAGCGTAGTTGTTAACAGTGACGTGCTGTCCAAGACGCCAAGTGTCCAAGTTTGTTGACACTAGATACTTCGTCTTGCCCTCGTTCACCGTAAGACCCATTCGACGCGACTCTCTTTCTAACTCGGAGAATGCTGCACTGACTGCTCGCGTGTTCATGCCGATTATGTCAATATCGTCGGCATACGCCAACAGCATGACACTTTTGTTGAAAATAGTGCCATTATGTCGTAGATCAGCAGCTCGTATTATTTGCTCCATAATAAGATTGAAGAAGTCGCACGATAACGAATCACCTTGCCTGAAACCCCGTTCGGTATTAAACGGTGCGGAGAGGTCCTTCCCAATTTTCACTGTACACCGGGAAATGTGCTTTCCAGCTTTGCAGGAATACCGCACTCAGACATTGTTGCGTAGAGGTAATCCCTTACCGGACTATCGAAAGCGGCTTTATAATCAATAAATAGGTGGTGTGTGTCGATCTCTTTTTCTTGGGTCTTCTCTAGGATTTGGCGCAGTGTGAAAATTTGGTCGATGGTGGATTTACCAGGTCTGAAGCCACACTGATACGGTCCAACCAGGTTGTGGAGCATAGGCTTCAACCTTTCACACAGTACGCTCGATAGAACCTTGTATGCGACGCTCAGGAGACGTATTCCACTGTAGTTGGCGCAAATTGTGGGGTCTCCTTCTTTATGTATAGGATAGAGAACACTGAGTCTCCAATCATTAGGCATGCTTTCATCCGACCATATTCTGCTTATGAGCTGGTGCATGTGGGCGAGCAGCTCATCGCCTCCGGTCTTAAACAACTCGGCAGGCAGGCCATCAGCACCTACAGCTTTGTTGTTCTTCAGCCTTAAAATGGCCGTTTCAACCTCGTCATGGTGGAACATCAACACCATCATCTGTAATTGGGGTTATCGGGCATTCTCTTCCACTGGCGGAATTGTTCGTAGCATCGCCATTCAGTAACATGGAGAAGTGTTCCTCCATAGGGTCAGTACACTCTGGACATCTGTAACGAGATTCCCATTTCTATCACGACAAGAAGAGGCTCCGGGATTTAAACCTCCACTCAGGCGCTTGATCTTTTCGAAGAATTTTCGAGTCTCATTCTTGTCGGAACACTTTTCTATCTCCTCACACTCGCGTCTTTCTTGTTCTCTTTTCTTGCGCCTGAAAAGACGTCTCTCTGCACTCCTTTTCTCTCTGTACCGCTCCTTAACAGCTCGCGTTGCGCCTTCACGAAGGGTTTTTCTGTAGGCGGCGTCTTTCTCTGCGGTAGCGTCGCGACATTCCTGATCATACCACTCATTCCTCAGAGGCCGGTAGTAACCGATTACCTCCTCGGCAGCAGTAGTCATGGAGTGGGATATATATGTCCACCGTGCGCATGTATCATCAAGTGGGGGAGTGTTCTGCATAAGCAGATCGGATAGTCGAGTGGAAAATGCATCTGCTGTCTCTGGTGATCGCAGCTTACTGACGTCGAGCTTTCTCTGTGTGGGACTTCTCTTGTTTTTTGCGACAAATAAATCTTAGCTGCAACCAGGTAGTGATCCGAGTCGATGTTGGCACCACGGATCGATTTCACGTCCATCACACTGGAAGCATGTCTTTCGTCAATCACCACATGATCAATTTGGTTTCTTGTACGTTGATCACCGGTTGACTCACATAATTTGATGTACATACTTTTACTTATTTTCTTATTTACCTTAAATGTCTATATCAAGATCTTGCAATATGCAATCATGTTCGTACATTTGAATCCATTTTAACGCTATGCAGTATTCATTTGTACTCTCATTAATTGCTTATGACATATATAAATACATATATTTATACATATTTAGCCCACCTTACTTGTTCTCTTTATCAAAACTCTCTAAATTAACAATATGTATACCTAATTTCCAATAATGTAACATACATATTTACAACAACGAACTAAGTATATTCCGGAGAGTAATTCTGTATTAGTTTATATACTTAAAACATGAAACGAAAAAAAAAAAATTGAATTTTGTAAAAATAAATCAGTCTAATCGTTGACCACATCAAAGCCACATCATTTCGCTTGTTTAAGGGTACAGCCCAATTTAATAATTTTTATCTATCGGGATTGAGGAAAACTCTCCGAACCCAACATCTGGTGTTCGTACCCTATTAAGGAGCTTGGTTTAATAATGCTGGTATTTGCTCCAGTACCTATAAGACATTCAATATTTTGTTTGCCAATCTGAATTTTGGGCCGTTATAAGAAAATTTACCTCATCCTCTTCTTTATCTACCTTTATCTACCCTTAGAATACCCTGAAATTCCATTAGAATCTACGCTCATGTGGGAATTTCTAGTTTGTCCTGATCTATTTTCCCCATTACTTGGATTATTAGCATTATTTATCTGTTGGCTATTTTGCCTATAATTGTTTGCTTGTATTGGTCATTATTATTTTGATGCATGATGTAAGTTGGATTGCTATTATATTGGTTGATTTTCTGTTGGCTATTTCGTCAACTCTCACTATAATTTAAATGTTCGGACCCATTACAACATTGGTATGGCTGACTCTTACACTGACTCCCATCGTTACCTCTGAAGAATGGTCTTGGGTTGATATGTCGGAAGTTTTGATTAAATTGATTTGTTTGTTGTGGAAATTGAAAATCAACACTTGTGTTTGTTTGCAAATGAGAGTAGTTTTTATTAGAAGTTTTTTGTGGTTATATGAAATCTACTGTCATCTAGCAGCTTTAATTTAGTATACCTCATATTATTTTCTTCAAGCTTAAATTGTCTTTTAGGTGTGCTCTAATCGGACCATCTATTTTATCCAATAATATGTCTACTAAGTCTGTGCCCAAATTTTCTGGTCCGTAAATTCCGGATTTTAGTGGGTCGGACAAATAAATATCATAAATATAGAACTTGCAATTTTCAAAAACATTAAATAGTTCTTTTAAATTTCTTACTTTGTGGTTCTCTGAAAGTGGCTTCAAACGCCGAAACTGATCAATGGCGTTCTTTGCGGACATATTGAATCGGTATTCTTACTGTTTGTAGAATATCGGCAGAGCAGGTGCATGATTGCTTTGAGGCTGCTGTTATTGCTGACCTGCCGTTGTTGTAGCTGTAGTTGTTGTTCTGCTGCCGTCAGCTGCTGGTTTTGCTGCAAGATTTTCTTCTCTTTCTGCCGCAGCACTATTTCCATTTCCGCTAATTTCTTTTGTAAGTCGTCCATCGTTACTGGTTTCTCATAGGCTTCAAAACGTTGTTGTGATTGTTTTTTTTCTTTCGGCATTAATGCAGAAACTTTATGCTTTATTTTGCAATATTTCCTTTCAATTTTCCCTTGGCAGATGTTTAAAAATTTAGTATTTAGATGATGCAAAAAATAAAAAAAAAACGGAACAAATTTGAGAACGTGTTTTCTTAGTATCTATTTTCCGGAAGAAAATAGATACTAGATACTAGATTCTCCAAATTTTAATATAATCTTTTGATACGTTGCACTTGTGTTGTTGATAATGCTAGTTATGCAGATATAATTAGCGAACTGATATAAGTTAGAAATGGAAAGTTAACATGATTCCTGTTAATATATATGAGGGCTGTCCCAGGACTACCAGAAAACAACAAATTTGGGAAAAATTTTCTTTATTACTTAACATAATCTCCTTTTAGCTCTATACACTTTTCCCAGCGATATTCTACAGCTTCGATACCCTGTTTATAGTATGAACTGTCTACCTCATTAAAAAAACCATCTACCGCAGACTCCACCTCTTCGTTGTTTGCAAATCTTCCACCACCAAGCCATTTTTTGAAATTTGGAAATAGAAAATAATCCGAAGAAGCTAAATCTGGCGAATAAGGTGCGTGCTGAAGCAATGGTGCATTGTCTTATGAAACAACACTTTCTTTTTAATTTCATCACTTAAACGTTGCAACAAATTACCATAATACTCGCCATTGATTGTTTTTCCTTTTTGAAGATAATCAATAACAATTATCCCACGTGCATCCCAAAAAACAGTCGTCATAACCTTACCCGCAGATGAAGCTGTCTTCGCCTTCTTTGGACACGATTCTCTCCTTTGAGTTCACTGTTTTGTGGATTTTCTTAACCGTTTCTGACGTGGCCACTTCAATTGGTCGACCACTACGGTGTTCGTCTTGACAGCTCGTACGACCTCGTTTAAACTTTGCCACCCAATATTTTATGGTCGTAAATGAAGGAGCAGACTCCCCCAGATTAGAATCTAGTTCGGCTTTAATATTCGTTGGACTGAGAAAGTTCAAATGAAAGTATTAAATTACATAACGGTGACCAAGTTTTTCCATGTTTACAAATTCACTGAGGTCGTTAACTTTTGATAGACCCAAAAAAATACTAAACAACGTGGCGCCTTGAAACTTAAAACATATGTTTTATAAGATTGCCACTTTTGACCAAAGTAATTTTTTTCAAATTACTGCCGCCATCTATATTTCAGGTCAGGTAGTTCTGGGAGCGTTCTCGTAGCATATACCATGCTTCATTGCATATGAACAAACACATGTATGGAACCGTATGGTTTGTTTTGTACTATTCATAAGAATGTTATGTGAAAACGGTTTTTACATACATATGCATATGTATGTAAAAACCGTACCTGCAAACACTTTAGGCCATGGACGATTATTTTCGTGTACATTTATAAATATATACTTTCATTTTCATCTTATTTTTCGTTCACGCAACATTTAAAATGCTTGACTTACTTACACTCCCTTATATATCAAACACTCTCGCTGGTAGAAGTTGGTTTGAAGTGTTTCCTGGCATAGGGCACCGAGCAATGATAGTGCGTGCAAATACCAAGATTTTCAGGTATAGGGGAGAGTTAGTATGGACTTTCGAGCAAGTAGTACCTTGTTCGAAAGAAAATTAAAATGGCCATAAAAATTGTAGTGATTGGACTGAAACTCGCTGAGGTATAGCTGGACAAATTGAGAATTTCATAAAATCGTTTACGTATTTTAGCCGAAAAAATGAATTAAATTAATATTACTCATACGACTTTTTTAATACCAAAAAAAAATCTTGAATTTTGGAAGTTTTATAACAACAACGACAAAATTAGGAAACAGAGATTCATTTTACGGATCTTTTTTCTGCGCTTATTGCATAAATATAACTAATCAAAATATCTAAAATAAATTTTAGAAATATTAGATATTGTATCTTTTTTATTAAATAAAAAAAAAATAAATAAATATGTGGCCACATAAAGCCCCAAAGGGCTCATTGGCCGAGCTTCTCTTCCATTACTGTTGTGCGTCTTAAATTTTGGACAATATTAGAAGGGACCTACTTATTTTAGCCGGTTCCGAACGGCAGAACACTTGTGACATCACTTTTTCTGAGCTTTGTCACAGAGTTCTTTAAGAAGCTTTTTCATGGCAAGTTGTTACTGTCGGAAGAATTGCCAATTGCTTGCCGACAGGTGGGAAGCGTTCGAAAGAAAAATCTTATCGATATTAAATTTGTTATGCATCAGCCGGGGATTGAACCACCGACCTACAGATCAGAAGGCGAACACACTAACCACTGAGCTACGGCACCCACTTTATCTTTTTTATTACTTTCAAATATTTCGTTCATGTTGTTCTTATTTTTTCGAACACGTTTGTAGATTTTGAAATTAACGCAGAGGCTAAAATAATTTGTGTAGTTTGTAGTAATGATGTTTGCTCGCTTTCGTTCTGGAAACATCGATGTCAATGATGAACCTCGCTCTGGTCGACCAAGTCGAAAAATAGATCACGTCCAACAACAACGTGAGAAAAATATTGTGAAAAAGAAATTAGGCGTAGCATCTCAAATTGTACTAAAGCCAGCATCGATGCTACGGAAGAAACAGCGTTGTGTTTCATCATGACACGCTAGACCACAGACTTTGATGACCCGGCTTGGCTAGGATGTTTAGATGCATCCACCACACGGATCTTGCACCCTTAGATTTGTTCGATCAATAATAATAAACATTTAACTTCCGTAGACTTGCAAAACTCACTTGAACCAGTTTTCCGCTCTGGGAACCCAGAAGATGTACAGTGATCGGATACTCGCATCAGTACAAAAATGGTGAAATGTCATCGATCAAACTAGCACATATATCTTTTAATGAAATTCATCGGCGAGAATTGCATACTAAAAAGTGTCTTTATTTTTAACGTAAGTCGTCAATTTTCTACAATTATTTCCAAACCTTTAAAAACGAGTTTCATCTTAAACTTACTTAATTATGTAGTCATTACAATCGAAAATCGATTTGGACCAAATATTGCATGCCAGCCAGCTCTTTCCCTCGTTAGTTGGCGCGAGTTAGAAATTCCAAGCGTTGACAAGTTCCCCAGTATTTGGTCTTTCCACCTGAGGTTAGGTCTTCCTCTTCTTCGTCGGGGGGTACTGAAATAACACCTTCTTAGCTGGAGCGTGTTCTTCCATTCGCTCGACATGACCTAGCCAGCGCAGCCGCTGAAATTTAATGCGCTTTACTATGTCGGTTTCGGCATACAGCTCATACATCTCATGCTTGTGCCTTATTCGATAGTCGCCACTAACTCAAATAGGTCCAAAGATCTTACGTAGGAGTTTTCTCTCGAAAACTCTAAGCATTCGCTCATCTGAGGTGAAAATTGTCCAAGCTTCAGCGCTATATGTAAGGACAGGCATCATGAAAAATTTGTAGAGTGTGGTTTTCGTTTCTCGAGAAAGGACTCGATTGCTTACTTAACCAAAATCAGCACCTGTTTGCTAGTGTGATCTTTCTCCAAGTTGACGTCATTACTGGTGTTAGTGCTGGTTTCAAGATAGACAAAGTTCCTCACTACTTCAAAAGCTTAGTTATCAACAGTGACGTGCTGCCCAAGACGTCGGGAGTTTTTGTTTGTTGATACTAGGTACATCGTCTTGCCCTCGTTCACCGTAAGACGCATTCGACGCGACTCTCTCTCCAACTTTGAAAATGCTGCACTGACTGCTTGCGTGTTCATGCGGATTATGTCAATATCATCGGAATACGGTATTAAACTGCGGGGAGAGGTCCTTTCCAATTTTCACTGCACAACGGGAGTTACACGGTGTCATTCTGCAAAGACGGATGAGCTTCGCAGGAGTACCGAACTCAGCCACTGTTGTGTAGAGGTAATCCCTTAAGACTGTCGAAAGCGGCTTTATAATAAACAAACAGATGATGTGTGTCGATCTGTATTTCTTGGGTCTTCTCCAGCATTTGGCGCAGTGTGAAAACTCGTCGATGGTGAATTTATCAGATCTGAAGCGTCACTAATAAGGTCTAATCAGGTTGTTAAGTACACAGTACGCTCGATAGAACCTTGTATGCGATGCTAAGAAGACTTGTTCCACGCAGTTGGCGCAAATTGTGGGGTCTCCTTTCTTATGTACGAGACAGAGATCTCTGAGCCTCAAATCATCGGGTAAGCTTTCATCCGACCATATTCTGCTTATGAGCTGGTGCATGCCCGAGATGATGATGAAATCAGGTATTATTAATTAACATGTTTTGTTCTGCGGCGAAGTCTATCAGTCTCATTATGTTATCTGAATTTTTCAACAGTTGGACCAGAGGTAACATCCATGCCCATCCTGTCATTGAAGTCTCTAAGCACGATTTTGATATTGTGGCGGGGGGAGCGGTCATAAACTTCTTCGAGGCGCTGAAAGAAGCTCTCTTTAGTCGCATCATTTTTCTTATCCGTCGGAGCGAGGGCACATGTTAAGGGTATATGCGAGGGCTGATTTTAAAAAATGTTACTTTAATACAGATTGTTGTCAGCCGCTTATTTACAGGTGCGAACTGCGAGACAAGATGTTGCAGTCTGTTACTGATAACAAATCCACATCCTAGTTTGTACCTATCCGCATGGCAACTGTAATATATATCACAGGATACTCTTTTGGAGCAACCCTGTCCCGTCTATCGCATTCCCTGGATTGCGTTGATGCCAGCCTTGTATTTTTCGAGGACATCAACCAGCTGAATAGCCTTCCCTATAGAGCGACCGATATTCTAGGTGCATATCCGTAAATCGTGTTCCTTATTTCGTTTGCAGGGGTCTTCAATAAAGGGGGTAGTTCTTATTCGAGATACGGTTTAATATTTCATTGGGGGAAGATTTTATGTGGTGGGTCCAAAGCCCATCGCATAACCTCTAATCGAGAAGGTCTTAGCGGTTGCTAGGAACCCGTTGCCCGGTGGTCACTACGTGGAAGACCTCTATTGAAAAATGAAAGTCACATCACATAGCAAGCAGAACTAGCTACATGATGGCACCATCCTAATGGGGTAAAGGAGCTATCATATAGCGCGCAAAACAAACTACATGGCTTCCAGTTGACTTGCGATGAGTTTAACAAGGATTGCGTTAGCCCCATCCGGTTGAGGCAGTTAGACACGTTACCTTGCGAAACACCACCAGACCACTGGGTTTCATCTTATTATGAACTCTAACTTAAAATTCTGTCATTCTGCCATTTTACCATTACCACATCTTTAATGTAGTATCATACTGAGTTTAGAAATAATAAATTCACCAAAATTTGTATCCAATTCATCAATTGAGTATGCGAACAGTTACTTGTCGATACAGACTCATTTATTCATGCTAAACAACAACTCAAATATTTTAATGAAATACACATATTTTTAAATTCAGTTCTCGGTAATTAGCGACTCCAACTGAATGCAAAAATAGGTACGTATGTACTACAATAATCATACATTAACGCAGGTGTTCTTGTTCACATTATTAGATATACTAACCAAAACGTGTTAATAATACCTGTTTATTTCCTAATGCACATACGTAATCTTAAATTACATGCTGGGTAATTAGTATAATGAAATATCTCAACTCTATCTAGTCAAATAGAGGTACATTTTCTACATGTGCATACAAATTTTCTACATGTTTTTATTACTAGGTAATATTTAATGTCCATAAAAAATTTTGGTATTTTTTCCTCCCAATAATGAAAATTACCCAATAAAATGTGTACATGTTTTGATTAACTGTAACAAATAACAATATACTGAGTAAATATTAAAATGAAAATTCGAATTAATTGAAAATGTTTTTGCAAGGACATATATATTTCTACATAATTCGGATATTCTTTATTCAATAATGAAAGTGTATAGAGAAATTGATACGTCTATTGAATCTAACCGTTATATTTCATTTGTACATTTCACAGTACCGGATATACCAGATATAAACTTATAGGGATAAATACATTAACAAAAATGGTCGCATCAATGGGTACCGTTCACTGGTGACAAGTATAATCAGAGTACTAATAGTCTAATGATTATAACTCGTTCTCACAAAATTTTTAGTGTTTTTTGGCAGTTTTTTTAGTCTCTACTCAACATTTGTTATTACAAATTGTTTGCACCTCGGAGAAGAGGTTTATCTAGCTATTTGAAGATAAGTTTTCATTATTGTAATCACAATCTACGAACCATTGCCCTACATATGCTTATACAAAAAGGAAATTATGCAAAAAGGATAAAAAATTACTAGTTGGTAACTTCAAACTTGCAACAAAAGCTGCAGCTTAATGAATTATTAAACACTGTGCTATGACGTATACGGCATTATGAGACCAATGTGAACGACGTGTGACAAGTTTAACATGTCAGTGGTGGAGTTAAGAACTGCTGCCTCTAAGAAAGTACACACATTACGATGACTAATGCATTGTACATATTGAATTGCATCAAAATTTAAACTCAAGTGAAATGTTGAAGAATGTAGTAGTATAATAATAATAATAATGGTGATGCTGATGCCACTAAATATAAATCAACATTAATGCTGGTACCTGCGATTGCAATTCCATATTTTGCCGAATATTATGTATGTATATTTAAATGCCTCTTCTATAGAGCACCATGAAAAGGCATGACTTATCTCACAGCTCCTTAGGTAAATAAATATATGTATACATGAATAATTTTTCTTATTTGCCATGAGTTTGCTCTTTCTCTATCTTACTAGCATTTACCTTTTTATTACATTGTGTACCAGTATTATATAATTTTGTTGTTCATTGTTCTCGTATATGCTCGTATGTGGAAAAAATATGGCGACAAGCTGTAAAGAAACTTACTTTGTTAAATTGTGCGTTAACAATTTGAAAATGCTATTTCCACAGTGTATAGTATATGTGTGCGTGTGTTTATATGAAAATGCGTCCATCTGTATGCAATTGCATACTTTATAGTCTCATAAAGTGTGTAATTTCATAGGATCGTGTCATGTAAGTGCAGAGTACCAAGGGTACATAGAAGTGCATGTGTGGTACATACATATATAAGCACATTGATGTGGTTTACCCCATACAAAAAAAAAATGTATATATATTAGACTCCTGCAACGAGTCATTGAAATGCAATCAAGACATTCTCTTAAAATATGATAGAACTCTATGATTTAGACAACACTTACTCAGCGATTGTATGAAAGTGCTTGAACACATATAGAAGAGTGTCATTCATTACATTGAACTAAAGATGGATGATGTTATTTGTTTCATTAACCATTGTAGTTAACTTGAAAGGCAATACACTCGAAAGACAATTGATTCGAAAGGCAATTGCACTGAAGTCAACAATGACTTTGCGTTCTTTGTGTAATTAAAATAGTAAAGCAGATTACTTTCTTCAAATGTATGTTAATTTCAAATATATCTTAGAAGATATATTTTTGTGTACTCTCTGAAGGAATATTTAAAAATTAATCATTATTTAAATGCATTTTTTTTCCTTCTATGAATTAAAAGTTTTATGTTTTAAGATTTACTATAAAATAAAATTATTTTGTATCTATAAATTTTTCACCATTTCGCATTTATGAAAATATTTATTTTTCCATACATACATATGTATGATTTATATTTAATATTTACATATACATATGTATATGTTACATATGCTACGCCAAAGGACGTAAATTCCTTGATTAAAAAAACGAACAAAACAAAACGCCAAATATAACATCAGTAATGAACTGAGAATCCGAATCAAACCTAACATCGTCAGTTGCAACGAATCGCACTGTGTCATACACAGCAGTCCAATATATACATACACATATATATATATATATATATATATATATATATATATATATATATATATATATTTATATACATATATATATATTTATATATATATATATATATATATTTATTTATATATATATATATATATATATATATATATATATATATATACTGCTTCACGATATCCTTCGGTCATATACGGCACATACACGGCACTTTTGTTTATTAACGTAACCGTTCTCCATGAAATTATGACGACCATTAAATGGACTATAAAATGGAATCGCTCTATGGACTTAACTACTCTAATGCTAACCATAATTACAACATTTCGAAAAAATTTATAAAATTCCATGGTGCTCTATACATAAATACTTGTAAAAACATCAACACTGCTGTTGACATTTATAAGTTGCCATAAGACACGTAGTTATTTAACTCATTTATATCCTAGCCTATCAGTGAGTATGTCTATTTTCGTTTGAAAAAAAATTTGCAAGCACGTCATATCATTGAATAACAGGAAATTTAAATTATTCGTTGTAACAATAATTGACAATGTCACTAGATTATTTTTGTGTGTCTCTTATGACATTTGTTAAAAATGTAAAAGAACATTGCACATGATTCTTGCGGAATATTTCACAAGTAAATATGTTTATATTCCTTCAATTCCGCCTGTCAACTGCAGCCGTCGTGTTGAATATTTTTATACTACCTACAGTAGTGGCGGAAATATGAACAAAAATAAGTTCCATGAGTTCTAAACAAGACACAAGCAGAAGCAACAGCAGGCGGTATTAACCGTAAGAGTATCTCACATTAAACAAATTTTCAAAATAGTTCAACGTAGAGTAAATATATGTTTATATATGTAATATAAGCTTAGATGTTTTCATATGCATTTGTAAGTGCTACTTTTATGCATACGTGTTACGTTAGGTTAGGTTAGGTTATGGGGCTGCCCTCTCACTGAGGACACACTTAGGCCAGAAAGGCCCATTGTGATACCAACGAGCTTCTCTTGCAATACTGTTGTGCGTGTTAAATTTGGACAGCATTAAAAGGGACCTACTTATATTAGTCGGTTCCGAACGTCAGAACCCTTGTGACATCACTTTAACTTATAGCCTAGGCAGACGACAGCCTAATTCCGTATTAACGGGTTAATTCGAATTAACTCGGGCATTAACTGCAGATAATCCGCATTAACTCTATGAGTTAATTCTCAAAATAAACGAGTTTTCAGTTCACGTACTTCTTGAAGATGTTCTCATATCGAGAGTGACAGATGACAGAAATTGATAGTGATAGTAATGTAAATGATCAGACCTAATAAAACAGCAATCAGCCGTTTAGTTAATCCGTAATACTGCCGTCTGTCAGGTTAATATTTTATTCAGATTAAGTGCGCCGGTAATCCGGATTAACGATGCCATCTGTCTAGGCATCATTCGGGGATTGAACCACGACCTACAGATCAGAAGGCAAACACACTAATATATATATATATATATATATATATATATATATATATATATATATATATATATATATATATATATACATATACATATGTATATATATATATATGTATATATATATATATATATATATATATATATATATATATATATATATATATATATATATATATATATATAAAGGATTATCCATTTCGCGGTTTCCAAAGTATAGGGCTAGAATTCGACATCTGTCAAACTGAGTTGTTAAAACAATTTCTTTCTTTTTCAGTTCAAAGTCTGACATTTGCGAAAATGGATCGCTTAACTATCGCACAACGCATTAAAATTGTAAAAACCTACTACAAAAATGGTGATTCTGCCACAGCCACATATCGTGCTTTAAGAGGAGATTATGGTTTACATAATCGTCCAACTACGCAAGCAATTGGCAAAATTGTGAAGAAATATGAAGAGACTGGATCGGTTACAGATATTGTAAGGCCTGTGCATAATCGTTTCGCTCGTACCACCGAAAATATCGCTGCTGTAAGTGAAAGTGTTGCCGAAGACCCGAATGTGTCGATTCCTCGTCGTTCTCAGGAATTAGGACTGTCTTACGGCACATTATGGCGTAGTTTGCATTTGGATCTACACCTACATCCATATAAAATCCAGCTCACACAACAAGTGAAGCCAGCTGACCATTCACAACGTCGTAGATACGTCGAATGGGTGCTTGAACAACAGGCGGTGGACGGCGATTGTTCGAACAAAATTTTCTTCAGCGACGAAGCACATTTCTCACTCGGTGGGTATGTTAACAAACAAAATTGTCGTATTTGGGGTTCTGAGAATCCTCAAGTAATTGAAGAGATGCCACTACATCCACAAAAAGTCACTGCTTGGTGCGTTCTTTGGTCCGGAGGTGTGATTGGACCTTACTTCTTCGAAAACGACGATGGAACGACTGTCACCGTCAATTCGGAGCGTTATGGTCATATGATAACCAACTTTTTTTTGCCTGCTATTGAAGAATACGACTTAGAGAATATGTGGTTTCAACAAGACGGTGCCACATGCCACACAACTCGAGCGAATATGGCTTTATTGCAAGAGACATTTTCTGGCCGCGTAATTTCTCGTCGTGGCGATATCAAGTGGCCACCAAGATCATTCGATTTGACACCGCTTGACTTTTTTTTGTGGGGCTACGCGAAAGACCGTGTTTATAAAACTTAACTCTTGAGCACCTAAAAACCAACATTCGTCACGTTATGGCTGAGATACCGCCCAATATGTGTCAAAAAGTGGTCGAAAATGACCTCAAAAGAATCGATGCTTGCAACAATTCGCGTGGTGGTCATTTAAATGATGTAGTATTTCACACATAATGTCAACGATCAAACTTTATAATAAAAAAGAAATATCATGATAAAAAATATTTTATATGTGTTTTATTTACATTTACTTTTGAAACCGCAAAATGAATAACCCTTTTTTAAAAATGCATTGTTGTTTGGTACAAAAATACAGTGACAACTTTGGTTTTTCTTTTCATAGTTACAGTGACCAATTTTTCGCACTTGTGGGTGGTACGATTTTCAATATTGAAATTGGAACGTATTTTGTTACATACACTTAGCAGTAAAAGTGTACGTACAAGAAGTAAACAATTCTTCGCTGCACTAAATACCAATAAGGAAATAATTTTTCTCAAAAGAAATTATTTTTTATTTAAATGTTAGAGTATTATGTACACTTTAAGCCTAAATATATTAAATTATAATGTACAGAAAAATTATGAGAAATAAAAGAATTCAAAAGCAGCTGTTAATTGGTCAGAAAAAGTCTACGTACAAAGATAAGACTATATGATAAATTATTGTTTTTTGTGGGTTTTTGAAAAGATTAGTAGCTGGTTGGGTAGCCTTTCCATTTTAGGATTTCTTGCAATCGGTTTGGCATAGACCTGACTAACTTGGAATTGTCTTCCCTTGAAATTTTGTGCCACTCATCTAAAATCACATTTTTAAGCATTTGCTTGGAGGTGATGGTGTGCTGCCCTATCCTGCGCTCAAGCAAATCCCACAAATGTTCAATAGGATTAAGGTCAGGTGATTGTGGAGGGGTCTTGCATTGATGCGGGACATTATATAATATCCAAAGCTTCACATTATGGGCAGTATGCTTCGGGTCGTTATTCTGTTGAAAGTGCCAGCCAGAACCCAGGCCGAGATTTTCAGCACTCTGCTTCAAATTTTATTTTAAAATATTTAAATAACCTCTCTGATCCATAATTGACTCAATGAACACCAAATTGCCGACTGCATTGGCAGCCATACATCCCCATACCATAATACCACCTCCGCCATGTTTAACCGTGCCCACAAGATTTTGCGCATGAAGGGCTGTGCATGGTTTCCGCCACACAAGCTGACGTTTTTTAATACCAAACAGGCAAATCTTGCTCTCATCTGAGAATAGCACTTTTTCCCAGAACTGTGGCGGCTTATTTATATATTGTTTGGCAAAAGAAATTCGTTATTGTCGGTTTATGAGTGAAATAAACGGCTTCCTACGCGCTACGCGGCCACGATAGTTCTTTTTTTTTTTTTAAATTTTGCGCACGATGTCGTTATGCATGGTTTTGTTAAACTGTTCCTTAACATTTTGAGCAATTTTCATTGCGGTCAGTCAAGGATTATCCTGAACAAGCAGCAAAACACATCTTTTTTGTCGTTGGGTCATAATAGAAGGTCGTCCTGAACGCGGTTGCGACACGAAAGTTCCAGTTTTGTGAAATTATTTATCACCGTTTGAATTGTGGGGTGCGTTCTCCCAAGGGTTTTAGTAATTTCACGGAAAGTTTGGTCTTCTTTCCATAATTTTATTACAATTTTCCGTTCTTCAACTCCAATTTCCTTTCTTTTTGAATTCGTCTTTGTTAAACTTCTTGAAATAGATTATTCAAAGCACTATAAATATAGAACTTGTGAACAAAAACGTTTGATGGCACGAGCGATCGAGCAAATGAGCGGGGAAGTCCCGTTTTCGTTTCTGTACATAGAATTTTTCTGACCAATTAACAGGTGCTTTTGATTTCTTTTATTTCTCATAATTTTTCAGTACATTATAATTTAATGTATTTTGGCTTAAAGTAAACATAATACTCTAACTTTTAAATAAAAAATAATTTTGAGAAATTTTGTTTCCTTATTGGTATTTAGTGCAGCGAAGTATTGTTTACTTCTTGTATGTACACTTTTTCTGCTAAGTGTATATTTCATCTTATTTTGTTTTTACGGATATATATAATTTTTGTTGTTGTATTTTTTTTATTCAACCCAGATAACCTATTGCTTATTTATCATATTTTGTCATATACATCATAACGTGTTTTTACTCTACTGTATCTTCTGTATTTTCCTAACCCTCTAGTTGTAATTATCCTTAAGATATTGTATTATATTTGGATGCATCCTCTATACTTGTATATTCTTTATTAAGTTTTTAATCATATCCCGCCCAGTGTGCATGAGTATCCACACACCGAATTACAATTCAACGCGATGAATTGCAACAGATGTCTTTATACGCATGAACACTTTGTCTACTTCTTTCTATAATTTGTATATTTTTTCCTTATATAGGGTTATCCATTTTGCGGTTTCAAAAGTAAATGTAAATAAAACACATATAAAATATTTTTTATCATGATATTTCTTTTTTATTATAAAGTTTGAACGTTGACATTATGTGTGAAATACTACATCATTTAAATGACCACCACGCGAATTGTTGCAAGCATCGATTCTTTTGAGGTAATTTTCGACCACTTTTTGACACATATTGGGCGGTATCTCAGCCATAACGTGACGAATGTTGGTTTTTAGATGCTCAAGAGTTAAAGGTTTATCTGCATAAACACGGTCTTTCGCGTAGCAGCACAAAAAAAAGTCAAGCGGTGTCAAATCGCATGATCTTGGTGGCCACTTGATATCGCCACGACGAGAAATTACGCGGCCAGAAAATTTCTCTTGCAATAAAGCCATATTCGCTCGAGTTGTGTGGCATGTGGCACCGTCTTGTTGAAACCACATATTCTCTAAGTCGTATTCTTCAATAGCAGGCAAAAAAAAGTCGGTTATCATATGACCATAACGCTCCGAATTGACGGTGACAGTCGTTCCATCGTCGTTTTCGAAGAAGTAAGGTCCAATCACACCTCCGGACCAAAGAGTGCACCAAGCAGTGACTTTTTATGGATGTAGTGACCTCTCTTCAATTACTTGAGGATTCTCAGAACCCCAAATACGACAATTTTGTTTGTTAACATACCCACCGAGTGAGAAATGTGCTTCGTCGCTGAAGACAATTTTGTTCGAACAATCGCCGTCCACCGCCTGTTGTTCAAGCACCCATTCGACGTATCTACGACGTTGTGAATGGTCAGCTGGCTTCACTTGTTGTGTGAGCTGGATTTTATATGGATGTAGGTGTAGATCCAAATGCAAAATACGCCATAATATGCCGTAAGACAGTCCTAATTCCTGAGAACGACGAGGAATCGACACATTCGGGTCTTCGGCAACACTTTCACTTACAGCAGCGATATTTTCGGTGGTACGAGCGAAACGATGATGCACAGGCCTTACAATATCTGTAACCGATCCAGTCTCTTCATATTTCTTCACAATTTTGCCAATTGCTTGCGTAGTTGGACGATTATGTAAACCATAATCTCCTCTTAAAGCACGATATGTGGCTGTGGCAGAAGCACCATTTTTGTAGTAGGTTTTTACAATTTTAATGCGTTGTGCGATAGTTAAGCGATCCATTTTCGCAAATGTCAGACTTTGAACTGAAAAAGAAAGAAATTGTTTTAACAACTCAGTTTGACAGATGTCGAATTCTAGCCCTATACTTTTGAAACCGCGAAATGGATAACCCTTTATATATATACACATATATATATATATATATATATATATATATATATATATATATATATACACATATATACATATACATATACATATATATAAATATATATATATATATATATATATATATATATGTATATATATATATATATATATATAATATATATATATATATATTATATAATATATATATATATATATATATATATATACTACGGTGAGCTACGACGGCGGATTGATAAAGAAGCTACCTAAGTACGAAAAAGACAACACAAACTCAAAAACTTTTTTGTTTTGAAATTGCGATCTTTCAAACGTCAGCTGTTAAAATTTCACCCAAATTCATCGATTAGTTTATTTATTGTAGTCGTTTGAAGTAACCAACTTTTGTGTTTCTTGAAAAATGGAAAAGAGCGAATTTCGTGCAGTGATTAAACACTATTATTTGAAAGGGAAAACGGCGAAAGAGACAAAAGAAAAGCTCGATAATCATTACGGTGAGTCTGCTCCGTCAGATTACATGGTAAAATATTGGATTGCTGAATTTAAACGCGGCCGAACAAGCACTGCAACAATACCATCAATAGGAAGGCCAAAAGAGGTGGTTACTGAAGAAAATATCAAGAAAATCCTCGATATCGTTATGAATGATCGCCGAGTCAAGTTGCGTGAGATTGTTGAAATGGTAAACATCTCATATGAACGTGTGTTCAACATTTTGCATGAACATTTGCATATGAAAAAGCTATCGGCAAGATGGGTGCCGCATTTACTCAGTGTCGAACAAAATCGAGGTCGAGAGACCACTTCACAGCGGTGTTTGGACATGATAAAGCGTAATCCTGTTGATTTTTGTCGTCGATTAATAACTGTTGATGAAATGTGGGTCCACCACTATACATCTGAAACCAAAAATCAATCGAAACAATAGGTGGAAGTCGGTGGAAGTGCTCCGAATAATTCGAAGGCAGTGAAATTGGCTGGCAAGGTTATGGCCACTGTATTTTGGGATGCACTCGGAATATTGCTTTCGATTATCTTGAAAAAGGATCCACAATCACAGGAAAGAATTATCGTGCATTATTGAATCAATTGAATGATGCAATCAAGAAAAAACAACCACATTTAAAGAAGAAAAAAGTGCTCTTTCTTCAAGACAATGCACCGGTTCACATAGCATTAGATACGAAAATACACTTCGAATTGGTTGATCATCCACCTTATAGTCCAGATTTAGCTCCTAGTGAATTTTTCCTGTTTCCAAACTTGAAAAAATGGCTCGCAGGAAAAAGATTCAGCTCAAACAAAGAAGTGATTACCGAAACTAACGCGTATTTTGAGGGGTTCCCGAAATCGTATTATTCAGATGGTATAAAAAAGTTGGAATATAGTCTTACTAAGTGTGTCGGAGTAAAAGGATACTATGTTGAGAAATAAATGGTTTTTGAAAAAAAAAATGTTTTCATTATCAATCAATCAATTTATATACAAGACATGTTTAGGTAGTGTCAAAGGTACTATGTGTCAAAATGTCAATGAAAGAAGATTTTCGAAATTTGTTCATGTGGTTTCAAAATTATTAACCGTCTGGTTGAGTACAAAATTTTGAGATTTCTTTTTTTATTTTTTTTAAGTAAAACGATGTGCAATTAAAAGTGTTTACAAGTTGATGTAATTAAAATAAAAGTAGTAATAATCGAAATGAAAAAAATCGACAAATGCATTTTCGAATTTTTCACTTTGATAGTTTTCACAAAGCTCTGTTTTGATGTTCTTCTATACACTTTCTCTCTCGGATTGCCTTACTATGTTAATTTACTATGGTAGATTTGCATAACATTAAGAGAGAAATGCGTGATCTAATGCTATGTTGATGCTAAGCCATAAATGCGCATTTAGCTAATTTACCACATTTAACCTAAATGCTACTTTAAATGTACATTAAGAATCCAAAGCAAAAAAAAAATCTGCAATCTTTGAAAATAATTACATTTCAACAATTGTTAACAGTTTTCGACATGAAAAGCGTTGAATAAATAAAGCGAATAAATAAATCCAGTTGTCAATTACGAACTGTGAATGTCAATTTACAAGTTTCTGATAGCTTTCAGTTCATGTACTTCTTGTAGATTTTGTCAATGTAAGTTGACAAACCTAATAAAACAGCAATAAGCTGTTGAGTTAATCCGCAATACCGCCGTCTGTCAGGTTGGTATTTTATTCGGATTAAGTGCGTCGTTAATACGGATTAACGCTGCCGTCTGTCTAGGCTATTATATAAATGTGCATTTATGTGAATGCGGCATAGCATAACGGCTAGATTTACATCAGTTGAGAGGATCTGCAGTGAAATTGATGTTGAAGAGATGATATCTCTTCGTTAACAATAAAACTTTGCTGAGAATGTATATAGATGTCTCTGCTGACGTCATTCTTAACGGTTTACCATACTCTGACAAAGAAAATCTTCATAACATATTTGTTAACAAATGTAAAGCTATTAACTTTGAGGTGCCTATGCTAAGTGATGTCTTTAGAGCTAAATCTAACAACTTGAAGAGCAGTAACAATAACACTTCTGTTGTTATGAAGCTGTTTTCGTGAAGCTATGATCGTGGTCGTTTATTTAAACTAACAACATCTCTTGTGGTGGGAACCAATTTACAGTTACTCAACTTTTCGATCGAATGAGATCAAAAAAGGAACACTTTACCTTTAATTACGGCTTGAACTCTTCTTGGCATAGACTCAACCAGATTTTTACACGTCTCCATGGGAATATTTTGGCAAGCCATCTGTGTTCGTTGCCACAAAGTGTTTAAATCAGGACAGTCTCCAGGGATGGAAGAAATGGCCCTCTTCACCTCAACCCACAGGTGTTCTATCGGGTTGAGGTCAGGTGATTGGGGGGGCCAGTCAAGTACTCTAATTTGCTTATCTTGGATCCAAGCTTTCGTAATTCTGGCGGTATGTTTCGGATCATTGTCTTGCTGGAAGATGATATCCGACACACTTTTTCTCCAGTTATTGAGGCTTCCAAGGAGTCCTTCATCAAGAATGGCAATATACTGATCAGCTTTCATCAGTCCCTGCACCCTGACGCATTTTCCAACGCCTTCCGTTGACATGCACCCCCAAATCATCAAATTTCCCCCGCCGTGCTTCAACGTTGGTTGGATGTGCCGATCCTTGAGTTCTTCTCCGGGTTTTTTCCAGACCCATTGGCGGCCATCGGAACCAAATCGGTTTATTTTGGTTTCATCGGACCAGATAACCTTCGCCCAATCATTATTTGTAAAATTTTTGTATTTTTTGGCAAATTCTAATCTCAATTTCTTATGGCGATCTTTTAAAAGAGGCTTTTTTATTTTGGCTCGTCCATGGTATCCTTTTTTACGCAAAACTTTTCGTATGGCCTCGGTTGTGACATGGATATCATCGTTGATCTGTAGCTGCTTATTAATTTGGGCGGCATTATCATACGCCCCATATGTAATGCTGCGAACTATACGCCTCTGGATGTTTTCATTTAGTATTGCTTTTCTGCCTAATTTATTTTTTTCCGCCATTGGCATTGCATTTTTGCGAATTTTTGAAATACTCGCTAAAGAGACTCCAGGTCTTCGTGAAATTTCGCAATGATTAACTTTGGACTCAACAAGTCTTTTAATTTCTCCTATTATTTGGTCGCTTAACTTTTTCATCTGAAATTCAAATCAAAACAATGTTTTGTACGAGAATACAAAGAAATCAACCTTACCTTATTTAAAAACTCAAATAATTTTATTATTTTAAACACTGTTCTGTAAAATATTTTACGTCCCGGAATACCGTATCACTCTAATGCACAATTGTAGCAGCATCAACTAATTGATCGAGTGCCTTCAACTCAAATTTTTCGAACAATGCAAAAATAACGGGACTTTTTCAGTTTCTTTTTTGTCTGCTTCATTATTGAAAGGTTATTTGTTTTTGCGCAAATAATTGTTATTCTAACAGTAATAACAGAAATTTGACAAACAACAAAGAAAATTTTTAGTACCGATGCGATCGAAAAGTTGAGTCACTGTATTTTTCTGCATGTCAATTATGTCAATTATGTCAATAAACTTAGAAGGGACAATTGATTAGCTGCTGTTTTCTCTTTGCACGGCAAAGTATATGTGAAAGTAAAACGTGATGAGACACATTGTAAATGATATAATATTGTTGGTAATAAGACGTCGTCTTATCGGTTATTGTGCTTCTGTTATCTTCATAGGAATATCATTGTTTGAATCAGTTAGATTATTGTTTTTATATTTACATAATGTTTGACATTTTAATTTTAATTTTAAGTCATGTTACAAATTTTTTATTTCAACTTTATTCCTCATATCTATCAATTTATTATCTTTGTTGCTTTTCTTATCTCTCGTATTCTATCTTCTCTTTCTTATTTATTTACTCTTTTCTTCCTACAATATTTTGATATTATGTTGCCGAATATTATGCTTGCCGATCTTACAATTCGTAAAAATCGCTTTGGAATATCTGGTGGTGTTGATGAGAACACAAGTTGCTTACATTTTATCGCTCGAAGCTTAAATGGTTCCAAAATGGAGTATATAAAGTATATCTTTGAGGAATTCCTTGTCGATATTGTGTGTGTATCTGAAGCTTGGTTCACATATGATTTTTCAGTCTAACTTTATTCTATCAACGTAATAATCTTTTGACCATTCTATCTTTAATGACGATGTAGCATTTCGTTTTGTTTCTGTTGGCGAGGATAATGTGACTAGGTGCGTGATGACGACTTCTTTAACTGCTGTTTTGGTATCCTCATCAGGTTTATTAAGAGAATTTTTCCATCATGGTTAAATCCAGTTCGTACTGTTTAGAAACCTTAGGAGGTCGCTGATGTTTATTTCAGCCAACTCCTCAATGTTATTGAAGAGTGGTTTACCTATGGTGTTCATTCTTTGCTTCCAAAAGGCAGGGCATTTACTAAGGAAGGGGAAGACCGTTTCCTTTTCCTCCACTTGGTTACAACTGTGACAGAAATCGTTATGGGACATCCCCATTTTGGCCGCCTGTTCTCCGATGAGCCAGAAGCCAGTAATGACTGCCGTCAGTCTAGAGACATCTTTTCGGTTCCTGTTTATCAGTAATGTTGTTTGTTTAGGATTGTATGTAGGCCAGAGTTACCTACTAGTCTTACACTTAGTAAGACTTTTCCACCTACAATCCGCTAATTGTAGATATTTTGTATTGATAGCTCTTTTAGCTACACTCAGCGGTATGAACACCGGTTCTGCAAGAGCCTCATGCATGGCAGATCCGTTTCTTGCCAGTTCGTTGGCTTTTTCGTTTCCTTCTTTGTTGCGGTGTCCCGGAACCCATATCAATGAAACGTTCTGCCGTTCGCTGAGTGTATTGACACTCCTTTTACTTTGTTCCACTAGGACTGCTGAGTTCAAGGCCTGAATTGCAGCTTGGCTGTCCGATAGTATAGCTATGTTGAGTTTGAATCTGAAGTCTGCGATTAGTATCCTACAAGTTTCCCCGATTGCAAACACTTCCGCCTGGAATACGCTAGACAGGTTGGGGAGGCGCACAGACTTGTCCACTTTCAATCTCTCGGAATATATTCCTGACCCTACGCCACAATCCATTTTGAAGCGTGTAGATTGTGATGTCGAAGCTGTTTAACAGACATCCCTTAGTCTAATCCTTTCTCGAAGGAAAAACTACTGTGAAGTTTCTAATGAAATTTATCTTCGGGGTGATGTAGTCTGTCCTGTCAGAAACATATTGCGTTTCCCTTGTTAGTATGCATCCATGTCCGTAGGTTCTCTCCTTCCAGTGACCCGCTTCCTTTAGCCTCACTGCGGTCATGGTTGCCGTTTTCTTAATGTATGGATCAATGGGGAGCATGTGTGTCAGAACTTTAAGAGCATCCCCGGGACAAGAATTTATAGCTCCGACTACCGCTGCACATGCTGACCTTTGTAAACTGCGAAGTTTATTAATGGTGTAGGCCTTATCCAAAGCTTTCCACCAAGCAACTGAACCATACGATAAAATGGGACGTACAAGCGCTTTGTACATCCATAAAGTAAGTTTTGCTTGGAGACCCCATTTCCTTCCAATTACTCTTTTGCAGGTGTAGAGGCCAATGCAAGCCTTCTTTACCCAGTTTTCAGTATTTAACCTCCAGCTAAGCTTGGAGTCCAAAATAACCTCCAAGTATTTAACACTGGAAGAAAGAGTTAAGGTCTTCCTTAAGATCCAAATCGTAGAGTATCCAGCTATGATCCGAGGGGAGTTTTCGCTGGAGACTCTTCAATTTTTAACTCCTATCACATCGCTACATGTTAATAAAGTTTCATCCAACACTTCCCCCCATCTATCATACTGCTCCGAGCTTGGAAAGGTGAAAGTGGGGGTGTCACCTCTGTTGCATACTACTAAGTTTGTGTTTATTAAAAAGTTAAACAAACACTCACCTCGTTCATTAGTCTTGGAGCTGACCCATAATGCGTGCCTGGCATTCGCGTCGCACGCGAGAAGAAGGGTCCTGTCACCTCTTTCTTGCTCTAGTCTGCTAACCTCTTCAGGCGACGCAGGTTTTTCATGTGCCATATATACTGATGTTTGCAGTGGTGTGGCGCCGTCAGCTACTATATCAGCAACCGTTACATCCTGTGAACTGTACAATGGGGTTAGAAAAATATTTAGGTGTTTTTTTTGCTATAATACATGATGTAGGCCTATCTTGGATCCGTTTATAGAGTACGATGTAGTTTTTCCCTTGAAACCCTTTGACCTCGGTGCCCCGCACCCAGGGTTCCTGGACAATGGCTATATCCACGTCTTCCTCCACCAGGAAGACGGAAAGGTTGTCCGTAGCAGCCCGAGAGTGCTGCAAGTTATTTGGACAACCTTGATGACCATGGTTAAACGTTATTTGTTTCGGTGACATCGTCCAGCTGTACCCCTTCCAACAGCTTTACGGAGCCCTCGGCTATATCATCCTGCTCTTTCTCCGGGTTCGCAGAATGGAATATTTTTAGTTTGGCATGCAGCATGCCAAACCAAAGTTTATTTTCCTGATGGAAACGTGGTGGCTCATCCTCCGGGTTTGCCATCACGTGATTGACGACGATTCGAGACAGCCGTGCCTTGATTTCGCCCCACTTTACCAGCACAGGCTTCCCGCGGCCAGTGGTCTCATCCACCAACGCGATTCCGTTGGTGGATGAGCCACGTACTCCTTGTATTCTTGGACCACCTTCTCATACCTGACTTTGTCGGCCTCATCCTTTGGATGAACGGTACCAGCGGCCTCGTTTTTGTTTATCCTACTGAGGATGTGCAGAGCCCGCTGGTACTGCTTATGCAAGGATGGTTGTTTTGATTTACGCTTAGGCCCCTTGGTCCCATCGGCTTTTTCTGTTTGATTGTTTACTAATGTGCTGTGACCTACAGCCTCACTAGTAACCGTCTCCTGGCCAGAAGCCAAGAGATCCTCCTCCGAGGTGGTACCCAACCCCCTCCGTTCGTCCGTCACGGTATCCGAATTTTTCTTGTTTTTATTTGGCATGTCAACTGTTTCGTACGGTCGACTGTTCCGCCAGCTCTCAGAAAAGGCAGAGCTGCATATAATGACAAATCACCCCGGTTTTCCCCATCGGTGGGACATCTGGACCCTTGGAAAGTGAATCTGGAACAAAAGTTAGATAGGCAGGTTATTATCCATATAATTTCGCACTGAAATACTGAAGCCGTTTTTTGAAAAGTTAATTTTTACGAAAATGGTGGCTATTTATAAAAAATTGTTAATTTTTTACCTGTAAAATTTGCTTCAAAATCGTGCTTTAAAAATCCAAATTATAAAATATCAAAAATCCCATCCAGTATTTCGATGCAGAATTAAATTCTCGATAATTTTGCAAGGTTTCATCAAAATCGGTTGAAAACTGCAAGCGTGATATGTCCCACCAGTTTACAAAATGTCGTTTTGAGATAAACGCGTTTGAAGTTTTAGAAACTCGCTCAGTGCCCCGGGAATTTTTTAAAAAATCGTCTCGTTACCTCGTTTAAATGTTTCTGGCGGACTATAGATGCATACTAAATACATTAAAATACACACCTCATAGAACATTTCAAGCAAAAAAAAAAAATCGATTTTTTCAAGACGTCAAAGTGGTCTTACCCCTTAAATTATTTATATATTCAACATTTTGCACGTAAATTGGTGGTGGTTTAGGAGCGTAATTTTTTATTGGTGATATTTTAGTTTCTGATCCACTGTAATTTTTTACTTCATCTTTCTCATAGATATATAGATAGAAAGTGCTTCAAACCTATTTGATGAAACATGTTCGTTTTGCAGATCATGCTTATTTGTCATAGCGGGTTTGTGTAGTCAATAAGATTTTAGTGTTTGTTGGTTTGTTTTTAATGTTTTTGTTGTTTTTAGTGTTATTATTGTCGTTCTATGCTTGAAGAGGATTGTTTGGTTACAAATTAGTGTGTAGACATAATTGGTAAATATGAACTTGTTGATGTTGATGTTGTAGGTGTTGTAGATGCTATTGTCGTCACTGCAGAAACTGTCGTACTAGTGACCGCTGCTGATGGTGTATATTGTTGGCTCCATGACAGAGTCGGTGTCATCTCATTTTATTTGGAAGAGCCATTCTCTCTGTTGATAATGCAATTGTATTTTGCTTGGGAGTATTACTTTTCCTGTTTATTGTTGTTTGAGTGTTCAAATAAGACTAATTATTTGAAAAGTTAGGGAGAATTGCAAGTTCGCCTGGCACATTTGCAATGTAGTGCCGTTGTTCTCGCGGCGGATAGCACTACACCGGCATTTTAGTTAATTTTTGTTTTTTTTTGTCTGTATTATTATTTATTTTTAGCAGTTTGCCTCGAAAAATTTATTTTGGAATTATTTTGGCATGGTATACACAAATTGCCCGAGAGATGGGAAAAATGTATAGCTAGTGAGGGCAAATATTTTGAATAAATTAATTTTTGGCTTTCTATGAAAAAAAAGTGTTTTTTTTTTACCGAAAAACAGCGGATTTAAGCTTGTACACCTGGTATTTAGAGCGTCTATTTCGTTATATTTTTAGTGATATATTTTAATTACAGTTTATTTTATTACATCTACGAGATCACGATGTGAATGAAACTTTTGCAACCAGGGGGAATATTAGGCTGTATTTGAACGGAACCCCGACACCGGATCACCTCGAGCAGTATTTATGGCCTTTCCATGGTAAAGGGCGTTGCCATGGTCAACCTTCTCTTTCCCCGTGCAAAATTTCGGCTAACGTCGGGTTCATCTACGAGGATGCCCTTGGCCAAAGCCACTCCAAGTGACCTAGAACCAAGGAGCTCACCTCTCATAAAACCAGCCAGGATAGCTCCGGATAGCCTTGGTGCGGTGACATCACCTGTGCGGCCGCGTGTATCAGAAAGCAGACGCCTTTTGCTAAAAACTGGTAAGGCTACCGACACCAAAGAGTCCCTTTTCGGCACGGAGCAACCAGCTGTTTGGCCACAAGGTTCCCACGAACCCGCCAGACTGTCAGACAATCCGAGACCTTCCCAAGAGGCTCAGCGTAGAGCACCGAGTACTCGGAGCATCGCACCTTCCAGTCGAGTATATCGAATGAGACGACTTGCTTCCAGATTCTTTTCGAAGCTGGGGCAGGTCCCTTTTTTCGATCTGACCAATAAACAGAAGGGAAGCAAGGAATCTACTGATCGAGGACACAGCAAGAAGCTCGGATATACCTAAGCGACAGAGGTCTTCTGACGAACCTGGAAGGAATCCTAAGAGGCCCGGATTACATAACTCCCTCCTAAAAGAGCCTTGAAGCAGGTCTTGAAAGATCACCTTGTCACTGCGGTTATCGACCGGAGCGAAGAAGACGGTAGGATCAGACCCGCTAACTGGAGAATTGATCAGGCGGTGATTCGTGAAGCCGGATGGCACCAGTCACGCACAAATCTTGTAGCATGCTCGGACCAGAGGTCATTGATGCTCTACAAGCTAGCTATGGCCAAACTCGGAGAGGTTTGGCAAAGTTGGAGGTTAACCCAAAGGAAGGAATTCCAAGCTGAGACCGTTCAGGGAATTTGATTCCGGAGGAACACATAATTGGAAGATAGCGAAAATGGAGTAACGAAGGGGTGACTACAGGCAGATTTGCGTGGTAATAAACGAAGAATCCTTGGAACCGATCACACTGAAAGTCTATCAGGAAGATGGAGAGCCTGATAAGCAGGCATTCTGAGGTGCCTCCCGATATCGAAGTGGATGTCGGGACAGAATTAGGAGGTCACATACAACGATGTACCATGGAATTATGAACTGGTCGGCAACTTCTTTCAGTTACAGCTTTAGGGGGATACAAGCTCTACTATGTGCAGGATGACACCAGCGACACAACAACAGCTATCCTAGACCTTCCCAATGGCAATAGAGTCTAGCTGACATCGATGTACCTGGCGCGTGATCATCAAGGTACACCGCCTCCTAAACGTACTGGTGGTAACAGTGGCAGAGGCAGGTAAGACAAGTATTGGCCACATAGTTGGAGGTAATGCCAGTGCACACCACATCGCTTGGGGAAGTAGCGGAACAAACGAAAGGGGTGAGTCAATTTTTGATTTCATTGGTGACATGCCAAAAATTATTACCAATAACCGGCCAATCTGTTTCTCTTCGAAACAGATTTTCCGGGCTGTGGAGTACCTTCCTCTAATTTAAGCCAACCTTCTGGGCACTTGTCAGGAACCTTATCTGAAGACATCATAAATCGAAACAGAATTCGCTCTGCGATTAACTCTTTTAAACTCTTTTGTAGCCTACATTAAATTATCACATATTCCTCGTAAAGGCAAATCTGTCGAGACAGCCCTGCGTTCTCTGATATCAACAATAGAAAAGTCCTTGATCTTCAAGAACTACACAATGGTTGCTTTTATCATTCCTGGAGCCATCATCGAAGCTTTATCCAACCTTGAAGTTGATAAAGTTTCTCAAAACTATAGAGTAGTGCTGAGCCTAAGCGAAGTCATGCAGTACGCTCTTAATATTCTAAGCAATTGGACCACTGGTTGTGGCCTGGAGGTTAGTCAGCAGAAAACAGACATGGAAGTACAAACCAATATACATTACACCACCCCCTATCAGGACAACTCGTGTTTTTTGGACGAAGCCAGACCACATATTTAACAAAAAACTTAATTGGAAGCGTATCATCGTAAAACACGATAGGAAAGATTCGGTTGCGTTATACTCATGCTAACGAGCTGTATAAAAAACAGACAGATATGATTGGGAGTATGGGAACACCCCTTTCAATAGATCAATCAATCCACTTCTACACCGACGGTTTCAAACTTGACAGACGAGTAGGATCAAAGTTATTCTGCCAAACATTTGGAGTTCGCATAGTTTCCAGACTGCCGGACCACTGCAGTGTTTTTCAAGCAAAGGTAATGAACTGGCTATAGTGTAACGTCATATCGCACGTGGATATATGCATTTTCACTGACAGCCAAGCAGCAATAAAATCCATAGATTCAGTTTACCTGAATTCATTAGTAGTTCATAACTGCAAGACATCTTTTAAGGAGATGTTCGAACAGTTCAGCATTCACCATATATGAGTGCCAGGGCACAGAGACATATCACTGAACGAAACCGCGGACGAGATAGCAAAGAAGGGTACAACACTGCAAATTCTTTCTGACAAGGAGAGTATTGGCATTTCAATGGCGACGGGTAAACTTCTCCTAGCCTCGGATGCATTATAGAAGACTAATGCCAGATGGGAGTTGGGACACTCGTGTGCAGCTACCCCATCAATCTGGCTGGCACTGAACATAAAACGAACAAAAGACTTAGCACTTAACGCGGGGCGGAATTGTTACGGGGCATCGCCTTCTAGGTAGGCATACAAATAGGCAAGGCATCGCTGCACCTGACTCCTGCCAGAGCTGTGGAGACGAGGAAGAACCAGAGTCTATAACACCCCTTCTGTGTGAGTGTCCGGAAATAGCTCGCCGCAGAATGACTCATTTGGGAAGTTACTGTATCCGCAATCTCGCCGAGCTTGCTCACTGTCAGCTGGAAAGTATATTACGCTTTACTCGAAGCTTGGGTTGGTTTCTAAGGGGAATGGGGTGGCCCACCTTCAGAATCACAATGGGTTTCATTTGGGCTAAGTGCAGCCGCCTCAATCTATCGCATATCGAATACGAATAAACTATATATATATATATATATATATATATATATATATATATATATATATATATATATATATATATATATATATATATATATATATATATATATATATATATATACATATATATATATATATATATATATATATATATATACATATATGTAAATATATATCTGTGCAATACTTCTATTTACAATCACTCTTTAATGTACTTGCTACTTTAACTGGCTATCGGGGTAAGTGCCTCGATCACTTTCAGTGGAATTAATTTGTCATCAAACTCGCTCTAATTATACCCTGTGGCAACACTCCAGAATGATCCTCTATCGCTATCGAGTTTCTTCTCTTTCTTTCTCGTTGGATTGTTCTGGTTATCGCCTATTTCGTTTTGTTGACATTCATTTCGATCCTACCATTATTCGTGCTATTCACAATTAGTGATGGATAACCATCGATACCCGTTACAATATAATGAAATAAATAAACGGTTTCGTAAATTCTGGACAAACAATCGTTTCCAAATCGGGAGCCCATACGGTGATAATTGTCACCATGAAAACCAAAACCGAATAATCATTATGGTACATGTCCTTACTAATCTCTACCTTACAACGATTGCAATAAGCAATATCAGCGTACAAAGTCAAATTAGACCAGATATTAACTGACGAAAATTTCTGTATAATGGAAATACGTAGCATAGAATATTGTTTAGGAAATCCCTCGATGTATTATAAAGGCATAAAATGGTAAAAAGAATTTTTTTTATTTAAGTAAAATAAAGGGTTATCCATTTTGCGGTTTAAAAAGTAAATGTAAATAAAACACATATAAAATATTTTTTATCATGATATTTCTTTTTTATTATAAAGTTTGAACGTTGACATTATGTGTGAAATACTACATCATTTAAATGACCACCACGCGAATTGTTGCAAGCATCGATTCTTTTGAGGTAATTTTCGACCACTTTGTGACACATATTGGGCGGTATCTCAGCCATAACGTGACGAATGTTGGTTTTTAGGTGCTCAAGAGTTAAAGGTTTATCTGCATAAACACGGTCTTTCGCGTAGCCCCACAAAAAAAAGTCAAGCGGTGTCAAATCGAATGATCTTGGTGGCCACTTGATATCGCCACGACGAGAAATTACGCGGCCAGAAAATTTCTCTTGCAATAAAGCCATATTCGCTCGAGTTGTGTGGCATGTGGCACCGTCTTGTTGAAACCACATATTCTCTAAGTCGTATTCTTCAATAGCAAGCAAAAAAAAGTCGGTTATCATATGACCATAACGCTCCGAATTGACGGTGACAGTCGTTCCATCGTCGTTTTCGAAGAAGTAAGGTCCAATCACATCTCCGGACCAAAGAGCGCACCAAGCAGTGACTTTTTGTGGATGTAGTGGCCTCTCTTCAATTACTTGAGGATTCTCAGAACCCCAAATACGACAATTTTGTTTATTAACATAACCACCGAGTGAGAAATGTGCTTCGTCGCTGAAGAAAATTTTGTTCGAAAAATCGCCGTCCACCCCCTGTTGTTCAAGCACCCATTCGACGTATCTACGACATTGTGAATGGTCAGCTGGCTTCAGTTGTTGTGTGAGCTGGATTTTATATGGATGTAGGTGTAGATCCAAATGCAAAATACGCCATAATGTGCCGTAAGACAGTCCTAATTCCTGAGAACGGAGAGGAATCGACACATTCGGGTCTTCGGCAACACTTTCACTTACAGCAGCGATATTTTCGGTGGTACGAGCGAAACGATGATGCACAGGCCTTACAATATCTGTAACCGATCCAGTCTCTTCATATTTCTTCACAATTTTGCAAATTGCTTGCATAGTTGGAGGATTATGTAAACCATAATCTCCTCTTAAAGCACGATATGTGGCTGTGGCAGAATTACCATTTTTGTAGTAGGTTTTTACAATTTTAATGCGTTGTGCGATAGTTAAGCGATCCATTTTCGCAAATGTCAGACCTTGAACTGAAAAAGAAAGAAATTGTTTTAACAACTCAGTTTGACAGATGTCGAATTCTAGCCCTATACTTTTGAAACCGTGAAACGGATAACCCTTTATAATAAAATTGATTAAGTACAATTTGTGTCCATCTTTTGACTCGTTCTCGGACTCACTTTCTCTTGACTTTTCTTGATATTTGGTGCTATACCTCAGTATTTACTGTGTTGATTTTCTGAGTTATTCCCTTTAATCTTGTTATCGTTACAATCAATAAATGTGGACTGAATTTCATGCATAAAATTTCTTTAAGCGGAAAAATTTTACGAATATTCCACAAACATAATTGCAACTTTTACAACAATATCTTTACTACTTGGCGAATATCTGCATCGCTAGTACGTAATAGCTATAAAATACCTACCTATTTCGTTACCTCTGTCATTAAAATATTTAATAACTTGAAAGATTTAACAACGGCTGCAGGGTAGAGCGTATGCTAATATCAAATACAACTGCAGTTAGTATAGGTATAAAATTTATGGTATATTTCATTATCCATTTTGCCTAAATAATAGTTTCTTCTTAGTCATAAGTGTTAAGTGCTAAATATATGGTAAATCTAAATATATAGTAGTCTACTGCATATCCACTACTATTTATTCTTTTACTCTTACAGAAATGCCAAAATCACAGCAGGCCATAGATGTTTGATTGTCAGTAAAATTCTCTACGAAAATGCGTGTGTGGAATAGAAATAATTTTATTCTATACTCATTTATATGTACCCATCGTACTAACTAGTGTTATGCAAAAGAACTTTGTGGAATTGTGTAATAAAGCTGAACACGTCTACTTTCCATTGTCAATAATATTTACATAATAAATAATAATGAATACTCATATGCAGAATGTGCAGTTAGGGATGAAATATCAACCGAAAAATATGAACTTATGTATATCGATATTAATCCGAATATAATACAGATTTTTCAATAGAGGTCTTCACACCAGCTCTGCGATGTTACCGACCTGGCAGTTCTAATAAAGTTATAAGTAACATCTTAACGAAATTCCTTAATGTACTAGCTGTTGTGTGCTGACATTCATTTCAAGTTTTATTTGCAAATAGAAGTAAAAAAAATCTCCTTACAGTCGGCTGGGGCCGACCAAACTATACCCTGCATATGTAGATTTATATATAAAAAGTTTACTCGAATATCCAACTTTTCTTTTATTTCCACTTTTCGAGAAACAATTTTTGCATATTCTACTAATTTACACCCGAAATATGGTTGACTTTGACGAAGTAAAAGGATTTTAAGATAATTCCGAGGCTTAGTATGGGAGCTATATAAAAAGTGGGCGTGGCTTACCACTTTCTAGTAAATCCAATTAATTTTTCCACACCTTAAATTTGGTGTCCTACGTTGAATAGTTTCTAAGTTATGGTGGTTAACATTTTTGTTTAATTTCCTCAACTTTGTATGGGAGCCCCAATAAGAAGTGGGCGTGGTACGCTGATTTTTTGCCAGATTATTTCCGACTACCATATTAACCTAAGTGTTAATTATGATTGTTCTAGACAGAAGGATGCAGAAGTTACAGCTGTTTCAATTTAAAATTTGTATGGGGGCTACGATAAACAGTTGGCGTGGTGCGCCCATTTCCTGTGAGTTTAATTGCTTGTACAATACTAATCCATACCTTAAATCTCGTTGTTCTAGGCTAAATGGTTTGTAAGCTATGGAGCTTACAATTTTAGTTTAATTCCCTCGACTTTGTATGGGAGACCCATGAAGGAGTAGGCCTGGCACACTGATTTTCTGCCAGATTATTTCCGAATACGATATTAATTTAAGTGTCAATTATAGTTATTCTAGACACAAGATTGCCGAAGTTACAGCTGTTTCAATTTAAAAGAAGTACATACACTTTGTATGAGAGCTACGCTAAAAAGTAGGCGTGGCTCAACCACTTTTGGCGAGGTTATATAGTAGTATAATATAAGTCTATGTGCCAAATATTGTTGTCCCAAGTGGTATATTATGTGAGTTATAGCAAGTTAAAGATTTTGAAAATTTCGAGGTTAGTCGCTTTGAATGCTTGGTGTGGGCGTGGTTATTGACCGATCATGCCCAATATCAATCCCCTCCGTACCCTTGGATCATAGGTTACTTGTGCCAAATTTCATCGAAATAGCTCAATATTTACTCAAGTTATCGTGCGAACCAGCCAGGTGACAGACAGACGGACGGACGGACGGACGGACGGACGGACGGACGGACGGACGGACATCGTTAAATCGAAAATTTAATCGACGCTGATCACGAATATATATCTATGTCTATATCTCCGGAGATTCCTTCACGGACGGACGGACGGACGGACGGACGGACGGACGGACGGACGGACGGACGGACGGACGGACGGACGGACGGACGGACATCGTTAAATCGAAAATTTAATCGACGCTGATCACGAATATATATCCATGTCTATATCTCTGGAGATTCCTTCAAGTGGACACAAACATCTGACCGAAATGAATATACCATGCATATTGCATTATGCAGGGTATAAAAATCTCCTTACAGTCGGCTGGGGCCGACCAAATTATACCCTGCATATGTAGAGATATATATAAAAAGTTTGCTCGTATATCCATCCTTTTCTTCCACTACTTTGTATAGGACCTACATTAAGAAGCAGGCGTACCTCACCAATTTTGGAGGATCAATTTCTGCCTATAATACTAAACTACATAGGTTGCAATGGGTTGACCTAGGCGTATTAATTAGTAAGTTATGGGTGTTTTAATGTTTAAGATAAATCCGAGACTTTATACGGAAGATATATAAAAAGTGGGCGTGACGTATCTCCATCTGGTATATCTAATTAATTTTTCAATATTAATCCACACCTTAAATTTGGTTGTCCTACGCTAAATGGTTTGTAAGTTATGGAGCTTAAAAGTTTTAGTTTAATTCTCTTGACTTTGTATGGGAGACTCATGAAGGAGTGGGCGTGGCACACTGATTTTCTGCCAGATTTTTGCCGACTACGATATTAATTTATGTGTCAATTATGGTTATTCTAGACAGAAGATTGCCGAAGTTACAGCTGTTTCAATTTAAAATTTGTATGGGGGCTACGATAAACAGTGGGCGTGGTGCGCCCATTTTCTGTGAGCCTAGTTGCTCGTACAATACTAATCCACACCTTAAATCTCGTTATTCTACGCTGAATAGTTTGCAAGTTATAACCGGTAAAATTTTTTTTAATTTCCGCAACTTTGTATGGGAGACCCAAAAAGCAGTGGGCGTGGCACACTGATTTTCTGCCAGATTATTTCCGACTACCATGTTAATCTAAGTGTCAATTATGGTTATTCTGGACAGAAGATTGTAGAAGTTACAGCAGTTTCAATTTAAAAGAAGTACAGACACTTTGTATGAGAGCTACGCTAAAAAGTAGGCGTGGCTCACCCACTTTTGGCGAGGTTATATAGTAGTATAATATAAGTCTATGTGCCAAATATTGTTGTCCCAAGTCATATATTATGTAAGTTATAGCAAGTTAAAAATTTTGAAAATTTCGAGGTTAGTCGCTTTGAATGCTTGGTGTGGGCGTGGTTATTGACCGATCATGCCCAATATCAATCCCCTCCGTACTCTTGGATCATAGATTACTTATGCCAAATTTCATCGAAATAGCTCAATATTTACTCAAGTTATCGTGCGAACCAGCCAGGTGACAGACAGACGGACGGACGGACAGACGGACGAACGGACGGACGGACGGACGGGCATCGCTAAATCGAAAATTTAATCGACGCTGATCACGAATATATATCTATGTCTATATCTCCGGAGATTCCTTCAAGTGGACACAAACATCTGACCGAAATGAATATACCATGCATATTGCATTATGCAGGGTATAAAAAAATCTTAAGATATGTATTAAAAGTTTAATTACGATATTTAATTGTTTAATTAATATTTAATTCTTGATGTAAATACAAAATCATCTACTTGAAGAAATTAATTTTCAGTTTAATGAGAAATAATAGTAAAGGAGCATTTTCACTTAGAAAAGTTGACCGAGTTAACGAATACTGAGCACAACTTCAACGATATTTGGTGTGAAAACCCCTTATCCAACTTTACACTTGTATGGCTGTATTTACTGGCGATAGTAAAATAAATAATAAATTTGCTTGTTTAATCATTCATTATTATGTAAATCTGAATCTATCCGTTATCTTTCAAGATAATAATTTGGAAAAAAAATGATGTCAAAATTCAATATGTACTATTGGTTCTTACAAAGCATCGAAATAAAACAAAAACACTTAAAATAATCACAAACGAGGATACCTTAAATATGATATATAAACACCTATTTAAGTAATATTCTTGGAATTCAACGAATACAAAGAGTTTCCGTATATTTTACATAAAACACCGACCTACAGAGTATAGTATTTACAGATCTTAAAATAATCCTGTAAATACTGTAAAATAAAATTAAGTTCTCCGATTTTGATAAATGATGGGTCATTGGAAAAAAAGGAAAGGAAAGAATAATACTAAATGAAATTAAATTATCCATCAAGTTTCTAACGCGACGGCATTCAGCATCTATCCGATAAAAGGCAAAAGCGATAGATAATAATGGTGAATATTTCGATTATTAAGATAGTATGTTTTTAATAAATATGAATTTGAGAGAAATATATATATATATATATATATATATATATATATATATATATATATATATATATATTCATATATATATATATATATATATATATATATATATATATATTGATTACGAACAACGTTCATAAATAACTGAAATTTACTATAAAAATTCCGAGTCGGTGACTGTAACTTTAAGAACCAATTTCATCGCAAAACCATCTTTAGTGATGAAGTTCATTTTTGGCTAAACAGCAACAGCAATAGTTGAAGATAGAGAAACTGTGTAGTAAATCTGCAGCTCATATTATTGGCTCCATACTCGTTGAAGAAGTTACATGATAATGAGTGTGGGAGTGTGGGAGAGGTCAGTCCCAATTTTCACTACACAATGAGTGTTGCGCTATGTCGTCCTCCAAAGTCTAATGAGAAAGTAATTTTATTTACAATATAATTAATAAATAGGCGATGTGTTCGATCGATTTATTTTCTTGGATCTTCTCCAGGATTTGCTGTAGTGTGAAAATCTGTCTGAGGGGGGATTTATTAGGTCTATAGCCGTATACTACTAGCTTCTGCTACTAAAGGCTAATATGTTATTGGTACAGGAGAAACAATTGCAAAGTATTTATTTAAGTAAATATTTACAAGAATGCTTACTCAACGATGTTTGTGTTTCTACCACCAAATTTCTGCTATTTAATAATTTCTATTACACACAACTCTGCAGAAAATTTGCAAAATTTTAGTAATTTTAGTGACTATTTCCTTCGGGAAACGTTCGTTGGTTTGGTTTTTAAAGCATACAAATTAGATGCAATTTCTGATTTTGGAAGGTATCATTCGTAAACTAGAGGTCTTTCGACCTTTTTATGCATACTCCTCACCTTCGCAAAATTGCAATGAAGGTTGTTTTTGAAAATATATTGTAATAAAAAGTAACTGTAACTCTGTAATTGCTAATTAACGTTCAAGATTCCTTTTTCTTCACAATTTCTTCGGAAGCACTTTAGGATATGAAATGGGATAAATTATATAACCCTTCAATTTTCCCTAAATCTGTTTGAATTTTATCACGGTAATATATAGTACGTATATACGTGCATTTAAAAGAGTACTTCCTAAAATATCTGAAAGGTATGTAAGAACTTATGTGATCCAAATTGTTTTTAGAACCAATTGTGAATAGTGTTTTAATTCAACAAAACGTCTGTGGTTTTCATAGAGAAAAATAAATACAGATATAGTAGAGACTGTGAAATTGGGGACAATATGCATATGCATACGTACGCTAACATACTGTCCCTTCAGATGAAGCGTCAATTGCACTTACGAATAAATGCAGCATTTGTGCATGTATCTATTGTACATTTTGGAGTAAGTGGTTAAAGCTCATACTATCATATAAAGAGGCGTTGAATATTTCTCTTGGTATGAGAGACATGAATGGTCTTACATTTATACAGCATTACACGCAAGTCAATGAAAATGTAAAATAAAGTAACTTATTGGTGTGGGGTGCAAAAACCGCATCAATGTTTGTGTCATCTATGAGTTACGAGGTGGGAAGATTTTGACGCTTAATTTGGCAACTTCGCTACACTTCAGCTGTTGTGTGATATGTTTATATATATTTTCAGTTTTTCGTCACAAAATGGTGTTAATAGTCATACATCTGGTAGCACTAATCAGATTGTGTTAAACATTTTCTGTAAATTCGTGTTTGGTGTAAAAAGTTATATTGGTTTGAAAATGAGTGAAATTTCTGGAAATATACTCTATAACATGCACAAAAATGTCCAGTTTTGGTTCGCTCGATTTAATTCTGGAAATTTGAATGTCAAAGATCCACCACTCTGCAGCCGGCCAGTAGTTGAAAAAGTCGATGAAGTTTTGCAAGGGGTGGCAGTAAGCATCAACCACATGACAGTTTGGAATCAAAAATTTTAAATTGAATACAAGAATTTAAAATTTTAAAAAATCAAGGGCGGGGTTGAGAGAAAATAAGGTGATGCTGACGGTATGGGGAATTGTCTATTACTAGGTCCAACAACTTTGTGAAACAGAAAACGTGTTGTGTTCCATCAGGTCAATACCAGGCAACACTCATCTTTGTTAAGCCTCCAAAAATTGGCTGCACTTGGCTGGGAAGTCTTGATGCACCCACCATAGTCCAGAACTTGAGGTGTGTGAGTACCATTGGTTTTGGTCTTTTTAAAACGAGGTTTTGCGCCGATAATCTACAAAAGTTCTATACCTATGGAATTATGAAACTCTACGAAAAATGGCAAAACATTATAAGAGATAATGTTTTCATTTAGGCATTTGCTTCATGCATGACCTGTTGATTAACCCAAATCATGCAATTTTGCCATTGCTAATGTTCTGGATCCATGTGTTGGTATGGATCCATGATTTGTCTGTGGGCATGAAACGACGCAGAAACTCATTCGAGTTACGGTTGAACATTGCCATGTATTCGTGTTGATGTTCCATGTTTTTGAAATTCCAAATGTACAAATTTTTGTAAGTTCAATATTGGATTTTAATAATTCAATTATAATTATTAATTAAATAAAAAATTTATGAGGAAATAAATCTTTTTAAAATCTTTTTAAAAATATTAATTTATGTAAATCGTTGCTATAAGAGTTGCATATAATAAAGTAGAATAGTAAATTTTGTAGAGCTATATGTATATTATACTCTAAAACAAAATATTTTGTACATTCTGTTTCGGCGTAATACACATTGCACCCATTTGGTTGTTATATGTACCAAAATAAATTTATAAATAAATTGCATACAATTGTTTAGAAGTAATGTCTTTTGCAGTCCGCATTTGTCTAATGGATGATAAAGTTTGGTATTTCATTTTTATCTGTTTATCTTTTATTTATTCCGGAAACTTCAAGAAGTTTGATAGAAAGATAGATAAGAAAGAAAAGTTTAAAGTTGTCAACTCACCGTCATCGACAATTACTTGGATGAGGATTATAAATGAGTGCAACCTAAAAGTACATACAATATATAGTATAGTATATATATATATATATACCAGTATATATTATATACCATACTTTAAGGTGATTAAATATGCTAGAATGTGTGTACTTAAATATATTCTGTGAAGATGATATTTACTTACTTACTTACTTATGTGGCCATAACAACCGAATATCGATTTAGGCCGAAAATAACATGCTTCGCCAGCCATCTCTGTTCTTCGCTAACTGGCGCCAGTTAGAAATTCCAAGCGCCGTCAGGTTCTCCAGTACTTGGTCTTTCCACCGGAGGTTTGGTCTTCCTCTTCTGCGTCGTCCTCCAGCGGGTTCCGCATATAACACCTTCTTAGCTGGAGCGTGTTCTTCCATTCGCTCGACATGACCTAGCCAGCGCAGCCGCTGGATTTTGATGCGCTTTACTATGTCAATATCGGCATATAGCTCGTACAGCTCATGGTTGTATCTTATTCGGTACTCGCCACCAACGCAAATAGGTCCAAAGATCCTGCGTAGGACCTTTCTCTCGAAAACTCCAAGCATTCGCTCATCCGAGATGGAAATTGTCCAGGTTTCAGCGCCATATGTTAGGACAGGCATGATGAGAGACTTGTAGAGTGTAGTTTTCGTTCTTCGAGAGAGGGCTCGACTTTTCAATTGCTTACTCAGCCCAAAGTAACACCTGTTAGCAAGAGTTATCCTACGCATGATCTCCAAGCTGACGTCATTACTGCTGTTAATGCTGGTTCCAAGATAGACAAAGTCCCTTACTACTTCAAAAGCGTAGTTGTCAACAGTGACGTGCTGTCCAAGACGCCTGGATTCTTTGTTTGTTGACACTAGATACTTCGTCTTGCCCTCGTTCACCGTGAGACCCATCCGACGCGACTCTCTTTCCAACTCTGAGAATGCTGCACTGACTGCTCGCGTGTTCATGCCGATTATGTCAATATCGTCGGCATACGCTAACAGCATGACACTTTTGTTGAAGATAGTGCCATTATGTCGTAGATCAGCAGCTCGTATTATTTTCTCCATAATAAGATTGAAGAAGTCGCACGATAACGAATCACCTTGTCTGAAACCCCGTTCGGTATTAAACGGTGCGGAGAGGTCCTTCCCAATTTTCACTGCACAACGAGAGTTATGCAGTGTCATTCTACAAAGTCGAATGAGCTTTGCAGGAATACCGAACTCAGACATTGTTGCGTAGAGGTAATCCCTTACCGGACTGTCGAAAGCGGCTTTATAATCAACAAATAGGTGGTGTGTATCGATCTGTTTTTCTTGGGTCTTCTCCAGGATTTGGCGCAGTGTGAAAATCTGGTCGATGGTGGATTTACCAGGTCTGAAGCCACACTGATAAGGTCCAATCAGGTTGCTGAGCATAGGCTTCAACCTTTCACACAGTACGCTCGATAGAACCTTGTATGCGATGCTCAGGAGACTTATTCCACGGTAGTTGGCGCAAATTGTGGGGTCTCCTTTTTTATGTACAGGACAGAGAACACTGAGCCTCCAATCATCGGGCATGCTTTCATCCGACCATATTCTGCTTATGAGCTGGTGCATGCGGGTGAGCAGCTCATCGCCTCCGGTCTTAAACAACTCGGCAGGCAGGCCATCAGCACCTGCAGCTTTGTTGTTCTTCAGCCTTAAAATGGCCGTTTCAACCTCGTCATAGTCGGGTGGTGGAACATAAACACCATCATCTGTAATTGGGGTTATCGGGCAATCTCCTCCACTGGCGGAATTGTTCGTAGCATCGCCATTCAGTAACGTGGAGAAGTGTTCCCTCCATAGGCTCAGTACACTCTGGACATCTGTAACCAGATTCCCATTTCCATCACGACAAGAAGAGGGTCCGGGATTTAAACCTCCATTTAGGCGCTTGATCTTTTCGAAGAATTTTCGAGTCTCATTCTTGTCGGTACACATCTCTATCTCCTCACACTCACGTCTTTCCAACTCCCTCTTCTTGCGCCTGAAAAGACGTCTCTCTGCACTCCTTTTCTCTCTATACCGCTCCTTAACAGCTCGCGTTGCGCCTGCACGCAGGGTTCTTCTGTAGGCGGAGTCTTTCTCTGCGGTAGCGTCGCGACACTCCTGATCATACCACTCATTCCTCAGAGGCCGGTAGTAACCGATTACCTTCTCGGCAGCAGTAGTCATGGAGTGGGATATATGTGTCCACCGTGCACATGTATCATCAAGTTGGGGAGTGTTCTGCATAAGCAGATCCGATAGTCGAGTGGAAAATGCATCTGCTGTCTCTGGTGATCGCAGCTTACTGACGTCGAGCTTTCTCTGTGTGGGACTTCTCTTGTTATTTGCGACACATAAACGTGTGCGCAGCTTAGCTGCAACAAGGTAGTGATCCGAGTCGATGTTGGCACCACGGATCGATTTCACGTCCATCACACTGGAAGCATGTCTTTCGTCAAACACCACATGATCAATTTGGTTTCTTGTACGATGATCTGGAGACAGCCATGTCGCTTTGTGGATGTCGAGATGCTGGAATCTGGTACCACCAATTACCATGTTTCGTGCTGCGGCGAAGTCGTTCAGCCTCATTCCGTTATCGGAGGTGTTCTGGTGGAGGCTGAATTTTCCGACAGTTGGACCAAAGGTACCTTCCTTGCCCACCCTGGCATTAAAGTCGCCAAGCACGATTTTGATATCGTGGCGGGGGCAGCGGTCATAAGCTTCTTCGAGGCGCTGAAAGAAGCTCTCCTTGGTCACATTGTCCTTCTCATCCGTCGGAGCGTGGGCACATATAAGGCTGATGTTGAAAAATTTTGCCTTGATGCGGATTGTGGCCAGCCGTTCGTTCACAGGCGTGAACTGTGAGACAAGATGTCGTAGTCTCTTGCTGACCAAAAATCCACATCCTAATTCGTGCCTTTCAGCATGGCAACTGTAGTAGATGTCACAGGACGCTCTTTTGGAGCAGCCCTGTCCTGTCCATCGCATTTCCTGGAGAGCGGTGATGTCAGCTCTGTATTTTTCGAGGACATCAACCAGCTGGATAGAGGCACCCTCCCTATAAAGGGACCGGACATTCCAGGTGCATATCCGTAAATCATTGTCCTTTTTTCGTTTGCGGGGATCATCAACAAAAGCGGTAGTCCTTATCCGAGGCATTTTAGTTTTTTTCATTGGGTGGGTTTTTTATGTGGCGGGTCCCAAACCCAACGCACAACCTCTAACCGAGGAGATTTTCACCACTCACTTCAGCCGCCTCCCAGCGGGTGCCAGGAAGACGTTGCCCGGTGGTCGCCACATGGAGGTCATTAATAATAATGAAAGCGCCGTCACATAGTAAGCAGAGCAAGCTATATGACTACCCCTCATTAACAAATAAAGGTATCATCACATAGCGCTCAGATCAAACTACATGACAGCCAGTGAGTTGACTTGCGATGAGTTCAACAAGGATTGCGCTAGCCCCACCCAGTTGAGGCAGTTAGACACGTTACCTTGCGAAAACACCACCAGACCACCATATTTACTCATCATGATTTGCAAAATTATATTTAGAATAACTCACATTAGATGCTCGTAATTAAGAAACGCTTAAAAAAACATGTAACATAAAGCGAATCACCATATCTAATATTGTAATTTCATTTAACGTACATACATCTCGATTGTGTTTTTGATGGTAAAAGTTGTTTTTATTTAATTTTACTGTATAGGTAGTTTAATTTATGCATCATATAAAATTCTACCTGTTAAAAATCACTTCATATCGAAAATTCACTTAAAGCTTCTTATTAGATTTTCCATTTTACTCCATTTGTGAGTAATGTTTTTCAAACCACGATTTCCTTTCATTAGAAAATTATTTTATGTAATCGTTTTACTATGCTTATCGTTGAATTTTCTCATTAAAATTGTTTACTTTAAATATTACTTATAACGCATACACTCAGACACAAAATCGGCACTCACACTCCACATACTATACATTTACATAAAGGCATACTCGTCATTCTAACTAATATTCTATTCCGCGGACGTTGCCTATGTTTATCCCGCGGCTTAAATGCCATTAGTTGTAAAGCTTTGCTTAGTTTTATTCATAATACTTATTATACGTGTCTGTATTGCCTGTATGTAAGAATATATACCAGTATACCAGTGGCTCTTATTACATACAGCAGCATCATCAAATCACAACCTTTACATGTCCACCAACTAATACCCTAAGGTGAAATGTGTCTATAAGTTATCATTTTCTTACTCACTTAATTTGCACTCTCACTTGCTGTGCGTATGTAATCACAATGTAATTGCGTAAATGGCAGCAGTTATATTGTCTTGAGAACAATTTTAAATATATTTGGAGGATTTCGTATTATACTCACTTTAGTTGAATTAAATATGTAAAGTTTTTTGTTTGAAATCATATTGTGCAAATTAATGCAAATGTATAAGTATTAGGCTTAAACGTATAATGAATATTGAATGAAACTTTCATTAACTTGTGCTATTATTTATTATTATTATAATAATAATAACGCACTGCAAAATGATTTGGCGCGCTACATAGTGCATGTTGTAGACCAAATCCAATAATATAAAACTGCATCGTTAGCCCATTTTGGATCGTTAATAATTTTTGTGAAATTTTAAACCTGGGCTAATTTGGGTTTAATCAAAAAAACGCTGTTTACATTTTTAATCTATCTGTAACGATTTTGGAGTTCGAAGTGGGGTAGTTTTCTATCCATAGGTATGCCACATAGTATGTTAGATAGCGCCGTAAAAATTTTTTTTTATATCGAATTTTATTACGAAACTTAGATTTAAATTGCCTTTAAATCTGTAGTACATCTGCATGGATTAATCCAAAAGTGGCTTCGACACACTCGTTTATTTTCTGTACTGCTTACTGTATTTACACTAAAACGGCAATAGGGATAAGTAACTGGTCAGGGAATTTATTGCACTGGTTGTCTCGTGTACTGGTTGCAAATAGGTACAACTTGAGAATAGGAAACAAATATTGAATATAATATAATAAGAGTACAGTTTTCATTTTATTGAAGTGCATTTACCAAGTGCGACTGTAAGTCACCGTTTGCTTGTGGAATTGTTTGGAGGCAATTCTCTATCCGATACACAGTGTAAAGAGTGGTTTTTGCGTTTCAAAAACGGTGATTTTGATATTAAAGACAAAGAAAGCTCTGGACTGCCGAAAATGTTTGAAGACGAGGATTTGTAGACATTACTCGATCAAGAGCTGGTCGATACATTACGGGAGAGCTGTACCTACAATAATTGATGCGGATGAAGAGAACAATGATTAAGAAACGGCCGAAATATGCGATCAGACACGAGTTGGTAATTTTTCATCATGACAACGCACGGCCACACATTGCTTCACGCTTCACTTCAGTCACTGGAATCAAAAATTGGCTCGATTCTTTTTTGGCCGCCAAGTAGGCGAAGTCCTTTTGGGATGGAATCAATAAGTTGCCAGAAAAATGGGGAAATGTGATAGTTTCTGATGAACAATACTTTGAATAACATGTTTTTTACAGAATTCTTTAAAAGGCCGGGTACTAATTTACACAAAAAATAAAAAAAATAAATATGTGGCACTTAAAGCACCAAAGGTCTCATTGGCCGAGCTTCTCTTCCATTACTGTTGTGCGTCTTAAATTTGGACAGTATTAGAAGGGACCTACTTATTTTAACCGGTTACGAACAGCACATACTAACCACTGAGCTACGGCACCCACATTTTTGAGGAATAGTGCCTATAATTCTAATCTGAACCTGAAATATGGTTGACCGAAGCGAAGAATTTTGTAAGTTATGCATGTTTTAAAGTTTAAGATAATTCCGAGGCGCTGTATAGGAACTACATAAAAAGTGGGTGTGGTGTGCCCCTTTCTTGTAAATTTAATTATATTTACAATATTAATCCACATCTTAAATTTTGTTGTACTACGCTGAATAGTTCGTAAGTTACAGCGGTTTAAGTTTTTTTTTTTAAATATTCGCAACTTTATATGATAGCCCCATTAAGAAGTGGACATGGCATGCTTTCATGTCACATTATTTCTGTTCACGATATTAATCCAAGTATTAATTGTGATTGCTCTAGGCAATAAACTGCCAAAGTTACAACGGTTTAAATTTGAAACAAATTCAGTAATTTTGTATGTGAGCCACCATAAACGGTGGTCGTGACTTGTCCATTTCTTGTAGATCCTCAGTTACCCTTATAATACTAATTCATAACTTAAATACGGTTGTTTTACGCTGAATAGTTTGTAAGTTATGGCGGTTAAAACATTTTTTTAATTTTCTGGACTTTGTATGGTCACCACATAAGAAATTGGGTGTGGCTTTCTGATTTTATCATTTCAGCTCATTTCCGACTATAATGGTAACTAAGTGTCAATTATGGGTGCTCTAAACAAAAACTGCCGAAGTTCCAGCGGTTTCAATTTAAAAGAATTGGGTGATTTTGTATGGGGGCTACTGTAAACAGTAGGCGTGTCTAGCCCATTTCTTGTAAATCTAGTTATCCTTACAATGATAATTCACAACTTAAATTTTGTTATCCTGCGCTAAATAGTTTGTAAGTTATGGCGCTTAAATTTTCAGTTTATCTAGTCAAGTCATAAACAAGTCATAAAGTCACCCAACAGCCAAGTACCCTTGAACATTTGCTTCAAACATTAATTCAGAATATGAACCAATTCATGAACTCAATGCAAACAATGATGCAAGAAATGATGAAAAATCAATCGATGCTACTCCAAACATTGCTATCCAGACCATGAATTGTCTCAAGATATGCCACTGGAACGCCAACGGCTTAAGCCAGCACCGTTTGGAGCTAATTCAATTTCTTGAATCCAGCCAGATCGACATAATGATGATATCTGAGACCCATTTCACTGACAAAAATTGCTACCAAATACCATATTACAAACTGTACACCACAAATCATCCGCATGGTAAGGCACGCGGAGGAACTGCCATATTGATAAAAAGCAGAATAAAACATCATGTTCTCGAAGATTTCAGTAGCGTCTACTTGCAAGCAACATCTATATGTCTGGAAGAATACATCTCTAAGCTAGTAATATCTGCGATATACTGTCCCCCAAGATACAGTATTACCGAACAGCAATATAAAGAATTTTTCTCAACTCTTGGTAGCAAATTCTTGGTTGCTGGCGATTTCAACGCCAAACACACTCACTGGGGCTCCCGCCTAATAACTCCAAGAGGCAGAAGACTATGTTCAATCATCACTAACCACGGCTACGATGTTATTTCAAATGGTCAACCGACATATTGGCCGATGGAAAATAGGAAAATACCCGATCTCATAGACTTTGGAGTCGCCAAAGGTTTGCAGATGGAAAATATCTCCACAGAGTGTAATTATGATCTATCATCTGACCACTCACCCACGGTAATATCTATAAAATCACCAAGCCCCCAAGGCAATTGCGTTAGAAAGAAAATAGACTGGTTGAAATTTAAGAAATATATAAATTCCCATCTTCCTCTAAGTACTGTATTAAGAAATGGACACCATGTAGACTCAGCACTCGAAAAATTCAACCAGCTGCTCTCATTAGCTCTCAGCTCAGCCACCTGCACAAAGGTATGCAAGCAATCAAACTATAGCCCATACACACCAGCCGACATTGAATTGCTAGTAAGACAGAAAAGAAGGCTGCGAAGGCAATGGCAAGAATTCAGATCACCGAATCTGAAAACACAGCTACAGCACTGCACTCGAAAGTTAAAGCAAGCCTTAAAAAATAAAAACAACAAAGAGTTAGAAGAGCATATAGCGAAATTAACACCTAGTGAAGCGTAAGACTACTTTTTGTGGAAATCAGCAAAAAACTCAAATCGGCCAATTCTCACTGATTCCCTCATCCGTTTGAGTGACGGTAATTGGGCTAGAAGCAACTGTGAGAAGGGTTTGGCTTTTGCAAACCACCTAAAAAGTTTGTTTACACCCAATCCACCCTCTTTACAGTCCTCATTACCAAAATTAACTTCTCAACCTTGCTCAATAACGCTCAAAATTAAAAAAAGGACATATTCAAAGCAATTTATAAAGATTTAAACCCAAAAAAATCACCTGGTCCAGATAAAATTACCGGTAAAATGATAAAAGAGCTACCTCCGGTTTCAGTAATTCATCTCATGCACATTTTCAATGCTATCCTTCGTATTAAACACTATCCCTAATGCTGGAAAACTTAAAAAATTATTATGATACCAAAACCAGGAAAAGACCCTACAAAAGTTGCATCGTACAGACCTATCAGCCACCTGCCTCTACTCTCTAAAGTATTCGAAAAGCTATTTGTCATGAATATAACTCCATGTATTAACCTCGATCAACTGATTCCTCAACATCAGTTTGGATTTAGAAAGCAGCACGGCACAATAGAACAAGTCCACCGCATTGTAACTCTGATAAGGAACACTTTTGAAGAAAAAAAGTATTGTTCAGCTGTCTTTCTTGATATCACTCAAGCTTTCGATAAAGTATGGCACGATGGCCTTATTTACAAACTCAAACTATTACTGCCTGCAAATGTCTTCTCATTGCTTAGTAGCTACCTCACGAAAAAACAATTTCTCGTACATCACAAGGATTACACAACAAATCCATTGGATATTCACGCTGGCGTTCCTCAAGGAAGCGTTTTGGGACGTTTCTGAAGTGTATCTCTTATACACTTCAGATATGCCCAACAATAACTATACATTCATATCGACCTTTGCTGATGATACGGCAATATTGTGCTCTCGCTCTAACCCCATAGAAGCTACTAAACTCCTGCAGACTCATGTCGATTCTCTCGAAATCTGGCTAGCAAAATGGCGTATAAAAGTCAATGAATCAAAGAGAGTATATGTAACCTTCACGCTAAGGCTAGATACATGTCCCCCACTTAATATTAATGGCCAATCAGTTCCACAATGTTCCTCAACAAAGTACTTGGGTATTCACCTCGACAGAAGGCTGACATGGAAAAATCACATAGAGGCAAAGAAAACGCAGATCAAGCTTAAAATGAATCAGTTATGGTGGCTGTTACACAAAAGATCAAAGTTGAATCTTGAATACAAAGTGCTATTATATAAAGCAATCCTGAAGCCAATTTGGACTTATGGTATTCAGTTTTGGGGCACCGCATCTCCCTCTAATATCGAAAAATTGCAGCGAATACAATCCAAGTGTCTGCGAATTATTGTAAACGCGCCTTGGTATATGAGGAACGTTAATATCCATCGAGATTTAAATGTACCCACAATTTCTGAGGAAGTTGCAATGTCCTGCAGAAGCTACATTCAAAAATTACACAGTCATCCGAATCCCCTTGCTAGGCAATTGTTGCTGAGCACGGGGCATCGTCGATTAAAAAGAAAAGACACACTGAATATGCTGTGAAATTGCTGTACCTCGCGACTCAACAAATTGTGATGGAACGTTGGGAATATCACATAATTGAATTGCTTGTATTTAGTTTGTAAGATTTGATTACTTATTGTTAGTTTCTAAGTAATTTTAGAAAGATCCAATATAAAAAGCTTGTTAAAAAAAAATGAATAAATAAATAAATAAATATTGGTACACAGAAAAATCGACCCCAAATGAAAACGAATTAATATTTTTCAAAACATTTTTTTCTTCATTTTATTGGGTTATTCAATGGCTACAAATCTTGGAATAACTTATTCGAAATTAATTCCATTTGCCTTCCAGCACGACTTGAGACGATCTGGCCACTCATCGATCGCGAAACGCACTTCACGCATGGGGAAATTGTCCACTGCACGAACAAGGGCTTACTTCAACGACTCAATATTTGGATGTCAAGTAGAGCAAGCCATGCCCTCTAATACGGACCACAACTTGTAATCCAACGGGTTGAGGTCTGGACTATCAGCTGGCCAATCATCCGTTGATATGTAGTCCGGAATGTTGTTTTTTAGTCACAGTTGAGTCGTTTTTACCTTGTGACGCAGGATGGTGGCCTCTTTGGATTGTTGGGATGAGTAGGGATGCTTCTGTGGATGACCGAGCATACACACGATCATTCTGTTTATTGCACGATTCTTCTACGGTAAAGATTTTCTCGGCAGTAAACAGAATTTGTCTGCATACCGGCTGCTTAACGCTTTCGATTTTAGATTGCGTTTTCCCTGATGGCTAGTGTGTCGCTTGTACGCGTTGAATACCAAATCTTCATGGACATGGATTTTTGCCAACTTTGCATTTCCTGCAACAAGATTTTCTGTTTTTGTAGCGGTTTTCGGTCGATTCGTTTCTTCACGGCTTTAATCGCTTTCGGAGTTCTCACAATGCGCCGACTGCCGGATATTTGATGGTCTCGTACTCCACCAGTATCCTCAAATAACTTCACAGCACGATACACAAAATTACGAGTGATTCCAAGCAGTCGCAACGTCCGAAATATATCGCCTTTTCACATGTTGCATTTTAGTAGGCGAACTACAATAATAAGAATTTCGATGTCGCCCCATTTCATGGTTGTAAAAAATTGATGCCAAAAACTTTTTACGTGGAATAAAAAGCATAAATGTCAACTGTCAAGTCGCAGTCAAAATTAAATGGGCGGGCACTTTGTATGGGAGGTATGGGAGGCCAAATATTGTTGTCCTAGATGGTATATTGAGTGAGTTATTGAAAGTTACAAATTTTGAAAATTCCAAGGTAAGTCGCTTTGAATGGTCGGTGTGGGCGTGGCAGCTGACTTGACGTGCCCATTATCAATCCCCTCAAAATTGCTCAAGTTATAGTGCGAACCAGCCAGGAGACAAACAGACGGGCGGGCGGACACTGATCACGAATATTTTATAATTATCTATTTTTATTTGAACTTTTCATTTGGTAAAATGTTTTTTTTTCAAAATGGAATATTAACTAGCGGCTTGGTTCTCTTTAGCCTTCTTGTTAGAGTTGCTCCATCATTATGTAAGGAAACCGTTTTCAACGCTAAGTTTCTATGCAAGTCCTCGTTACTCACGAACCATTAACAATGCCTCTGATTACCTTATTTTGAAATCGCTGTATTATATTTTATTTTGCGTTGTCAACTGCTCCTAGTATACTGCCTTGCGGAACGTCAACCATTATTTCTTTAATTTCTTAGTACTCTTCTTTCTGTTTTACTCTAAAATACTTATTTGTTTTGTATGATTCCAGAATTTGATCACGTATACATATATTTTTGTATATCTCCGGAGATTCTATCAAGTGGTTACAAACATCTAACCGAAATGAATTTACCTTGCATACATTTTTCCCAGCGATATTCTATAGCTAGAATACCCTGTTTATAGTATGAACTGTCTACTTCATTAAAATAGCCATCTACCGCAGACTCCACTTCTTCGTTGTTTGCAAATTTGGAAATAGAAAATCCGAAGGAGCTAAATCTGGCGAATAAGGTGCGCGCTGAAGCAATTCGAGCTTTAACTCATTGATTTTGGCCATCGCAATAGCGGATGTGTGAACTGGTACATTGTCCTGATGAAACAACACTTTCTTTTTCGCCAAATGCGGCGTTTGGACACGATTCTCCCCTTTCAGTCCACTGTTTTGACTACTCTTTTGCTTCAGGTGGGAAGTGGTGTACTCATGTCTCATCCATGGTTACGAATCGACGCAAAAACTCGACTTTATTACTGTGAAACATCACCAAACACTCTATAGAAACATCTTCACGACGTTTTTTTTTTGTTCTATTGTGAGCAAACGCGGCACCCATCTTGCACAGCTTGCACAGCTTTTTCATCTCCAAATTTTCAGTCAATATACGATGTATAGCCCTTTTTGAAATGCCTGTAATTTCACCTAGCTCGCGCAACTTCAGCCGGCGATCATCCAATACCATTTTGTGGATTTTCTTAACCGTTACTGGCGTGGCCACCTCAATTGTTTAAACTCTGACACCCAATATTTTATGGCCATAAATGAAGGAGCAGAATCCACTAGAGTAGAATCTATTTCGGCTTTAATATTCATTGGACTGAGACCTTTCAAATGAAAGTATTGAATTACATAACTTACTTAGTTACTTACTTATGTGGCCAGTTAGTAATTCCAAGCGCCGTCAGGTTCTCCAGTACTTGGTCTTTCCACCGGAGGTTAGGTCTTCCTCTTCTGCGTCGTCTTCCAGCGGGCTCCGAATATAACACCTTCTTAGCTGGAGCGTGTTCTTCTATTCGCTCGACATAACCTAGCCAGCGCAGCCGCTGGATTTTGATGCGCTTTACTATGTCAATATCGGCATACAGCTCGTACAGCTCATGGTTGTACCTTATTCGGTACTCGCCACCAACGCACATAGGTCCAAAGATCTTACGTAGGACTTTTCTCTCGAAAACCCCAAGCATTCGCTCATTCGAGGTGGAAATTGTCCAGGCTTCAGCGCCATATGTTAGGACAGGCATGATGAGAGACTTTTAGGGTGTAGTTTTAGTTCTTAGAGAGAGAGCTCGTCTTCTCAATTGCTTACTTAGCCCAAAGTAGCACCTGTTTGCAAGAGTGATCCTTCGCAATATCTCAAGGCTGACGTCATTACTGCTGTTAATGCTGGTTCCAAGATAGACAAAGTCCCTTACTACTTCAAACGCGTAGTTGTCAACAGTGACGTGCTGCCCAAGACGCCGGGACTCTTTGTTTGTTGACACTAGATACTTCGTCTTGCCCTCGTTCACCGTGAGACCCATCCGACGCGACTCTCTTTCCAACTCTGAGAATGCTGCACTGACTGCTCGCGTGTTCATGCCGATTATGTCAATATCGTCGGCATACGCTAACAGCATGACACTTTTGTTGAAGATAGTGCCATTATGTCGTAGATCAGCAGCTCGTATTATTTTCTCCATAATAAGATTGAAGAAGTCGCACGATAACGAATCACCTTGTCTGAAACCCCGTTCGGTATTAAACGGTGCGGAGAGGTCCTTCCCAATTTTCACTGCACAACGAGAGTTATGCAGTGTCATTCTACAAAGTCGAATGAGCTTTGCAGGAATACCGAACTCAGACATTGTTGCGTAGATGTAATCCCTTACCGGACTGTCGAAAGCGGCTTTATAATCAACAAATAGGTGGTGTGTGTCGATCTGTTTTTCTTGGGTCTTCTCCAGGATTTGGCGCAGTGTGAAAATCTGGTCGATGGTGGATTTACCAGGTCTGAAGCCACACTGATAAGGTCCAATCAGGATGCTGAGCATAGGCTTCAACCTTTCACACAGTACGCTCGATAGAAACTTGTATGCGATGCTCAGGAGACTTATTCCACGGTAGTTGGCGCAAATTGTGGGAACAGTGAGCCTCCAATCATCAGGCATGCTTTCATCCGATCATATTCTGCTTATGAGCTGGTGCATGCGGGTGAGCAGCTCATCGCCTCCGGTCTTAAACAACTCGGCAGGGAGACCATCAGCACCTACAGCAGGCAATCTCCTCCACTGGCAGAATTGTTCGTAGCATCGCCAATCAGTAACGTGGAGAAGTGTTCCCTTCATAGGATTAGTACACTCTGGACATCTGTAACTAGATTCCCATTTCCATCACGAAAAGAAGAGGCTCCGGGATTTAAACCGCCACTCAGGCGCTTGATCTTTTCGAAGAATTTTCGAGTCTCATTCTTGTCGGTACACATCTCTACCTCCTCACATTCGCGTTTTTCTTGTTCTCTTTTCTTGCGCCTGAAAAGACGTCTCTCTGCACTCCTTTTCACTCTGTACCGCTCCTTAACAGCTCGCGTTGCACCTGCACGCAGGGTTTTTATGTAGGTGGCGTCTTTCTCTGCGGTAGCGTCGCGACACTCCTGATCATACCACTCATTCCTCAGAGGCCGGTAGTAACCGATAACCTCCTCGGAAGCAGTAGCCATGGAGTGGGATGTATCATCAAGTGGGGGAGTGTTCTGCATAAGCAGATCCGATAGTCGAGTGGAAAATGCATCTGCTGTCTCTGGTGATCGCAGCTTATTGACGTCGAGCTTTCTCTGTGTAGGACTTCTCTTGTTATTTGCGACACATAAACGTGTGCGCACCTTAGCTGGAACAAGGTAGTGATCCGAATCAATGTTGGCACCACGGATCGAATTCACGTCCATCACACTGGAAGCATGCCTTCCGTCAATCACCACATGATCAATTTGGTTTCTTGTACGTTGATCTGGGGACAGCCATGTCGCTTTGTGGATGTCGAGATCCTGGAATCTGGTACCACCAATTACCATGTTTCGTGCTGCGGCGAAGTTGATCAGCCTCATTCCGTTATCGGAGGTGTTCTGGTGGAGGCTGAATTTTCCGACAGTTGAACCAAATGTACCTTCCTTGCCCACCCTGGCATTAAAGTCGCCAAGCACGATTTTGATATCGTGGCGGGGGCAGCGGTCATAAGCTTCTTCGAGGCGCTGAAAGAAGCTCTCCTTGGTCATATTGTCCTTCTCATCCGTCGGAGCATGGGCACATATAAGGCTGATATTGAAGAATTTTGCCTTGATGCGGATTGTGGCCAGTCGTTCGTTCACAGGCGTGAACTGTGAGACAAGATGTCGTAGTCTCTTGCTAACCAAAAATCCACATCCTAATTCGTGCCTTTCAGCATGGCAACTGTAGTAGATGTCACAGGACGCTTTTTTGGAGCAGCCCTGTCCCGTCCATCGCATTTCCTGGAGAGCGGTGATGTTAGCTCTGTATTTTTCGAGGACATCAACCAGATGGATAGAGGCACTCTCCCTATAAAGGGACCGGACATTCCAGGTGCATATCCGTAAATCATGGTCCTTTTTTCGTTTGCGGGGGTCATCAACAAAGGGGGTGTCCGTTTCCGAGGCATTTTTATATTATTCACTGGGCAAGTTTTTTTATGTGGCGGGTCCCAAACCCAACGCACAACCTCTAACCGGGGGGTTTTTAGCCACTCACTTCAGCCGCCTCCCAGCGGGTGCCAGGAAGACGTTGCCCGGTGGTCGCCACATGGAGGGCCCCATTAATAATAATCAAGACGCCATCTCATAGTAAGCAGAGCAAGCTACATGACTACCCCTCATTAACAAATAAACGTATCATCACATAGCGCTCAGATCAAACTACATGACAGCCAGTGAGTTGACTTGCGATGAGTTCAACAAGGATTGCGCTAGCCCCACCTGGTTGAAGCAATTAGACACGTTACCTTGTGAAAACACCACCAGACCACCTGAATTACATAACGGTGACCAATTGTTCCACGTTTCAAATTCACTGAGGTCGTTAACTTTCGATGGCTCAAAAAAAAAAAAAACTAAACAACGTGGCGCCTTGAAACTTAAAACATATGTTTTACAAGGATGCCACTTTTCACCAAAGTATTTTTTTCAAACACTGCCGCCATCTATATATCGGGTAGTTCTGGGACCGCCGTCGTACATTGCTACGAGTACAAATTATGACATACTGCAATTTAAATTCAATGAAACAAAAAATATTTTACGATAATCGTTACGAGTTGATGAACTTTAGCAGTTGGTGATATTTATATACTTCAATTTCATAACGACGGCAACTTTTACTATTTAGTATAAATGCCAGTCATTCAATTAGTTCCATTTGCAACGTGAAGTGTTAAGTATGAATTGCTTTTGAATTTGTATTAGACGCATATAGTACTCGTATATATTTAATTCTAATCCGAATAAAGGGTGTTTTTAAATGGGCAAGAACTTTAAAAAAGTTATAATACAAAATGATTGATTAGATTTAAAAGATTTGTTTGATTTAAAAGTTGGTTTCAATCAATTAATGTATAAATATGTTGTATTGTTGGTGGTTTGCTAACGGACTGCCATTGTGTGGTAACTGCGTTAGTGTGTTACATCACACGATTCTTGGGGGCTAAATTTTAAATTGTTCAAAAATACATTCATTTTACTTTGTTTTCTAAAAAACTATGGATTCACAAAAAAGCAATTTCAACTTCCCATATATAAGGCCTTTTCGCCTCATATTCGGGATGAACGCAAAATATTTTTTTAAAACGCGTTGAGCATCGATTTTATAAATTACGGATGTCCTTCTTGACATTGCATGCATAAGTAATTCGGCAGATTGGATCAATATAATATTGGCTACAGTAGCATTTTTGAAGAAGGATCGATGACACAACCTACATGCAAACTACTCCAAACAGTACTTTACTTTTGATGGTGTTTCCACTACTTGTTCCATATTTGACTCATTTCAGTATTTCAGTATACAAGCCATTAAAAAAATAAATATGTGGCACCTAAAGCCCCGAAGGGCTCATTGGCCGAGCTTCTCCTCAATTACTGTTGTGCGTGTTAAATTTTGGACAGTATTAGAAGGGACCTACTTATTTAAGCCGGTTCCGAACGGCAGAATCCTTGCGACTTCACTTTTTCTGAGCTTTGTCACAGAGTTCTTTTAGAAACTTTTTCATGGCAAGTTGTTATTGTCGGAAGAATTGCCAATTGCTTGCCGACAGGTGCGCACCGTTCGAGAGAAAAACCTTTTCGATATTAAATTTGTGTTTCAACCGCGGATTGATCCCACGACTTACAGATTAGAAGGCCAACGCACTAAACACTGATCTACGGCAATCGCTACATGATCACTGCGCTTTAATTCCTATACTTTTTTACTGTTGAGAACGACGTCTAATCGATCACTCTGGATCTACATTTACACGTTCAATTACAGCGTTATTATATCTTAGGTAGGAACAACGTTTTGAGGTGTTGATGGCTCAGAATCAAATCAGTAATAAAGTTGTGGTATGAAACTTATCAGGTCTACGACGAATTGCTTGATCAGTTGGACAATGTTGTTTACCATAAAATTCGATTGAACACTAATAAAAATTTTAATAATATGAAGAGGAGTACGAATGGCGTGATGACCTTTGACAGGTGACAGCTGTTGTCAAGTTATTTTTATAGGAAGTTCCATCACTCTAAAAGCAAACAAAAACACCTTGTTATACTTAGTATACAATGTTCGCTGCCTTGACATTAAAGTTCAACTAAATCAAATTTGTACTTCAATAATTAGATGGTAGATGCGTGTATACATATGCAAAAAATCAAAAAGTTAATCCGACGTTTAACGAAAATATTTGAAAAAATGTTTAATATTTTCAGGAAACCAGCATAATGTAACTGTTTTAGAACGCGAAGATTTCACATCCAATTTCTGTCTATACACAAATGAATGTCTATATCGTATGTGTCTAGCATCACTGCAATGATAAATCAATTATTTTTCAATTGCACTTCAATTTCTCGTTTCAATTTTGTAAATGTAATAATCTACATTCAACACAGTTTTAAATTGATTATGTTTTTGACTATTTCCTTCTTTCATTTTTCAGTTAGTTCTTTTTTGTAATTTCCTTTGCATGAAAAACTAATCAAGCGTAAGTACAGTAAACAATTTGCATATTTCAGTTTTCAATTATTCTACGTTTTGCATAATGATGAAACGAAATAAAGAAGAAAATATTACTTTTATGTTCTTTGATCCTTAATGTTACCATCGTGATCCGAATGTACGGTGATATTCAAAATGTTGATAAAACCGTATCTAAGAAGCTAGTGCCTCTCTAGGATACAGTGCAAATGCATCAAGTTTTTACTGATACTTCAGATGAACTTTAATACACAAGCCTCATTTGCTTTTCCAAAGAGGTTTTGTACTTGATCCAAGTACTTGATGAATCCAAAAATATATCAATCAGTTCCTATTCGCATCGCTGACACAATCACATCAGTTTGTTTTTTCGATGGTTTGAACGAGGAAGAAGTACTAACCAACTCAATCATCAGGAGAAAAGCATATAATTTACAAGGATAACGCTCAAAATGTTCAAAATAAACAGTATAGTTATTTAGGCGTTGCGAAAAGTGAATTTGATGACAAAGGAGAAGTCAGGTTTATGTTTTATATGATTGTTGGCAGTATTGGTAAAAGGTTCAAAGCAGTTGAGACTGATATTTCATACGAAACTTCGAGAACACTTTGTTCATAATCCCAAAATTATAGTAAAAGGTACAGGAAAGGTAAGGGAGTATACTTTAATTTTGATAAGCCATTGAACGTCTTTGAAAAATAAGACTGGTTTCCCAATGTGCCTAAAAGCTTTTACAGTATTGGTATATTTTGCCAGTTTGATCCTGTGAAACTTTCAATTATAGATTTTTGTTTTTAAACTTAGTTAAAACCAGTCATGTTAATTTGAAGGATTGTGTTGTTTTATGTTGCGTTAAATACTCAGGAGTTTACTTTTTATTTTGTTTTTGGTCTGCTAAATTTTCTTTATGATATTACAAAATACTGTAAAGAAAATATTACTGTGGTACTAAGATTACACTGCGTATCCTTTTTGTCCTTAGCTTTTTATAGCATTCAAAGTAATATTAAGGCTCCAGATGGGTTAAAAATGTTTTAACTTCAAACGTCGCCAGAGTACATCATGGAGCGAATCATTTATAGTTACTTTGTATTTAAATTCTTTTTTTTTGTCATTATTGGCAAAATTAAAGTTTTTAAGTAACACATTGGTAACGCAGAAAAAGAAAATATTAAAAATATTTCATTGAACTGTTTATTTCTGTTATTCAACTTTATCAGAGATAAATATTAGCACTACACTTAAAAATTGTCACATTTTTGAGGATCAACTTGAGATTTGATGAATTAACCTTCAATTTGTAGTAAAGTAACGTAGTTGTTTCCTTTTTCGATCACTTCGTATATAAATTATCATAAATATAGTGACATCACTCAAATCATAGCTGCAAATGTATGTATATTAGAGAATATACTATAACCATTTACAGCAATAATAAACAATCAGAAAATATTAGTGTGAATTAAAAAAAATATATACTTATATAAAAAACACTGCTTAAATTAGTCATTGGAAAGTATTTTGGCTTAAATTACTAAATTTGGGCTGATCTCACATTAAGCCATTCAAATTTAAACTGATTTTCTGACGTGCCTCATAACCGGGGACAAAATCTCCTTTACAAAGCAATCCTCAACAGTTTTTTTTTTCAATGAATTTATAGTGTCTTTATAAAGTAAGCTCACAGAGTTACGTGTAGTGTGAAATAACAATTATTTAAAAATATTTAGCACACTAAATTTTATATATATATATATATATATATATATATATATATATATATATATATATAAATATATATATATATATATATATATATATATATATGTATATATATATATATATGTATATATATATATATATATATATATATATATATATATATATATATATAAAGGTTTTTCCATTAGGGACATAACAATTTTATCTATTAATAAAACACAGAAATATCTGAGATATTGAGTTCAAATTTATTGTGGATATATTGCAAGCATTGCATTTTATGAAGGAAATTCGATTTCCTTCGAATTCCATTACGAGCCCGTTTACAGCGGTCAATTCTTTGGACCCAATTTTCCACCACTCTAGCACACATTTCGACCGGAACGTTGGCAATTTCGCGTTGGTTGTTGTCTTTGAGCTCGTCTAAAGTTGCTGGCTTGTTGCCATAGACCAGTGACTTAATGAAGCTCCATAAAAAGAAATCCAATGGTGTTAGATCGCATGAACGAGGCGGCCATTCGACCAAACCATTTCTCGAGATAACACGTTCACCGAATTTGCCTTGCAATAAATCGATTGTGACGTGTGCTGTGTGGCTAGTGGCACCGTCTTGTTGAAACCACATATCGCTGATGTCAAGTGCATCCAATTCGGGCCACAAATAATCTTCCAACATAGCACGATAGCGCTCTCCAATGACGGTAACATGGCGGGCGGTCTTTTTCTTCCACGAAAAAATACGGCCCAGTGACACCTCCGGAGTGAAAACCGCACCAAACAGTAACTTTTTGCCGGTGCAACCGTGTCTCAAGAAGCACTTGTGGGTTTGTTGCTTACCAATAATGCATAGATTGCTTATTGACAAAGCCATTGAGCCAGAAATGAGCTTCATCGCTGAAGATGATTTTTCGCTCTTAAGGTTGCGACCACCGACTCAGAATTTCGGTAGTAATTTTGAATAATTTCCAAACATTGCTGGTTCGTGATGAAAATGTTCACTTTAACTAACGTTTTGACATTGACAGTTGATTATATAAATATAAATGTATATAATGTATATATATATATATATATATATATATATATATATATATATATATATATATATATATATATATATATATATATATATATATATATATATATATATATATATATATATATATATATATATATATATATATATATATATATATATATATATATATATATATATATATATATATATATATATAGATTATAATGAGTATTGATGGTTGGTTAATTATTATTAACAGAATCCAGTGACCGAACAAGGTTGATTCAAATGGAAGACGTAACAATTGATGTCAGAAGTCGGATTCTATAAAGATGGTGAAAATTGACCAACTAAAAGTGGACCAGCTTAAAAAGTTGTTGGTAGAGATGAATACATCATCGAAATTCTACAAAATTTCTAGGAAATTTCTAGGAAATTTTTGTTTCCATTAATAAAAAAGTCACAGAGCTTAAAGGACACGTGGATGAGTTGGATGATAAGCTGAAGGAACACGTCGACAACTGGGAGGATAAGTTCAAGAAATTAGAGCACGAACTAGATCAACTTAAAATAAACGTCCCATCTATATCAGTGATTAGAGAATCAAGCTTGATTAGCTAAAGCCGTCGACGTTTGATGGAACCATGCCATTCAACATCTTCAAGCTTCAGTTCGAGACAACAGCTACGATAAATCAATGGGACGTTAGTAATAAAACTGCTGCTTTAATAGTCGCATTAACAGGTAATGCTTCTGAAGTGTTCATAAGGTTCCAGAGAAAGATCGTGGTAGCTAGCAATCACTGATGGACACACTTCAACGTAAATATGGAAATGAAAGAAACTAAGTGTGCCCTAGTCATGTCACCAAAAAGTACATATGCCGAAATAGTCAGTAGTGCTTTGACGTATGAAGCCGCCAGTTTAATGAGTCGACCAGTGCCACGAGTACGCCAACTAGAGGGGGAAACATCAGATCTGGTTGAAGCAGCGTGTCAGGCAGTTAAGTCACTAGTGCAGCCTAGAGGAAGAACAACAGATAGACGTGAAAACAAATTTACTGGTTAGTGCTTTATTTGCGACAAACTAGAACACATGCCGCGTAACTGCCGTCTACGACGAAAGCGATCATGATCGATTTCTCCAGGAAGTCAAAAGAAGGAGAATAAGGTGGACACCACTAACACAAATCCATCGTTAAACTAAATCGAGTCATTTCAGTGGGGCGTGAACTGATTCCAACAGTGGGTTGCCCCATCATTCACATTTCACAACTACAGCGTGTGCCAAGCAGCTTGACTATTGATGGAAAATTGGACAATATGGAATTCATTAAACCTGGATACTGGTGCATCACATTCTATAATCAAGAGCGATTTGCTAAAAAGGTTTGAGCCTTTAATGGGGATAAAATTGCGTATTGCAACGGGTAGAGATGCACAAATTCTGGGTAAGATAAAGAAACGAGTATCTATTGGAAATTGCACGTGGGAACATTCATTCATTCATTCATTGTGGCCGACATCATCGATGACGTAATAATTGGTGTTGATTTTATGATTGACAACGGATTTACGTTAGATTTAAATCAACGGATACTACGCTGTACAAATATATACCATTGAACATCGGTTACAAGCGTAGCGGAGACATCAAAAGAGTACTGGAATGTCAACACCAAGAGGTTCCAGCAAAATCAGAAGCGGTGATTTGGGCACTGACGAATGTGAATGATAAGACAGGCAAGTTGTGGATAGTGGAAGCGGATAAAGAAACATCGAATAAAAACATCATACTTGGTAGGACGTTAGTGGAACCTAAAGAAAATGGAATATACCGGTGCTAATATTAAATCCAACTAATACATATACAATTGTGAAGAAAGGAATGGCGATTGGTCATTACCAGGAAGTTACTGCCGTAGTAGACTGCGAAAAGGGTTCGTCGAAAAAAAGTGGAAGATCAGGAACTGTAGGAGCAATTAAAAGCATGGATGGAAGAATGGGCAGGTGTGCTTTCCAAACAGCAAAAAGAAAAGGCTTTACAACTATTGGAGACGTACAGTTCAATCTTTTCTTCAAATGGAAAAACTGGAGGACGAACAATCATCGTAAAGCATCACACCGGTGATTGTAGACCAATTCGTCGACTCGACTCTGTGTGGATTACAGAAAGCTAAATGGTATCACGAAAAAAGACAGCTATCCACTGCCAAGAATCGATGACACTCTGGATACGCTATCTGGTGCGAAGTGGTTCTCAATTTTTGATCTGCAAAGTGGCTATTGGCAAGTGGAACTTGGTAAGGAGGACAAAGAGAAAACAGATTTTAGTATTGGTGATGGTCTATGGCAACTTACAGTGAAACCGTTTGGTTTATGCAATGCGCCAGCTACTTTCGAATGTTTGATGGAGCGTGTACACAGAGGACTACACTGGAAAACGTGTTTGGTGTACCTCGATGACACTATCGTGATGGGAAAAGATTTTAACGACCACCTGGAAAAGTTGAAAGAATTATTTGACCGTATATAATCAGCAGGGCTTAAACTGAATATGAAAAACTGTTCACTCTTGAGGTGAGAGGTTAAATATCTTGGTTATAAAGTAACAACAAAAGGGGTACATACTGACAAGCAGAAAGTAGCAGCAGTACAAGAATGGCCTATTCCGTCGAATCTTCACGAGTTAAGAAGCTTCCTAGGCTTATGTACCTACTATAGACGACTTGTTCCTGGGAGAGGAACAACGGAAAGCATTCGAACAGTTGAAAGAAAGACTCTGTTCAGCACCAGTATTAGCGTATCCAGTACCTGGTCAAAAGTTTGTGTCGGACACAGATGCGAGTGGAATAGGTGGTGTGCTCTCTCAGATCATAGCTAGGCAAGAAAAAGTAATAGCATCCTACAGTAAAATCCTGTAGATATATATGGATATATATATGGATATATATATATATATATATATATATATATATATATGTGTGTGTGTGTGTGTGTGTGTGTGTGTGTGTATATGTGATATGTGGTATACCAAAAAAAACTTCTACAAGTCAGTTGTCAATCGGTGGCTGATGACTACAGACGTGGACGCTGATTTCTTTCTCATTATATATTCAAGCTTAACACTATTTACTCAAATAAACACATTCTATAATTTAATTAAATTCTCAGTGTAACTGTTTCTTTCTGCAACAACAAGATCTCACATGGGGGCTCAAACGGGATCTAAAATGTCATAAGTAGAAAATATATAAAGAGAGAGAAATAGCAAATCGTTGTTCTCAGTGTGATTTCTCGTTTATGTACTTGGTATGTACATAACTTTATAGCGGGATTTATTAGAATCGCACTATCAATAAGAAGAAAAGAAATACTAATTTGTACGGAAGTACAGTCGCTATCATACGTTGGATAAGACAACACTCGGAATGAGTGCAAGGCGACTTAGAAATTTGCAACGAAGTGGATCAGCAGTGGATGTTGGATATCCACAATCACCGATGGATTTAAACGATGCAAAGACAGGTTTCAGCATGAACGATGCTGAAAACATTATTCGTAAATATACTGGTGACACCGTGGTAAATATTAAAACATGGATCGAAGACTTCGAAATATATGCAAACGCATTTTATTGGAATGCCGTACAACGTTTTGTTTTTTGTAAAAAGTCTATTTCGGGAACAGCACAATTGTTCGTCGAAGCTAAAAAATGATTTATTAACGGAATTCGCAAGTAACTTTTCTTGCTGTGATGTACATAAAAGGTTACGTGAAACCAAGAAGAAAAACGAAGAAACATACCGTGAATACCTTTATCGTATGCTAGATATAGGTAGTCAAGCAAATGTAGATAACGGTTCTGTGTTCCGTTATGTGATAGATTGCATCAAAGACTCAGCTGTAAGCAAATCAATTTTATACTGTGCACACACAACTAATCAAATTAAAGAAAAGCTTTCTATTTATGAACAAATGAAAAGCGAAAATGAATTTGGGAACTCCAACAGAGGCAATCGTGAACATGTAACCAATTCGTCGAGAAATATGCAAAAGAGTCGCAGTAACAAAACTCGATACTGTTTTAATTGTGGCTCTTCGGAACACGAATCATATGTTTGTCCAGAAAAATCAAAGGGTCCAAAATGTTTCGGCTGCAACAATTTCGGTCATAAACGGTCAGATTGCCCTATGCAGACAAAAATGTCATTGAATATGGTGCAAAAAAAGAATATGATGCGTCCAGTAATTCTTAATGGCGTGATGCTTGATGGACTAATAGGCACTGGCAGTGACGTCTGTCTTTTGAAAAAGTGTCAACTTCAGGTAGTTCGTCCGCAAAATATTTCAACAAAATCACGAATCTCATTGACAGGTATCGGAGCAAACATTGTCACAGAAGGATTATGCCGTGCTAACGTGTGCCTAGATGGCGTTTTGTTCAATGATATTGAATTCTGCATTGTTGATAATGGCTTTGTTGGTCCCGATGTTATAGTTGGGATGAGTCTGCTTAATAAGGCGATAGTAAAAATTGTAAAAGGCGAAGTAAGCGTAATGAAGGCTGAAGAAGAAGCAAACTATATACCTGAAGACGAGAATGAGGCTAATTGCTTTTTAGCAAAGATGGATGACAGCATATTCCAGGAGGCGCAGCAAGATATCAATTTTTCAGCCATTCCGAACAATGAAGTCCGCAGCACCGTCAAAAGCTTAGTTGAAAACTACTCGCCGACGAAGCCTAAACATTCTCCTGTTGTGATGAAGATCGTGCCAATTGACGACAAGCCCATTTACCGGTCACCACGACGATTCCCACCTGTGGAAAGAAAAGTTATCGACGATAAAATCGCGCAATGGATTCGAGACGGCATTTTACGAGAAAGCATTTCAGACTACGCCAGTCAAGTCGTTATTTTTTACGACCTTGGACTTGGAAAATGGCTTTTTCCATGTCACCGTGGAAGAAAACAGCAGAAACTTCACTGCATTTGTTACTCAAAGCGGATAGTTTGAGTTCTTAAAAGTTCCTTTTGGTTTATGCAACTCACCGAGTACTTTTCAGAAGTACATAAATTTCATTTTCAGGGATCTTAGTCGAGAGAGCGTGGTATATGATATTGTAATACAATCGAAGACCATCGAAGAAGGCTTGAGTAATTTAAAGAAGACTCTTGATGTAGCAGCAGCAAATGGTTTGAAGTTTAAGTGGAAGAAGTGTCAATTTATGCAGCACAAAATTGAGTATTTAGGCCATCTGATTTGCAATGGCACAGTGGCACCATCCGATGCGAAGATTAAAGCGGTAAATAAGTTCCCCATTCCAACGACAACCAAACAGCTTCAAAGTTTCTTAGGTCTGGCCGGTTACTTCAGGAAGTACATTCCAAATTTTTCGATAAGAGCAAAGCCGTTGACAGAGCTAACAAAGAGTGAAGGGCAAATTGTTCTTGGTCCAATCGAATTGAAAGCCTTAAAGGATTTGAAGAATGCGCTATCGACTAAACCAGTACTTAAAATTTTTAAATATGGCATGACTACCGATGCACACCGATGCCAGTAAACAAGGTTATGGAGCAGTGCTTTTACAGCGAGACGACGAAGATAATGCTCTGCATCTTGTTTTTTATATGAGTAAGAGTACATCAAATGCTGAGAAAAACTACTCTAGTTACGAGTTGGGGGTGTTAGGTGGTGTTAGCTTGAAGCCATCAAGAAGTTTCGCATTTATTTAATTGGCCAACGATTCAAAATAGTAACCGATTGTAAAGCTTTCGAATGCAGGATGAAGAAACGGGATCTGGCCACCAGAGTAGCCAGGTGAGCACTGCTTCTAGAGGAATTCGACTACTGGATAGAGCATCGAGCGGGTAGAAGCATTAGGCACGTTGACGCTCTAAGTCGTAATCCAGCTGTTATGTGCCTTAGCGATAATAGGAACTTCCTGCAAAAATTATCAGATGCACAAGGGAGAGACGTCAGCTTAAACGCCATCATTGAGATTCTGAAAGATGGACCATACAAAGACTACTCAATTCATCATGGTTTGCTATGTAAAATAGTCAATAATAATATTCCATTTGTCGTTCCAGAATCGATGAAGTCGTCCATCATCAGAGATGCACACGAAAGAGGACATTTTCGCGCTCAAAAGATGAAGGAAACTTTATCGAAAGAATTTTTTATATCTGATCTCGACCGGCGTATAGAAAGGCGTGTTGCAAGCTGCGTAAAATGTATTTTAGCTGACCGAAAACGAGGAAAAGCTGAAGGGTTATTGCAACCAATTCCAAAGGGTGATTCTCCGTTAGAAACATTCCACGTTTATCATCTTGGTCCATTGCACGACACTAAAAAAGGCTATCGTTATATTCTCGCTTCACAAAATTTTGCTGGCTGTTCCCAACCAAAATGCTTTGTTCAGACGAGGTGATGCAGAAGATGGAAGTAATGGCGGAAACATTTGGCTATCCCCACAATATGGTAGCGCCTTCGTATCAACGAATTTTCAGGAATATTGCAAGGACCATGATATAAAGCTACATTTGGTGACTACCGGTGTACCTCGTGGAAATGGGCAAATAGAAAGCCTTCACGCCACTGTTATTTCTTGCCTAACGAAATATTCAATGAATAACCCGGCAAAATGGTTTCAGCATGTAAAATCTCTTCAGAGAATTCTAAATGCCACCTACCATCGTTCAATTAACACAACACCGTTTCAATTAATCACTGGAATCGAGATGAACACTGGTAAAGATATTCGTCTCATGAAGATGATCGAAGACGAAGTTCAGGGCGGACCGGCTGGTGCAGCGCAACCAAGCTATGCAAGCAATAGCGAAAATGCAAATAGAAAATTCGAAATAATACAACAAAAAGCGACGATCATCTACAAAGTATCGGGTGAATGATCTCGTAGCGATTGAGCGAGTCCAATTTGGAACAGGACTTAAAATACGTCCGAAATTTTTTAGCCCATATCGTATTTCTGCATTTAAGGGTCTTGATCAATATGAAGTACAGAAAGTTGGTGAACATGAAGGACCTAAATCAAGTAGTACCACCGGAGCTCATATCTTAGAAGCATCAGCCCATGGTAATGAAATGCAATCAAGCCACTCATCTGGAGCAGATGAGCGATATGGATGACCGAGTGTGGTATGCGGTATACCAAAAAAACTTCTACAAGTCAGTTGTCAATCGGTGGCTGATGACTCCAGACGTGGACGCTGATTTCTTTCTCATTATATATTCTAGCTTAACACTATTTACTCAAATAAACACTTTCTATAATTTAATTAAATTCTCAGTGTAACTGTTTCATTCTGCAACGACAAGATCTCTCCTTATATATATATATATATATATATATATATATATATATATATATATATATATATATATATATATATATATATATATATATATAAAATATATACATATATAGTACATTAATATAATAATAATAATTCGAAAATATTTGAAATAATGAAATTTTCTCTTTTATTACAATAGTGTAGAATATCTTAATCTTAAATTCCTCTGGACATTCTCTCTTTAACCTGAATCAATGTTCTAGTATCTTTAAAGGATAATAGTTTGGTTGGCTCTACTGCGCATGTGAGAACTAAATGGAACGTATTATATTCGAAATTTACTCGCTCATATGGATTTATCCGTTTTTCGAAAATTTCTACATACTCTTCGCATCAGTAACAAGACTTCAACTGACCTAGGCGAAGGACCTTCATGGTAGCGTTCATAGAATTCAGTTCACTGCAGCATAAGGAAGGAATAAGAATATACGCATTAACGCTGCGTATTACGCTTCAAAGCACACGACATTTTATTCAAAGAAATAGATGAGAGTGTAAACAATAAAAGTTTAAATGGTAGAAATTCATTTCACGATACGATTTCGAATATTTTCGTTTATTTGTACGCGCGTATATGCTTTGCGGCAGTATTATCTACGTGCATCATTTAATAAACCAAAAACAAAAAAATAATAAAATTAAATGACATAAAAGGAAATATCCAAATTGTGTTTAAAAAGAAACTGGACATTTAAGTAGTGTACGGTGAAGGGATGGCAACGGATATCTCTCTGCATAAAGTTGGGTAACACTGCAAACTGCAAACAGTACATTATGCTATCGAAGATATAATCAAACCCAAAATGATAGTCAGTTACCCCTTAAATGCTATGATAGATCATAAATATGGAACAATAAGCAATTCGTACTAGGTTTTTGGAAAGACAATAATTTTGAGAACTTTTTTTATCTGGTGCGAAAAAATTTGTTTAGGACACACCAACATCACACAAGTATATCTACTGCAAAAGGAACCTCAGCCAATATGTCGGTTTTGCCGTAACTCCCCACTAACTGTCACCCATATTCTGTCAACTTGTCCAACATTCAACAATATCAGACCATCACTTTTCTGCAACCTAGACCCTTTAGAAATACTTCCTAATGCATCTGAGCATAATATAATAATAACGTAAGAATTTAAAAGGTATATGTATATAATTCAACAACTTTATACATATAACAATAATATTGTATTATCAAATATGTTAGAAGCTGATAGCCCTAGTGCTTGTTTAACTGCAATTTCAATTGTATTTAAAAATAGTAAATAAATAAACAATTTGTTTATATCTTTAAATAATGAGTCTTTTTCAAATTGTGTTTAAAAAGAAACTGGACATTTAGGTAGTGTACGGTGAAGCGGTGGCAACGTATATCTCTCTGCATATAGTCGGTAACACGTCTAAAACTGCAAACAGTACACTATGCTAAAGAAGATATAACCAAACCCAAAATGATAGTCAATTACCCATTAAATGCCAAGACAGATCGTAACTATGGAACTATAACAACTTCGTACCAGGCTTTTGGAATGGAAATAGTTTTAAGAACTTTTTTAATTTGGTGCGAAAAAAATTGATTGTATTGAAAATATTATTATATCATATGCTTTTTGATTAAAAGTATAATCTTCTTCCTCATAGAAGCAGTCTAGCCCCTTACTATTCGGACTCCATTTTCTTCATCTGAAACTTCGTTAAATGCAATAGAAACAGAGTGTTTTTTAATACCTATTTTCTTTCAATACAATAGGAAGACTTTCTATTTTTATATATGGAAGCAGCGGTTCAGTGACAATATTATCTCCAGTACACTAGTCTCCAAGATCTTTTGATTCTAAGCATTGATTCGAACTATTGCTTCCATATTGCAGTATCTTGTAACACATCATTACATATATTTCAAATATGTCTTCGATCATGATTTGGGTTGGCTGTTGAATTTATAACTTTACTGAGGAAAATTAAAATTATTCTCAATTTTTCACTTCACCACCAAAGAGTTGGTAACAACTTCAACTATATGTATTTGAAAAACAAAAACGATCAAATTTGAATAAAAGTTCATAGCTTAATTGGACACATATATTGCTTAAAAGTACTTTAAGTAATTACTATTATATGTACTTATTGCTTATAATTTTTTACATTCAAGTTTTAAAATCACGAAGCGTGTAAAAATATTATTATGGGAGGATCTCTATTGATTGTAAGTTTTTTGTTATTAGAGGGTTGTATTGCACTGTGACCCTAAGTCTATTGTGTAAGCTTAAGTATTGTTGAAATTGGTGAATTTTTAAATCTTTGTGCCTTGGTGCATCGGCCAAGGTGTAACTACCAGCTTTTCAAAGCATTAAATTCAAAGAAAATGAACATTGCTGTGGAGTAAAATTCAAACGTATGCGATTAAAAAAATTGTGAGATAGTTCTGCTTGTATCTTTAATGGTTCAACTATCCACCGACCTAGCGCCCTTCCATACTTTCCGTCCGTAAGAACTACATTTAAACAATATAGCCATTCAGCGTGCAAACATGCTTTTATATACCATCACATATCATAGTATAGATGTTCGCAACTAAACTCCAATAAATATACGTGAACAGCGTTTTAAGAAATAACAAAGCTGATGATAGTTTTGATTTATTAAAAACAAAATCTAAATTTTCTAAGTTTATTTCTTATTTATTTATAAAAGTCTAATCTGGACACCTTGTATGCATTGAAAGCTATCAGCTGACACGGTTTTAAAGAAAAACCCAAATTACTGTTGATTAGGATTATTGATATTTTTAAAAATTTCGTTTTTCGATATATCGAAATGGCGATATTGAAAAAATCGTATTATCGATAATATTGTTTTCAAAATATCGATATATCGATATATCGCACAAGAAACATTTGAAATTTCACGGCAATATACTTGGTCAATAATGGTTAAAAGAAAATAATAACTTGCAGTATTTTTATACCCTGCATAATGCAATATGCATGGTATATTCATTTCGGTCAGATGTTTGTGTCCACTTGAAGGAATCTCCGGAGATATAGACATAGATATATATTCGTGATCAGCGTCGATTAAATTTTCGATTTAACGATGTCCGTCCGTCCGTCCGTCCGTTCGTCCGTCTGTCTGTCACCTGGCTGGTTCGCACGATAACTTGAGTAAATATTGAGCTATTTCGATGAAATTTGGCACAAGTAATCTATGATCCAAGAGTCGGAGGGGATTGATATTGGGCATGATCGGTCAATAACCACGCCCACACCAAGCATTCAAAGCGACTAACCTCGAAATTTTCAAAATTTTTAACTTGCTATAACTTACATAATATACCACTTGGGACAACAATATTTGGTACAAAGACTTATATTATACTACTATATAACCTCGCCAAAAGTGGTTGAGCCACGCATACTTTTTAGCGTAGCTCTCATACAAAGTGTCTGTACTTCTTTTAAATTGAAACAGCTGTAACTTCTACAATCTTCTGTCCAGAATAACCATAATTGACACTTAGATTAACATGGTGGTCGGAAATAATCTGGCAGAAAATCAGTGTGCCACGCCCACTGCTTTTTGGGTCTCCCATACAAAGTTGCGGAAATTAAAAAAAATGTTACCGGTTATAACTTGCAAACTATTCAGCGTAGAATAACGATATTTAAGGCGTGGATTAGTATTGTACGAGCAACTAGGCTCACAGAAAATGGGCGCACCACGCCCACTGTTTATCGTAGCCCCCATACAAATTTTAAATTGAAACAGCTGTAACTTCGGCAATCTTCTGCCTCAAATAACCATAATTGACACTTAAATTAATATCGTAGTCGGCAAAAATCTGGCAGAAAATCAGTGTGCCACGCCCACTCCTTCATGAGTCTCCCATACAAAACCAAGGGAATTAAACTAAAACTTTTAAGCTCCATAACTTACAAACCATTTAGCGTAGGACAACGAGATTTAAGGTATGGATTAGTATTGTACGAGCAACTAGACTCACTTGAAATGGGCGCGCCACGCCCACTGTTTATTGTAGCCCCCATACAAATTTTAAATTGAAACAGCTGTAACTTCGGCAATCTTCTGCCTAAAATAACCATAATTGACACTTAGATTAATATCGTAGTCGGCAAAAATCTGGCAGAAAATCAGTGTGCCACGCCCACTCCTTCATGAGTCTCCCATACAAAGCCAAGGGAATTAAACTAAAACTTTTAAGCTCCATAACTTACAAACCATTTAGCGTAGGACAACGAGATTAAGGTATGGATTAGTATTGTACGAGCAACTAGACTCACTTGAAATGGGCGCGCCACGCCCACTGTTTATTGTAGCCCCCATACAAATTTTAAATCGAAACAGCTGTAACTTCGGCAATCTTCTGCCTCAAATAAACATAATTGACACTTAAATTAATATCGTAGTCGGCAAAAATCTGGCAGAAAATCAGTGTGCCACGCCCACTCCTTTATGAGTCTCCCATACAAAGTCAAGGGAATTAAACTAAAACTTTTAAGCTCCATAACTTACAAACCATTTAGCGTAGGACAACCAAATTTAAGGTGTGGATTGATATTGAAAAATTAATTAGATATACCAGAAGGAGATACGTCACGCCCACTTTTTATATATCTTCCGTATAAAGTCTCGGATTTATCTTAAACATTAAAACACCCATAACTTACTAATTAATACGCCTAGGTCAACCCATTGCAACCTATGTAGTTTAGTATTATAGGCAGAAATTGATCCTCCAAAATTGGTGAGGTACGCCTGCTTCTTAATGTAGGTCCTATACAAAGTAGTGGAAAAAAAGGATGGATATACGAGCAAACTTTTTATATATATCTCTACATATGCAGGGTATAATTTGGTCGGCCCCAGCCGACTGTAAGGAGATTTTTTATTTTACATTTTCCAAATATTTTCGTTTACCGTTTTTAAAAATGTACACTACGTTTTTCACAGTTTCATCTAGCAGCCAGCTTTTGTAATAGTAATTAATTTTACTGTCGATGCAACCCTTTCGGAGGATACTGAGCTGACTGGGACAATTAAGTATTTAAGAGTTAGTTTGGACAAATTTGGATACAAATTTTTCTTATTTTTAAATTATATCTATGAACTTTGAGTATAATTGCTAATGAAAGAACGTAAAAAGTATTTAAGTTCAAATATGAATGTATGAATGTTATAAATGTATGTAAAACATATTTTGTGATATAAGGATATGTATTTATTCATTAATACAAATATTAAGTGATTGCAGAGCTTAAAGCACATATATTAAAGTTTTTTGAACTGATGTAAAAAATTAAACATATAAGTACATAAAGTATGGTGTAAGTTAAAGCATGCAAATATTTTCTCTAGTAACCAGGATATTTCTGCGTAAAATATCGATACGATATCTGATTTTGTCGTTAAAAAAATATCGTGCGCGAAAATATCGTATGGTAAACAAAAATATATTGTCAATATCAAGAATCCCACTCCGAGAAGAATTTCCTCCGCTACGGGCACCGGGAACGTGAGTTTTCGTTAGCACGACACTCCCATAAGATAGGTCATGTCAGCTGACATGCCTTGCGATTTTACGTCGGTGGGTGTTGAACTATAAGGGTGATCACCTTTGTGGCGGGTGATTTTCGAATTTCAGAACATTTTGTTCGTTTATTCAATAATATTTTACACATTTACGATGCATCAGCCATTTGAAACGAAAAACAAGACTATTTAGTTTAGGGATTTTAAAAATCTTCTAAATTGCCAACATGGTGGATTTAAGAAAATATCGCCTAAGACGTTTTTTTTTACATTAGCAAGTGTAATAGAAAAACAAAATAAGATTTCAAAAACCAGTTACGTCAATATCTTTAATAATATACAGAAACTGCTCACAAAAAATTTGAATTGATATTAGTGCAATCCTGCATACCAACTGGAAAAACGTGATTCAGAGAAAAACACTTTTAATATACAACATAATTGAATGAATGAATGAACATGTGACACTAATAAGCCCTAATGCCTCTTTGGCAGAGCTTCTCTTCCAGTACTGTTGTGCGTGTTAAATTTTGGACAGCATTAGTAGGGACCTACTTATTTTAGCCGGTTACGAACGGCAGAACCCTTGTGACATCACGTTTTCAGAACTTTGTCACAGAGTTCTTTTAGATGCTTTTCATGACAAATTGTTACTGCCGGAAGAATTGCCAATTGCTTACCGAAGGTGGGTGCCGTTCGAAAGAAAATATAAATTATTGTATATAATATAATAATAACTTGTGGTTCATAAATTTAGACAGATCCAAGCAAATCCACTCGCGACATCATTTTGCACATTTTTTGGATGAGAAATTTGGAAAAAGAAATCAAATTTTGTAGATGTGTAAACTGTGGTGTGAAAAATATTCGTTTTTTTTAAATTATTTTTTATCGACGCTTCAGAAAAAATTTCTTATAATAAATGTGAATATCATTATATTCAGCTCAGCTCTGTGCCGTAGCTCAGTGGTTAGTGTGTTCGCCTTCTGATCTGTAGGTCGTGGTTCAATCCCCGGCTGATGCATTACAAATTTTATATCGATAAGATTTTTCTTTCGAATGGTACCCACCTGTCGGCAAGCAATTGGCAATTCTTCCGACAGTAACAACTTGCCATGAAAAAGCTTCTGAAAGAACTCTGTGACAAAGCTCAGAAAAAGTGATGTCACAAGTGTTCTGCCGTTCGGAACTGGTTAAAATAAATAGGTCCCTTCTAATACTGTTCAAATTTAAGACGCACAACAGTAATGGAAGAGAGAAGCTCGGCCAATGAGCCCTTTGAGGCTTTAAGTGCCACATATTTTTTTTTTTTTATATATTTTCTCATATATGATGTTGTTAAATTAAATTAATCGAGCAACTAACTTGAAATGAGGCACGGGCAACATATTGCAACGGGGTTTGCAACATATTGAAAGAAATCTCAAATATACGTGGCAAGGATGAAATATACAAATATTAACAGATGCTAACCATAATATCGACAGCTAACCAACCGAGAAAACAAACATGGTATGTACATGCACAGCATCTGCTTATGTGTGATAGGATATGAAAACATAAACAGACACATATGTATGTCGTTTGCATTGCTGTGAAACTTGTATGCTCCTTACACAATTGTTACAGTATTCATTATTCATCATAATTACGGCAGTCCTATGAAAAAGCACTATGGAAAAGTTATGAAAGATGACTTCTGCCGTTCGGAATCAGTCAATATACGATATATAAGTCAATAAGTCAGCCCTTTTCAATACTTCCCATATTCAATTAACACAACAGTAGTGCAATATGTATAAGCTCGGCCAAATGGTTCTTCGGAATCTGTAAGTGCTAACTATGTATTTATATAACTAATGCAGGATTAGTATACATACGTTTGTATACATACTTTTTTAAATCTTCGACTATTTTCTTTAGTTCATACAAGCATAATATTTTGCAATAATGAATATAATTTCTACTTTGGGTTCTGGGCATAAAAATATATAAAGTACACATGTTATCTCTGTTATGTACTATATGTAGAAACCTTCAGACAAATTTACAAATTTACAAATTGACAAACATTCTATAATGTTATATAGTTTTACTCCAAACCTTTATTATTACAGGTAAAATTAATCAGTATTTTTTTCATTTAACACATCTAATAGCCTAGACAGACGGCAGCCTAATTCCGGATTACTGAGTTAATTCGAATTAACTCGGGCATTAACTGCAGCTAATCCGCATAAACTCTATGAGTTAATTCTCAAAATAAAAGAGGATTAGGTCAATTTGCGCTGGCAACACCGCTATAAGTTGTCCATTGTGAATTTTTCTCGATCCATTTTACAAAAAATTAGGTGTGTTCGCTAACAAAAAACTTTCAACAATTGTTAACAGTTTTCAACATTAAAAGCGTTGGCGAACAAATAAATCCAGCTGTCAATTAAGAAAGGTGAATGTTAATTTACAAGTTTCTAATAGTTTTCAGTTCATGTACTTCTTGTAGATTTTCTCATATCGAGAGTGACAGATGACAGAAATTGATACTGATAGTAATGTAAGTGAGCAGACCTAATAAAACAGCAATCAGCCGTTTAGTTAATCCGCAATACTGCCGTCTGTCAGGTTATTATTTTATTCGGATTAAGTGCGCCGGTAATCCGGAATTAGGCTGCCGTCTGTCTAGGCTATAAAGAGATTTCGTGGAACCCTGGGCTTGGCATCGCTAATCGCATATTTGCTCATGTTATCAAATATTATTCATATTATTGACATTCATTCATATTCTCCTTTGGTAATTCAAAACATAGTAGAACTACGCACTCATAACTCAACTTTCAGAAAAGATATTCGTATCTATACCATAGTAATCCCAATAGAATAAGTATTTTATAGTTTTTGTGGATTTGCACCCTTTTTGAAATCAAGTATGTACATATCGTACACGGTATATAAGTAATAGAACGAAAAATGCTTGGTACTTTCATATGGGACAACTGGTTATTGCTTTTTGTATTGTCGTTTTCGTATCATGTGTACTTGTGTTCTGCTGTGTATAATTCTAACTGTAAACTATATGCACTCTATATATAGGTATGTATTTATCATTACCATCGCCGTAATCATCGTCGTAATCGTCATTGTATATATCATATAATCCACTTTTCAAGGGAATACTAATGCCAGTTGCTTCTGTCATAATTCCCCATTCGGTGTGCTCTTAATTTTGCTGTTGTTGCTGCTGTTTCCGTTGAGCTTGTGTGAGTATCTGCACACCTGTATATGTTCATTTATAAGAAATGTAATAATAATAATAAAGGTGGTGTCTTTTTAATATGTAGCATCACACAAGCATAATGCTCTTTGCAAAATATTTTCGTTTTAAGTACTTATGTAACTGAAAGGAGATTAATAAAATATATACATATTAGGTGTAGTAAAAGGAAATCCATTATTTTTGCTTTGAATTGAAGGTTTTATTTATTTAAATGGTTCCAAACCGTTTTTTTTGTGCAATGTTTAACTCCTGGACAATAGCAACAGTGCTTATATGACGGTTTCCATTATTTTATCGATATTTTCGACAATTGGCCTTGCATCTTTAACATAAAAATTACCGGAACGGAATCGACGAAACCAAAATTGCACGTGATTGGCTGTTACAGTATCAGGACTATAAACACTATTAACAATTTCAGTCGTCTGGCTTGCGTTTTCGCCTTTATCGAAGAAAAACTGTAAAATATGGCGTATTTTCTCTTTACTGGTGTCCATCTTTGACACGTGCTCAAACAAGACTGAGTCAAGCAATCACAAAATTGCCTGAAAAGTTTTCCAACGCTATGTAGCGTAACCCGATCGCACTTATACAACGCGAGAAACATATTCAGATTACTAAAGCCATCTATTGGAAATGTAGTGGATTTCCTTTTACTACACCTAATATTTTAAATAGAATAGAATTGCACTTGCAATTAAATGAATCAAAATGAAGATGTACTCAAACAAAACATCTCTTGCTCCAATTTGTTCACTTTTAATTTGAATATATATATGCTTGTTTCTGACTAGTTCTTTTCTATTTTTTTTTTTATTTTGATATTGAACTTTGATTTTCTGCTCGTACTTTTTGACTTATTTGATTGTTTTTTTATACTAGTAGTCTAATCAGAAATGGAAATGAGGGGTGAACTTAAGCTCAAATTGTATTGTAAACTCATAAATTGTTGTTGTCCATATCAGTCCAACCTTATCTTCTTCGCTTTAATGCAACTTTGATGTCGTGTTTTTAATTTTGTGAGGTGCAAAAATATTGATTACAATTAATTCCCATTTAGTTTGTGCGAATGAATAACATGATAATGAATTTATGAATGAATTTATTTATAATGAATTTATGAATGAACATGATAATGAATTTATACTAAAAATTTTCTAAAAGCAACGAAAGTGAGTTTTTGGTCTTGAAATATTTTTCATTTTCGTAGACTCCATTTTTTACAGAAAGCAACGACTCAGGTTTGCACATTCAACTTCGAAATCATAGATTTTTCGTAAAATCGGATCTTTTTATTGATAACCATCGTTGAAAACTCACCCATTTTTTGTTTAGTAAACAATTTTTTATGCAAAGGGGTTCTATTAAATTGACAATTAAAAGAAAAATACAAAACAACAAACAAACCAAAAAATAAAACACATAAACTTTGTTGAACTAGTGAATAGTAACGACAAAAAAAATGTTTATTTTAACATGTACCTTAGAAAAAGCAATAAGTAATTCATATAATTTAGAGGGCAATAATTAGTATAGGTTACATAATAGATTTCAACTATATAATGAAAATGTATATTATTTTCCTTCAATTATTTATGTACCAGGTGTGTACATATGAATTGAGCCTTTGTTGATAGTTGGCTTTTTTATTCCTTTGATATCTGTTTACAGTTAGTGTTGAAAATTTCATTTGTAATATGTTACAATAAAAAATTTTTGCTCGTTAAAAATGTCGAATTGTGTGCCTATTACATACGATTTGCGAACAGCATTTGGTTTTTGTTACCAATTGAAGAATTTCGAATATTGAAAACATAAAAAATCTTGACTTTATTCAAGTAAACTACGAGTATCAACGTCGTCTGTAAAACGTCTGTGTTTTGTGGGTTCAGAAAGGTACCGATAACAAATATTCAATTTAAATCATGATCGAAAAACGACTGGAATTTAGCACATTAATCTCCTTTGATGTTCTGTTTCGCGTACATGGAGTTTGTGGTTTTCAATTCTATCATGTAGTAGGAATCGAATTCAGTGATTTACGCTCGCCTTCCAAATAGCTCGTGGAATTGAATGAATTCGTAAGTCCTTATGTATTTCGTCATTCGGTATATACCATTTGACACTGACTATTGTCCTTGTATAATTTGTAGATTTGTGTTGAAGGTAATAATTTTGATAAATAAGATATCAAATTTGTTGGTCTATAAAAATTTGTTTGAGTAGGGTTTTGTTCTGGCTTGATGTCATATCAATATTTCTGATATATATATATATATATATATATATATATATATATGTATATATATATATATATATATATATATATATATATATATATATATATATATATATAAAGTTTAATCGAATATCCATCTTTTTCTTTTATTTCCACTTTTTGGGAAACAATTTTTGCATATACTACTAATTTACACCCGAAATATGGTTTACTTAGACGAAGTACTTTGTATGTTATGAGAGAGGATAATTTAAAGGAGGGTTTTAAGATAATTCCGAGGCTTAGTATGGGAGCTATATAAAAAGTGGACGTGGCTTACCTCTTTTTTGTAAATCCAATTAATTTTCCAATACTTATCCACACCTTAAATCTCTTTGTTCTACGCTAAATATTTTATAAGTTATAGCGCTTAAAATTTTTGTTTAATTCCCTCGACTTTGTATGGGATCCCCAATAAGAAGTTAAGTTATTTTTGATTACTATATTAACCTAAGTTTCAATTATGGTTATTCTGGACAGAAGATTGCCGAAGTTACAGCTACTTCAATTTAAAATAAATTCGATCACTTTGTATGGGGGCTACTATAAACAGTGGGCATGGCGAGTCCATTTGCTGTGAGTCTAGTTTCTCTTACAATAATAATCCATACTTTAAATCTCATTCTTCTACGATAAATGGTTTATAAGTTATGGCGCTTAAAATTATTTGTTTAATTCCCCTGACTTTGTATGGGAGCCCCAAGGAAGAGTGGGCGTGACACTCCGATTTTTTGTCGGATTATTTCCGACTACTATATTAATCTAAGCGCCAATTATTGTTATTCTAGACAGAATATTGCAGAAGTTTCAATTTAAAAGAAGTACAGACACTTTGTATGGGAGCTACTATAAAAAGAAGGCGTGGGCTGCCCATTTTTGGCGAGGTTATGTAGTAGTATAATGTAACTCTATCTGTCAAAGATTGTTGTCCCAGATGGTATATTAAGAGAGTTATAGCATGTTAAAGATTTTTAAAATTTCGAGGTTAGTCGCTTTGAATGCTTGGTGTGGGCGTGGTTATTTACCGATCATGCCCATTATCAATCCCCTCCGTAACCTTGGATCATAGGTTACTTATGACAAATTTCGTGAAAATAGCTCAATATTTGCTCAAGTTATTGAGCGAACCAGCCAGGTGACAGATAGACGGACGGACGGACGGACGGATGGACGGACGGACATCGTTAAATCGAAAATTTAATCGACGCTGATCACGAATATATATCTATGTCTATATCTCCGGAGATTCCTTCAAGTGGACACAAACATCTGACCGAAATGAATATACCTTGCATATTGCATTATGCAGGGTATAAAAATGCTATTAACATATTGCGAATGTAGATCAGACCTTTAAGCGGCAATTCTAGTATTTTCCCAGTATTTTCGTCAATCCAGGAGACTTTTTAAGTAACATTTCTTTAGCAATAGCAAGATTGGCTAATGTTATTTTAAAATATTCGCCCGATTTCGATTTAAAAGTAGTTTTTTAATATATGACTGCAAAATGAACATAATATTACACATGTAATCTAATGTAATAAATAGATAGAAATAGATATATGTAAATATACGGTATAAATCATGAAATAAAAAGCGACTACTAGTGACCGACGGCGAAGCTGTTAGTAACAATTTCAAGGTATTGAATTGAAAAAAGTTTATTATTTTGAAGTAGAACAACTACCTTATAATACAACTAAAATAACGTTAAAATTACTTTGCAAAATTAATATTCGCCTAGTCTCTATGTGTTATATAGATGAATTAAATTACCTTAATACAAAAAACCCACAACAAAAACTTTGCCTAGAAACTAAAATAAATGAAAACATAAAATGAATAAATATCCTCGTAAAATGAATGCTTAGTACTCTGCGCACTCATTTGAAGAAAGAAGAAAGCATACGTTTACATCCATTCTCTCATCCATTAATAATAGATTATTTTACTAGAGTTTGTTGTTGAATAATTGTTATCATCAAAATTCACATGATTCTCCATTGGTATTGGTAGTGATGGTATATCAGTTGATGTTATCGAATCTAAGAGTACAATACTTTTTGCTTCATCTAATGCATGCGTATTCGTATATTAATTGATATCTGATTAAATTATACACACAAAATCAAAGGAAACTCATACGCCACCGCTTCTATTTTCACATTAGTTGAATTGCTGGAATTTCGTTTGTTTTTATGGTCTAATTAAAAGTTTGCAAATTACAATATTACGGAGAATACGGAATTTATGAGCGAAAGGTTTCTGGGAGATAAGATCTCTCAATTCCAAACTGAACGAACAGTTTTTGAATTGACCGCTAAAATGATAAAAATGTACATAATATTGAGAAAAATGTGATTTGTCTCAGTGCTGACGTGGAGTTGAAATAATGAGACTTCATAAATATTCACAACTAAATGAGTAGTAGAAGAATATCACCCTTTCTTGAAAATATACATTTCAACATTTTTGTGGCGTTACGATATATGGACCAGATTGTGAAATTGCCAGTCATAGCAAACACCCTTTATTTATTGTAACACTTGTAATTTGTAAGTTTCAGTAGATAAATGGTTAAGTTTTTCATAAATAGAATTTATTATTTAATTTCTTTATTGTGTAATGAAGTTCGTGTATCCAGGTAGTGCTTACAAGAAATATTAAATGCAAGGGGATATTTTGAACAACATGGTGAAGCCTGAAGTCCAAGTACCGTCAGGATACTGTAGGTAGCTTGGACAAGCTTGAAATTAAAAAAAACTCTCTTCCACGGATTCGCAGAAGAACTCCCATAATTCCTACTGTGCCTTCCTAATATTATATTTATACTCTCTTAGGTAGATCTTATAGGTTTCCCTGGTAGGGATTGCTTTATTGGATTTAGCTCCGTTAAAAACTTTATGGCAGATTTTACTTAACGCCATTAAATCTTTTGATAACAAAAGTACTTTTTGGTTTCCTTCCTGTTTCCTAGGTGAATGTACGGATGGTCAGCGGATGGGTGTGAATGAATTACATTCACCATCGAGAACCCCGTGTTTTATTACATAATATTTAAAATTTCCATCCCCCTTAAAAAATTTGAGAAGATTTAATTTGAATTTAAGAAAATATTTCTTCAGATTATATCCAAGTCGACGAGCTGAAGAAGTTTTTGTTGATTTATCGTTTTGTCTCAGAAACTTAAAAACGCACTCCAATAAAATTTTTTAAATTTATTTAAGCGGTTACTGCTTTTTGAAACAGATATATTGTAAAAGTAACTCACCTCTTTCGATAGTGATGGTGTTTCCTCAGATTTCATGGCGACTTATTGTGTGCCCAGCTATGATGTGTCCAATGACTCTGCGGTCTGCCGCTGGCGAGGTACATCGATGTTAGCCAGATTCGGAGAGGAGGCAATTTGGGAGATGTAGGTTAATCGCCGATGTGTCTTGGACAACTTTTATCAGCTGTTGCGCCGTGGTGTTCAACTATGGTGATGTCCCCGTAGTCGTCGATTGATTTGAGGAAATGCTCATAGTCATTGTCTTGCATTTTGAAAAAGTCAGGCGGAGGTTCGCTGTACTCCCAAGTGGCTCGACTCGATGATGCTGGTTTTTCGCCGGTTATTGCTATAACCTCTAATTCATTGGAATCGAGTAAATAAACAAGTAAGTCTTTGGTTTTTTTTTAAATTGTAGTAAGGAAAATTATGTATAAAATTCATACTGTATGTATTATACAATCCATGTATAGGTACGCACTTATAATATTCATGGTCAAGTTAAGTATTCAATTACAATTGCTCGCATTATTTTTATTTCTTTTGCTGTACGTCTGTGTGACAATAATTAATTTTCCACTATCATTTCATTAGCGCGAGAACCTACTTGTATACTCTTCAACTCTCCTATCTCTGGTGATTGAATCAAATGAATCAAAATGAATTCTCTTTACTCTAATTGGCAAGTAATTAAAAATTAATATATAACTAATTTGTAGCAAGTATGGATAAAAAATAAAGCATAATTTTAGAATATTAAAGTTGATGTTGCAGTAATAAATGCATTTGAGTATTTCGACGGTCAACGGAAAGATAATAACCAACTTAATAAGTTAGATGTTCGAATTAAATATTTGTTTTAACCTGGCTAATTTTTATTTTTCAAATTTTACCTTGTTTCTGTGTAATATCTACCCCCACTTAATGTTCTTGGCAACATTTTCCAAACAAATTCACTAAAATTTACTTTTATAAAAAAGTGACGTTTTTCCTTTTTATTTTTTCATGCAGCAAATTTCCGTAGAAAAATAAGACGACGCGATCGTAATCAAGGATAGGAAATAGACTGGTAGTAGCAAACCATTGAGACCCTTGAGTGCTGGTTTCAAGTCCCGGCATATCCAATGAAAATAGTTCGGAACTACTTAAGAGATCGCGAACTCATTTATAAGACTAGCGAGGAGGTCTTTTTGATGATATAGCCGTTGTGATCGTCGCGACGGTTCGTCCTAAACATCAGAGTCTTCTAACAAAAGTTGAACGAGGTACGGCATATAAAGATAGCAGTACATTTTTATACATACGTCTTCTTTATTTGTTTCATGTAATTTCTCTTTGATGGATTCCCAAGATAAGATATTCGCTAGTTGGAAGAAATACTGTTTATATAAAAAATATTTATAAATCATTTAATTTATTTGAAGAAATTTTTAATGCTCTTAAGTATTAAAAATGCTGTCCGCGGCAGTAGAACGATTTAAGGGAATATTTAAAGTTTTCATCTCGCTATTTTCAATGTAGCCATAGTTAAGTACAATCAAGTTTTTTCAAAAACACAGGAGGAGTCCATACAGTGCGGGGTCGAATCAATTTTATACCCTGCATCATGCAATATGCAAGGTATATTCAATTCGGTCAGATGTTTGTGTCCACTTGAAGGAATCTCCGGACATATATATATATAGATATACATTCGTGGTCAGCGTCGCTTAAATTTTCGATTTAACGATGTCCGTCCGTCTGTCTGTCTGTCACCTGGCTGGTTCGCACGATAATTTCAGTAAATATTGAGCTATTCCGACGAATTTTGGCACAAGTAACCTATGATCCAAGAGTACGGAGAGGATTGATATTGGGCATGATCGGTCAATAGCCACGCCCACACCAAGCATTCAAAGCGACTAACCTCGGAATTTTCAAAATCTTTAACTTGCTATAACTCACATAATATACCTCTTGGGACAACAATATTTGGCACCTAGAGTTATATTATACTGCTATATAACCTCGCCAAAAGTGGGTGAGCCACGCCTACTTTCTAGCGTAGCTCCCATACAAAGTGTCTGTTACTTCTTTTAAATTGAAACTGCTGTAACTTCTACAATCTTCTGTCTAGAATAACCATAATTGACACTTATATTAACATGGCAGTGAGAAATAATATGGCAGAAAATCAGTCTGCCACGCAAAGTTGCGGAAATTAAAAAAAATTTTACCGGTTATAACTTGCAAACTATTCAGCGTAGAATAACGAGATTTAAGATGTGGATTAGCATTGTACGAGCGACTAGGCTCATAGAAAATGGGCGCACCACGCCCACTGTTTATTGTAGCCCCCATACAAATTTTAAATTGAAACAGCTGTAACTTCGGCAATTTTCTGTCTAGAATAACCATAATTGACACTTAAATTAATATCGTAGTCGGAAATAATCTGGCAGAAATTCGGTGTGCCACGGCCACTCCTTCATGGGTCTCCCATACAAAGCCGAGGGAATTAAACTAAAACTTTTGAGCTCCATAACTTACAAACCATTTAGCATAGGACAACAAGATTTAAGGTATGGATTAGTATTGTACGAGCAACTAGGCTTACAGGAAATGGGCGCGACACGTCCACTGTTTATCGTAGCCCCTGTACAAAATGAGTTTAATTCTTTTAAATTGAAATAGCTGTAACTTCTGCATCCTTCTGTCTAGAACAATTATAATTAATACTTCGGCTAATATGGTAGTAGAAAATAATCTGACAAAAAATCAACCTTCAATTTGGGCTTCCATCCAAAATGTGGAAAATTAAAAAAAATTTAAACCGCTATAACTTACGAACTATTCAGCGTAGGACAACCAAATTTAAGGAGTGGATTGATATTGAAAAATTAATTAGATATACAAGAAAGAGGTAAGCCACGCCCACTTTGTATATAGCTTCCGTACAAAATCTCGGATTTATTTTAAACATTAAAACACCCATAACATACTAAATAATACGCCTAGGTCAACCCATTGCAACCTAGGTAGTTTAGTATTATTGGCAGAAATTATTCTTCAAAAATTGGTGAGGTAGCCTGGTTCTTAATGTAGTTCCTATACAAAGTAGTGGAAGAAAAGGATGGATATACGAGCAAACTTTTTATATATACCTCTACATATGCAGGGTATAATTTGGTCGGCCCCAGCCGACTGTAAGGCCATTTTTCTATATTGTTTACTTACTTAATAGAGTCAACTGGTATCATTATATTTTTCTTTTCTCTTTTTAATTCAATTATTTATTCCGATCTTAACATTCAGCAATAGATATATAACTTAAAAACATATGATTAAAATTTACGGGGTTTTATGGAGTACACCAGTGGTGCAACCATTATTTAACTGTTGTTCATTAGCATAGGAGATCTTTTAAAGATTTTCTCTTCAGACTTGTGAATGTGATCGGGTTCGTAGTTAAGTCCAATATTAGTGGGTTTGAATGGGCTTGGATTCTTATATTGAATGGAGAATTGTACTTTATTTCTAGAAAGACCGTCGGAATTTTTACATTAGGCGCATTTACAATCATCTATAGGGTCCTTTGCAGTATTTCAACTTTAGAGGCAGTTGCAGTGCCCCACAGCTGAATGCCGTATGTCCAGACGGGTTTTAAAATTACTGAGTACAAAAACAATTTGCTGTTGATTGACACGTGGGACTTTCGATTTATGAGCCAGGGAAAGTTTCGGAGCTTTGTGAGAGCCTTTCGATTGGTAAATATATTGTCGAGATATTTGATTTCATCACATTAAGGTATATTTACATTGTTGAGTTTTATGAGTGGGCAGGTATCTTGTTTGAGGGTAATGTTTGAAGAATGTAACATGGACTGACTTTGTTTGTTTGTTTGTCACAACTTGGCTTTCTTTTCTTCTTTTAATCCAAAAAAAATATTTCATGTTAATGATGTTATAATGTTATTTTTTGCTTGAGATTATTGCAAGAGTTTTTTTTTTCGTGTTGTAGTAATTTTTTTATTGAATTATTTGTAAGGGAGGAAGGATAAACACAGGTGGTTATGTAAATTAAACAGCATACACATCTTAAATTACGTTCCAATTATAAATTACAAAACGACAACCTACAAAAAGAAAACGATCTCTTTACATTATTGTTATTGATGTGAATCATCAAATTTGCGATTTCGATATATACGAATTTCGATATATACGAGGTACTTGTATTCATGTTTGCGTTTGAGTTATTCATTTTTGTTTTTGTTTTAAAATTTATTGCACACCATTGCAATTGGCTAAAATATGTAAAAGCGCTTATTCATCAGCTTAATGCTACTCATACTGGTATGCGGTAGCTAATATTTAGAAGAAAGTTTAAGATTGTGAAAGAAAAAGTATTTTTTTATGATATCCCACGTATATATATAAATTAATTAAAAATTAATTTTATTTACTTTTTAAAAAAGGGCTGCGTGTTGGCTAGCAACACGTCTTACTTTATTTGGCACAAAAACCGAACTAAATTTAGGAATACAAAGAGGCTTAAACATTAACTTAATGAAATAGTCAAAACTGCTGACGTAGTCCACGCGCCGAGTAATGACTGTGGGAACGTTGAGTGCTGTTTATTCCCGTCGAGTAAGGCAATATCACGCCTGGAATGTGGCTGCTGACGGTGAGTCTGGATGGGATACGTGTGTAGTAACAAATGCAATGTATAATGTGTTAACTCCTCCCCCTCTAAGTTCCATACGTCCTCGAATAGAACATCAAAAACATGGTAGGTTGTAGATGCTCTTATTTTGGCTATTGACCTTTATCCTTGGGATGTTGTTTGTAGGTTGGTTACCTTGAGAGGACTCTTCTATAATGGTTTCATCTTGGTTGGATTTAATGTTTCTGCATTTCTTTAATTGCTTTTTAAGATATAAACACCCAATTAGAAGGGCAATTGTTATCACTCCCAAGTTTAACGACAAACTAATCTTGTTAATTGACTTAAGTTTGCGGATTGATAAGGTGTTCTTTACATTAATGTCATTTATCAGTTCCAAAGATAATGTTCTCTCTTCAGCATCTGTGGCCATTGGTTGAATTAAGGCAGGAAGAGGCTTGGTTGCTGTGATTTGTCTTGTAACGTATGTTTTTTTGTTAACTCGTATCGTACTGTTGTAATGATGAATGACATACGACCCGTTAAGCCACATTGTTGAGTTATCCACGTTGATTTCACCGTTGTACTGGTTCAGAAATAATATGCCATCCTCGATCTCCTCTATTGCATTAATATGGTCACTGTTGGTTGTAGTGCATTTAGATGTTTGACTCGTTAGCAGCCTCGGGATACACATTGTTTCTGTGATATCATCATAAGTACCAGGACTACATATTGATAAACTATTGTAGTTTTTACATTTTCCTTTAAGGCCAAAAATTTTGTTCTTACAATCTAATACGTAATCATAGTCTAGCCTAGTTACAATATTTTCTCTCTTTATAGCTTTAATCAGTAGTTTATTACAATTTTTGGTGTCAGTAGTTGGGATACTTAAAATGTACAATATATTGTATCCTTCAATGGCAATTTTTACTTCAGCAAAGTGTAGCAATTCGTCAGTACTGGAAAATGGTACATTACTTTGGTTAAAGATATGATTTAAAATTTCTACTTCAAAAGAAGAAAGAATAAATGAATTGACAATGTTAGCTTTAGCTAAATGAATTGCGAATTCAATGTTGGCAATATCTTCCTTTAACAATTCAAGTTTGTATTTAAATTCTAATATTCTTTCATTATGGAGATTTTGTTCTGTTTTTATAATTCTGATTATTTCGTTTGTGGCATTTGTAAGTTTATTAATTTTTTCAAGTGACAGACGATTAATTACGATTTGATTGCTATTATTTTCAAAGACATCTTCCATCTTTGTCTGAATAATTTCAAAATCGTGATGGTCTGGGCTTCCGGCAATCCATTTCTCAAACCAATTTTAAAATTTGGTTTGAGTCGGGATATGTAGGATTTTATTTGGGATATGGTGTATTTTAGGTAAGGAATTAGAGGGTGATTATAGGTGATATTCTGAACAATGTTTCTTTCTATTTCGTGGATGAGAGTATCGTATTTTTTCAATTCTATAGTATGAATTATCTTGAAAGTGCCAGTCTGGACTTTAGCTGTTCCTGAGTGCATTGCTACCAATTTTGAATTTGAGTAATCCAGTATTTGAATTTCCCCGGCGCAAAGTGCCGTTAAAATTAGCAATCTTAAAAACATAATTTCTTCGTACTGATGAACTGTCTGAACTTTGCGGGAACCACTATTTTCAGATTTAATTTTTTTTTTTTTTTTTTTTTTTATTTGGTAACTTTACTCTTCTGATTTAGCAATACAGAAATTTTTACAAATTATTTATTCCTTCCTATGAACAATTTACCATATTCTTTAAATTTCACAATCTTTACATCTATTAATTTTTCCTATTAATATTTCTTCGTTATTTTGGAAATTTTTTCTATACAATTATTTTAAATTTCTTCAATATTTTTCCTTGTTATATTTATTTTCCACAACCTTTTCCTTTCGAGGTTTTATTACTTTGGTTTTCTCACAATATTATTTATTAGCTTTTCTTTAATTGATTTCACATTGCTTGTTTCTATTTTTTACTCAATATTACTTGTTATACCCTGCATAATGCAATATGCATGGTATATTCATTTCGGTCAGATGTTTGTGTCCACTTGAAGGAATCTCCGGAGATATAGACATGGATATATATTCGTGATCAGCGTCGATTAAATTTTCGATTTAACGATGTCCGTCCGTCCGTCCGTCCGTCCGTCCGTCCGTCCGTCCGTCCGTCTGTCTGTCACCTGGCTGGTTCGCACGATAACTTGAGTAAATATTGAGCTATTTCGATGAAATTTGGCATAAGTAATCTATGATCCAAGGGTACGGAGGGGATTGATATTGGGCATGATCGGTCAATAACCACGCCCACACCAAGCATTCAAAGCGACTAACCTCGAAATTTTCAAAATCTTTAACTTGCTATAACTCACACAATATACCACTTGGGACAACAATATTTTGCACATAGAGTTATATTATACTACTATAAAACCTCACCAAAAGTGGATGAGCCACGCCTACTTTCTAGCGTAGCTCCCATACAAAGTGTCTGTACTTCTTTTAAATTGAAACTGCTGTAACTTCTACAATCTTCTGTCTAGAATAACCATAATTGACACTTAGATTAACACGGTAGTCGGAAATAATATGGCAGAAAATCAGTGTGCCACGCCCACTCCTTTTTGGGTCTCCCATACAAAGTTGCGGAAATTAAAAAAAATGTTACCGGTTATAACTTGCAAACTATTCAGCGTAGAATAACGAGATTTAAGGTGTGGATTAGTATTGTACGAGCAACTAGGCTCACAGAAAATGGGCGCACCACGCCTAGTGTTTATCGTAGCCCCCATACAAATTTTAAATTGAAACAGCTGTAACTTCGGCAATCTTCTGCCTCAAATAACCATAATTGACACTTAAATTAATATCGTAGTCGGCAAAAATCTGGCAGAAAATCAGTGTGCCACGCCCACTCCTTCATGGGTCTCCCATACAAAGTCGAGTGAATTAAACTAAAATTTTAAGCTCCATAGCTTACAAACCATTTAGCCTAGGACAACGAGACTTAGGTTATGGATTAGTATTGTACGAGCAACTAGGCTCACAGAAAATGGGCGCACCACGCCCAGTGTTTATCGTAGCCCCCATACAAATTTTAAATTGAAACAGCTGTAACTTCGGTAATCTTCTGTCTAGAATAACCATAATTGACACTTAAATTAATATCGTAGTCGGCAAAAATCTGGCGAAAAATCAGCGTACCCATACAAAGTTGAGGAAATTAAACAAAAATGTTAACCACCATAACTTAGAAACTATTCAACGTAGGACACCAAATTTAAGGTGTGGATTAACATTGAAAAATTAATTGGATTTACTAGAAAGTGGTAAGCCACGCCCACTTTTTATATAGCTCCCATACTAAGCCTCGGAATTATCTTAAAATCCTTTTACTTCGTCAAAGTCAACCATATTTCGGGTGTAAATTAGTAGTATATGCAAAAATTGTTTCTCGAAAAGTGGAAATAAAAGAAAAGTTGGATATTCGAGTAAACTTTTTATATATAAATCTACATATGCAGGGTATAGTTTGGTCGGCCCCAGCCGACTGTAAGGAGATTTTTTTTTTATTATTTTCACATTAGATATTTTTTATTTTCCTTACAATTAAAAAAAAAAATTTTTACATTGAATATTTTTAATTTTCCTTTCAAAAAAAATTTTCACATTAATTTCACTTCACGTACCATGTGTTCTTTTCTTAAAAATATGGTTTCTTAGAACTACAGCAAGGCCGCTGGTGAACCTGTGTCACCTCCCGTTTGCCTCTCGTTTTGGCTACTAGGGCGCTCCGTTTCCTTGCTCTCAAAGTTGAGCCGGATTTGTAAGCCTTTTTTTTTGTTTCCTCGGGACAACCGTTTTGTCTTTACTTGCCTATTGACTCAGGCAAATTTCTGTAAAGACTTGTAAGGGGTCCCTGCTCGGGCGCCAATTAATTAAAAATTAATTTTATTTACTTTTTAAAAAAAGGCTGCGTGTTGGCTAGCAACACGTCTTACTTTATTTGGCACAAAAACCGAACTAAATTTAGGAATACAAAGAGGCTTAAACATTAACTTAATGAAATAGTCAAAACTGCTGACGTAGTCTACGTGCCGAGTAATGACTGTGGGAACGTTGAGTGCTGTTTATTCCCGTCGAGTAAGGCAATATGACACGAGTAAGGCAATATGACGCCTGGAATGTGGCTGCTGACGGTGAGTCTGGATGGGATACGTGTGTAGTAACAAATGCAATGTATAATGTGTTAACTTATATATATATATATATATATATATATATATATATATATATATATATGTATAAATATATATATATATATATATATATATATATATATATATAAATATATATATATATATATATATATATATATATAAATATATATATATATATATATATATATATATATATATATATATAAATATATATATATATATATATATATATATATAAATATATATATATATATATATATATATATATATAAATATATATATATATATATATATATATATATATATATATATATATATATATATATATATATATATATATATATATATATATATATATATATATGACTAAGTTCATGTTTTTGTTGTAAACTCTCTCGTAATTCTTCAAACGTATCAGTCAGAATCGTATTAGTTTTAAGTACCTTCAAATGCAATTTCGTAATGAAAATTCAAGTACATATCGCTCATTTGCTGCAAGACCGGCATAAATCAAAAAACGTGATTTTTGAGTTAATGCTGCAGAATTGTTCGTTATATCATACTTCATGTTGAGTGAAAAATTCATATGAATACCTCTTATATGCTCCGCTTGAGAAGAGAATTTTTTCCGTGTTTTCCGTGTACGGTTGGAGTCAGTTGAAAACTTCTAACGCGTTTTATGGAAAATCGATTTTTTTGACTTATGCCGGTCTTGCAGCAAATGCGCGATATGGTATGTCTATGCTGTTATGTCTATGTTTATGTAAATTTCAAGTTGAACGAACTGTGATTATTTAATTTATAAAATGTTTAAAAGATAGTGAAATGCAAAATTGGTTATTTTCCATCACTTCTTGTTTATAATATATTTGGCGTTGGAGTAAAAAATATAATTAAGTAACATCACAGAATGTAGAGAATGTAGAAAAAAACGAAAGAAATTGGTAACTCTGAGCATTTATAGCAAACATGTTAAATATTTAATGTATGAAGTTATATTCGATAAGTATAGCATTTGTTGTTATATTGCCATATATTTATTTGTGTTAGCTAAGTGCGAGTGTCGAATAAAACACGTCGTCGGACATATATGGATTCAAACACTTACAGTTGAGGTATACGTGAATGCGTAAAATTTTGGTTACGGCTTCATAACAATGTGAGAACTATTGTAAGATAAAATGGGCGTGGTTGATGACCCGCGCACCCACCCGATATCACGCTTTCCACACCGTGTAAGCAAGCATTTGAAAACAATTGAAATGAATACAACAAAATTAGGAAATAAACAATTTAAATATAGACTAATTATAAAACATAATATATAAATTATAAATATGACAAATGTGATTCCAGCAAATTAAAAACAAATTTTAATAAAATTAACTGGTGTTTGGATGCTAATCGCCGTTATAAAAAGATCTGAGCTTAAAATAAACGATTAAACATATGCTGGAGTCGAAATTAAAAAAAAAATATTTTTTCGTGAGCTCTGTAGAAGTATCCAACGCATGTACCCTAAAATGTTCAATATTGATTTTCTATGCTGACGAGAAAACTTGCAATAATGTTGCATACATCTCTATTACGTTTTTGTCGAGTCGATGGCACCCGGCGGGAAAACCTATTTAATTAAGCACTATAATCCGTACAGCTTTTTTTTTTTCTTCTGTTTTAACTACGGTTTTCGAAAAATTTTAACGATTCGTACCAAAAACGACTGAAAAAGAAGTTGTCGAAAATTAAAATTTTTGAAATAACGTATTGTGATATTCCTTTCCAGAATCATGAAAAATAGGAATCGTTGGAAGTGGCGAATAAATACTGTGCCTGTGTGAGGCTTATGGAGAACATGCTCCATCACTTTCAACTTGTTGCTTTTGGTTGACGGTTGATTTTGATACAAATGACAAAAGCGTGAGAGAAGGCCAGCAACATTTGAAGATGCTAAATTCGAGGCTTTTTGGACAAAACATGCTGAATCTTTTTGAGTAGCTCGACAAGTCATTTCATTTCGTCTGAAGCACTTGGATATGATACAGGAAATGGAAAGAAGGGTTCAATATGGGCTGAAACCAAGGGACATCGAAAGGTATCTTTGCATGTCTGAAATGCTTGTTCAACGTTAAAAAGAAAAGTAGTGTTTGCATCGTATCTTTACTGGCGACAAAAAATGGATGAATTTTGACAACCCTAAGAGCAAGAAGTCATATGTGAGACCTAGCCGAACAGTCAAATCGACTCCAAAGCCGAATATCCATAGCTCGAAGGTAATACTGTGTATTTGGTATGATCAGTAGGGTATGCTGTATTATGAGTTACTAAAACCTGGTGGAGCCTATATATTATATGTCATATCTTCAATTCAAGATATCAACAATTGGGTCGATATGATCTTGATCTTAAAAGATGAGTTACAACTTTTTCCCTCAAAGAGGGGAAAAAGTTGTAACTTCCGAAGTAAAATACTTTGAATAAAATATACTGATCAATTTGTATTTTAATTGCGCACCTAATATTATATTCAAATTGCCGAAATAATAAACTAAGGGATCGAATTGAGTGAAATTGAGAATCGGGCCACTTCCTTAACATACGATGCGATTACGTTCATTTTGTATGACAGCACCTCAATGGGGCTGTTTTTGAACTTAAGAGAACCAAATGTATTTTGGCCATCGGCTGTTAGGTGTGCTTTTTCTACATATTGTTACGTTTTTATTTTGTGAGCGTTTAATTCTATTCGAATCAACCCTGTTCGATCACTGGATTCTGTCAATAATAATTGCAACACTTTTTTTGTACTACTACTATGTCCAACTATGTCCAACAACAATTTATTTAATTAACTCTATTCAATCAACTATTTACAATCACTCTAACTTAATTTAACTTGCTATCGTGTGATGTTGCCTCGATCACTTTCGGAGTCGAATTCATTCATCTGTCAACAACTGGCCCTATTTATACTCTGTGGCAACCCTACAGAATTTTCCTTTATCGTATCGGAGTTTCTTCTCCTTCTTTCTCGTTGGCTTGTTCTGGTTATCGCCGATTTCTTTTTGTTGACATTCGAGAATGAATAACCAACCGTCGATAAAAAATAAAAAAACCACCCGTCGATACTCGTTAGAATATCTTGATTTTTATACAATCATTACTAGCACGGGAGGGTGATTTAAACCGGATCCATTCACCTTATGTATATTCCTAAGGATGGCGCACACTAAAAGCTTTCTTTATTCCAAAGACAGGAAACTGCTCCCACATTAAACCTAGTACTTCCAACCCGTGAGCCTTTCGCCTTTCTGCCGTTATACAGGTTTATTGATCTCAACCTCAGAGAAATCATAGGGCCCGTAGATTTCCGAATATCAGAAACAGTTCTACACTTCTTAATACATATCATAGAAATACATATCATATAGACATAGAAGTTGTCTTTAGTAATGTCGAGATAGGCGCCAGCACAGTAGCACTGACGCACTGGATATCTTCAGCTAAGAAGAACAATTTTTCCAGAACTGGTAGGCCAGTTAACGCAAGACTTCTGGTGCTCTGCCGCGATCTTACACGCTAGTTAATAAACTGCAATGTGGCACCACAATGGGTCTACGTTGGCTTAAGTGTGCTCTTCCGGGCAACCACCTTAAATTACTTACCCAAAACTATGGCAAAATAAACAAGTGATCTTATGTAGTCAATAATCCATAAAATCCACAATAATATACATATGTGATTAATACTATACCTGAATAAGCACACGAAATATTATTCCATGAGATAGCATCAGAATATTTACCTCTACAGTTGATGTGTATATATGGAGTGCTTTATATTCAAACTTGTAGACGTCAACACATGTTTACGTATAGCAATTCAAATTTGAATTTTGAACTGTTGAGCTGTTAAACAATTCTTGTACAATACCAGGTACCTATACTTGCATGATGCCAGAGTTGAGCAATTAATAAGAAAGTTGTATAAACTTTTTACAGAGGGAAGTAAAATATCGTCTATATATTGGACGATGGAAATGCAAATAAGCATACTTATGCATTTTCGTATATATATTTGTACATATGTATTAGCTAGCTAAAGGCGTACAAACTAAATCTAATTAATAGTAAGCTTCCATATTGACGTCGGCTATGAGCGTTGAACATATCCACATGTGCTTTTGTACGTGTATTCAGCAGAAGAACCAAATGTGAATTGTCTTACGGAATTCCAATGCAAATAATTTCATGTTTGTATGAGCATTTATACAATATCGTACAATCATCGCACAATTTGTTAACGGTTACCACAGAAGCTAAAATAGCCATGAATATTAGAATATTTGAATACACTTAAATACGCACCACATGTTAAATCTGCAATTATTATCTGTTTATGTATAATATGTGTATGTTTGAAATAATATTCCCAATAAAATAAAAGACTAAGAAAATACTCTTATTTAGGATCGTTTTGCTCATATTTGAGCACATAAAAGAGTGTATAAGAGTGTTATTCCTTTCTTTGGTGGATCCACTATATGAGTCCTACTTATGAGCATAGAAGACTCCTAAATATATATTTTTCTTAAATACTAAGAATTTATTGTATCCTTCTATCATTCATAGAAACTCACAACAAGTATTCAAATCTTACAACTTACTTACTTACTTATGTGGCCATAACAACCGAATATCGATTTAGGCCGAAAATAACATGCTTCCCCAGCCATCTCTGTTCTTTGCTAACTGGCGCCAGTTAGAAATTCCAAGCGCCGTCAGGTTCTCCAGTACTTGGTCTTTTCACCGGAGGTTAGGTCTTCCTCTTCTGCGTCGTCCTCCAGCGGGTTCCGAATATAACACCTTCTTAGACAAGACCTTAGATAATAGTATTATATGTAAATTGGTATTGTAAAGGATGTGATAAAGGGTTTTGCATTTACATTAGCTTTTCAGGAACTATGTGCTTTTTAAAACTACTGAACATCGAAACGACTTAAAATCGAAATTACTTAACAAAAACAAAATTTGATCAGAGATCTTTTATAAGAATATTTCCTTGTTGATATTTTTTCTCCAAATCTGTATATGTAGTTTTTCTTACATAATAGTTTCATTAGTTTATCCTTTCTCCAGAAAACAATTGAATAAATGATGATATTGTCAACAGAAATGGTTGATAAAAATATTTTTAACGAACACATGCGTGAAATTAAAAAACGGGCCATAGTATTCTTCTTGAACGTTACAAATACAATAAAAATCCTCCGATTTATATTTTTAATGTATTTTGGTGAAATACACTTTCTGATCTAGCGCAGCCGTTGGATTTTGATGCGCTTTACTATGTCAATATCAGCATACAGCTCGTACAGCTTATTGTTGTACCTTATTCGGTACTCGCCACCAACGCAAATAGGTCCAAAGATCTTACGTAGGACTTTTCTCGAAAACTCCAAGCATTCGCTCATCCGAGGTGGAAATTGTCCAGGCTTCAGCGCCATATGTTAAGAGCGTAGTTTTAGTTCTTCGAGAGAGGGCTCGACTTCTCAATTGCTTACTTAGCCCAAAGTAACACCTGTTAGCACGAGTTATCCTACGCATGATCTCCAGGCTGACGTCATTACAGTTGTTGATGCTGGTTCCAAGATAGACAAAGTCCCTTACTACTTCAAAAGCGTAGTTGTCAACAGTGACGTGCTTTCCAAGACGCCGGGACTATTTGTTTGTTGACACTAGATCCTTCGTCTTGCCCTCGTTCACCGTAAGACCCATCCGACGCGACTCTCTTTCCAACTCTGAGAATGCTGCACTGATTGCTCGCGTGTTCATGCCGATTATGTCAATATCATCGGCATACGCTAACAGCATGACACTTTTGTTGAAGGTAGTGCCATTATGTCGTAGATCAGCAGCTCGTATTATTTTTTCCATAATAAGATTGAAGAAGTCGCAAGATAACGAATCACCTTGTCTGAAACACTGTTAGGTATTAAACGGTGCGGAGAGGTCCTTCCCAATTTTCACTGCACAGCGGGAGTTATGCAGTGTCATTCTACAAAGTCGAATGAGCTTTGCAGGAATACCGTACTCAGACATTGTTGCGTAGAGGTAATCCCTTACCGAACTGTCGAAAGCGGCTTTATAATCAACAAATAGGTGGTGTGTGTCGATCTGTTTTTCTTGGGTCTTCTCCAGGATTTGGCGCAGTGTGAAAATCTGGTCGATGGTGGATTTACCAGGTCTGAAGCCTCACTGATACGGTCCAATCAGGTTGTGGAGCATAGGCTTCAACCTTTCACACAGTACGCTCGATGGAACCTTGTATGCGACGCTCAGTAGACTTTTCCACTGTAGTTGGCGCAAATTGTGGGGTCTCCTTCTTTATGTACAGGATAGAGAACACTGAGCCTCCAATCATCAGGCATGCTTTCATCCGACCATATTCTGCTTATGAACTGGTGCATGTAGGCGAGCAGCTCATCGCCTCGGGTCTTAAACAATTCGGCAGGCAGGCCATCAGCACCTACAGCTTTGTTGTTCTTCAGCCTTAAAATGGCCGTTTCAACCTCGTCATAGTCGGGTGGTGGAACATCAACACCATCATCTGTAATTGGGGTTATCGGGCAATCACTTCCACTGGCAGAATTGTTCGTAGCGCTGTTCAGGCGCTTGATCTTTTCGAAGAATTTTCGAGTCTCATTCTTGTCGGTACACTTTTCTATCTCCTCACACTCGAGTCTTTCTTGTTCTTTTTTCTAGCGCCTGAAAAGACGTCTCTCTGCACTCCTTTTCTCTCTGTACCGCTCCTTAACAGCTCGCGTTGCGCCTTCACGCAGGGTTTTTCTGTAGGCGGCATCTTTCTCTGCGGTAGCGTCGCGACACTCCTGATCATACCACTCATTCCTCAGAGGCCGGTAGTAACCGATTACCTCCTCGGCAGCAGTAGGCATGGAGTGGGATATATGTGTCTACCGTGCGCATGTATCATCAAGTGGGGGAGTGTTCTGCATAAGCAGATCCGATAGTCTAGTGGCTGTCTCTGGTGATCGCAGATTACTGACGTCGAGCTTTCTCTGTGTGGGACTTCTCTTGTTATTTGCGACACATAAACGTGTGCGCACCTTAGCTGCAACAAGGTAGTGATCCGAGTCGATGTTGGCACCACGGATCGATTGCACGTCCATCACACTGTAAGCATGCCTTCCGTCAATCACCCCATGATCAATTTGGTTTTTTGTACGTTGATCTGGAGACAGCCATGTCGCTTTGTAGATGTCGAGATGGTGGAATCTGGTACCACCAATTACCATGTTTCGTGCTGCGGCGAAATCGATCAGCCTCATTCCGTTATCGGAGGTGTTCTGGTGGAGGATGAATTTTCCGGCAGTTGGACCAAAGGTACCTTCCTTGCCCACCTTGGCATTAAAGTCGCCAAGCACGATTTTGACATTATGGCGGGGACAGCGGTCATAAGCTTCTTCGAGCCGCTGAAAGAAGCTCTGCTTAGTCACATTGTCCTTCTCATCCGTCGGAGCGTGGGCACATATAAGGCTGATGTTGAAGAATTTTGCCTTGATGAGGATTGTGGCCAGCCGCTCGTTCACAGGCGTGAAATGTGAGACAAACTAACTTAAAATTATGTGATATTCCCGTTGTTCCGTCACAATTTGTTGCGTTGCGAGGTTTAGCAATTACATAGCGTGTTCAATATGTCATTTCATTTTAATCGTGAATTGAATTGAATGAGTATTGCTTTATATGATAGCACTTTGTATTCGAGATTCAACTTTGAACTTTTGTGTAACAGCCACCATAACTGATTAATTTTAAGCTTGATCTGAATTTTCTTTGCCTCTGTGTGATTGTTCCAGGCCAGCCTGGAAGTGAATACCCAAGTACTTTGTTGAGGAACATTGTGGAACTGATTGGCCATTTATTTTAAGTGGAGCACATGTATCTAGTATCTAGTAGTTTCGTAATTTGTCATATATTATAATTTTCCGAGTTGTGGAAGTTTGTCATTTTATCGTTTCATTAACTTTTGTCAACCGTGTTTCTAAAACAGAATCTCAAATATTCCACGCTATAATCTAACAACACCGCCATTGAGCTAAAATTCTCCTTTTGAGAAGAATCTATTGTGGTTGATATGTTGAGGTTATTGATCCTGTTTTTATACTTTCTTATTTTCTGTTCATTGAATTGGTATTTCATTTAACCGTACCTATTGGTGTTGTTAGTGCTATGTATACGTATCTCTATTTAAACATAATTTATTTTTAATTTTTCAGATGCGAGCAGTTATGAATATATGTGTGTATACTACAATGGAAGAATAAAGAGATCCAGACAAGACACAGACATCGTCCCTTCCTTTGTGTACCGGATCCTGTGATCATACAATATTTACAATTATTATGCTTACTTGAAATATGTTTATAATTTTAAAAACAACTACCACTTTTACTTTTACTTTTTTGAATTCAGACTTAATTAATATAATTATGTAAAATATTTACATGTTTCTATACCTATACGAACGAAATAGTAGCAATAGAATAATAATTAGAATATTTTTGTATGATAATATAGGTATAAATGAAGTAAGTATCTACCTATTTATGTAACTTTAGCCATGATTTATTCGATAACTTTCGATATTTGTGCCAATAGAACGCCACGGATGTGAAGTTTCCTAAACAGAGTTTATTTATTTATTTATTTATTTGACAGAATTAGAGTATTAACTAAATTAATACCTAATTGAGGGTGTAGCAGCAATAGCAGCAATGGCCTTCAGCTGCTTATGGATGAAAGGAGAGAGTTAAAATACGACAGTTACTATATTTGGTAATACAATCTGGAAGCTTTTAAGAACTTTAATATTTCTTCAATATTAGTCGGGGAAGGGTTAGAGAGGAGGTTTAAAGGATCATCGCGGCGAAAGGTATGATACTCTGGACATTCACGTAGGTAATGTAATAGCCGGCTATTTTGGATTTCGAAAGCGCAATTACATAGGGCATTGGCCTCAATTCTCATCAAATACCCATGGGATAATTTCGTATGACCTAACCTCAGGCGGATTATTTTGATACTGTCCAATCTGTTTATTGTTTCAGGTAAATAGTGGTGAAGATGTATGCGGTCTGCATTTATATCCTTGTACCAATTCGAGGTAGTGTTCCAAATTTTCTTATTAGAGTTAGAATGGTGATGCTTTAGGTGATATTTGATATCAGAGAAGTTGTAGTTGGGAGTAGATATAACAGGGGCAGAGCAAGCGTATTTAGCGGCGCGGTCAGCGACCTCGTTGCCTTCTATTTGAACATGTGATGGGACCCAAATTAGAATGATTCTTGGAAATTTGTCGATTAAGAAATTTCTAATGTGGGTAGTATAAAAATCATTATTTAGAATATTAAATATGGCGTTAAGGGAAGAAAGTGAGTCGGAGCATATTGCAAAGTTGCCTTGCCTGTTCTTAACGTACTTAATAGCTTCGTAGATGACGATAACTTCTGCTGAAAATACAGAGCTGTATTCAGGAAGAATTCCCACTTTAATAAATTTGCTTTCGTCTGTAATGCTGTAGCTTGTGATTCCGTGTGACTTTGAGCCGTCTGTGTAGATAAAATAATAATTGGGTAGCTGATCCCTTATCCCAAAGAATAATGATCGGAAATGAAAAGGAAGTGTAGAGGATTTGCTGAATCTATGGAGTTGTGTATTGATTGATGATGGCTTGAGATGCCATGGAGGGAGATGAGCTGTCGTGATTTTAAATGGCAAAATTGGTATATTCAATTGAGAGCAGGTCCGTATTGTTCTTGATAATGTTGAAGGGATTTTCTGTATGGTATGGGTTTTTATAATTTTTTTTATGATGTTGAATAAGGGCGTATCGCGACTGTAAAGAATTGATTTACTTATTTTGCTAAGGAGTAATTGTCTTTGATTCTCAAGAGTGAGGAAATTAGCTTCGAAAAACATGTTGTGTATCGGTGTAGAGCGGAATGCACCTAAAGCAGTTCTGATCGCTGCGTTGAGGGTACTTTTAATTTTAATTAGGAGTGTTTTACTACAGAAACCATAAAAAACTAGACCGTAGTTGATTTTTGACATTATGAGCGATTTTACTATTTGTAGCAAAGAATGTGTGGAGCAATTGAATTTAACGTGGGATAGGCATTTTACCACGTCGAGCTGTTTTGTTAAGGAACTGTTGAGGTATTCAATGTGTTTGTCCCATCTGTATCTTTTGTTTATATAAAGCCCTAGGATTTTCAAGTTATCAACTTCGGGGATGTGGGTGTTATTAGCAATAACGGTGCAGTTACAGTTGTGTTTCCGACAAATGTGTATAAATTTGCATTTCGGAGTAGAAAGAGTAGCACCAGAGTATTCACACCAGTTAGAGATGTTCTGAAATAATATTGTCAAATCTATAGTGGGGTTTTTCTTTTGGTCTAGTTGAACTATAATGTTAAAATCGTCAGCATAACCACAGAAGTTGATTTCTTTTTGGAGTGCCATAACATGGCTTAATTTGTTGTAGGCTATTAGGAACAGGATAACCGAAAGTGGCGATCCCTGAGGGATTCCATTGTAGAGCGGTTTAAGGTCGGAGGTGAACTTGCCTATTCGCACTATTATTTTTCTGTTGGTCATGAAACATTTAACATAATTAATCATTTTTGGACCTATTTTCCATTCGATTAGTTGGTCTATAACTGTGTGTATACCTATTTTATCAAAAGCTTTTTCAAAGTCAAGTGATATTATTGTTAAATGTTTCTTTTTAGAGAGGCAGTTCGCAATCAGATAGTCTACATATAGCAGAGTATCAGTTGTCGATTTGCCTCTTTTAAATCCGAACTGCTGACTATGTAGCAGTTTGTTCGTAGTGACAAACCACCATAGTCTGTTGGCGATTATTTTGTCAAGGACCTTTGACATACATGAGTTAAGCGATATCGGTCTGTAGGATTTGGTTTCAGTTTTGTCACATGTTGGTTTTAGGATAGGTGCTACAAGGCTAACTTTATATTGTTGTGGGAGATAGTTGTTGAAGACGTTGTTGTAGAAGCTCAATAATCTGTTCTTCATTACAGATGATGCTTTGCGAATCATAGAGTACGTTATTCGATCAATACCTGGAGTGTTACCTTTCAGTTTGTTTAAAGCTGACGATAATTCCAATTGGTTGATTTCTTGTTCAATTATAAGTGCACTTTGGCATGGTTGGGGGTATTCTATCTGATAAATAGTTATATTTTTCATTTGTTGAAACTTTGTCGGGAATTTAGAGTCAGAGGAATTGTTAGACCAGTCAGTGCTAAAAATGTTAGAGATACGGGTTTTGTCTGTGGTATATTGTAATGGAGAATTTGGATCAAGAATACAGTGAATCCCATGTGAGATTTTGTAACCACTAAATCGTCTGATATTGCTCCAAACTTTTCCGACTGGAGTTGAGGGATTTATTTCGGCTGTGAAGGCCATGATGGATTTTCTTTTAGCTATTTTTATTTCACGTTTTAATTTTGCTCTAGCTTTCTTGTAGTTAAGCATATTGGTTGAGCTCATATTTCTTTTAAAGATGTGCCAAGAAACATTTCTGTATTTTTTGAGCTGGTTTAATTGTGGATTCCACCAAGGAACAGCGTATGGTTTTCTGTTGTAAGAGGATTGAGGTATTGATACGGAGGCAGATTGAATGATTATTTTTTTTATATTGGCAGCTTCTTTATTGATATTGGAGGAAATTTCATGGATGGAATTATGCTGGATGCAGTTTTGAATAAATAGTGTCCAATCGGCAGAGTCCACCTTGAAACGGGGGCGAGTTACATAATTAGGATGATTGTTAATTGAAAAAAAATCTATAATTATTGGAAAATGGTCGCTGCCTGCAAGATCATTGCTTACTTTCCATTTAGAGCAGATTGCAAGAGAAGGTGAGCAGAAAGATAAATCTATATGTGAGAAAGTGCGATGTGTACTGAAGTGAGTAGGGGTACCGTTATTAAGTAAAACAAAATTTGATTGGCTAATAAATTTCGCGAGAATAGTGCCTCTTTTGTTGTTTTTTGGAGAGCCCCAGTTAGTATGCCAGCTGTTAAAATCTCCAGTTATTAGCGATGGATTGTTAAGAGAATTAAATACATTTTGGAGATTGGAGATATTGAAGTTAGTTTGTGGAGATATATACGTTGAAATTATATTAAATTTTAGTTTTGAGCAGACTTCAACTGCAATTGCATCGAAGTCATTGCTGATAATAATTTGTTTATGTTGAATTGAAGAGTGGATTAATAAAGCAACTCCACCAAATGATGAGTTCGCGTAATTAAGGGAATATAGGCTAAAATTAATTGGGATTGGGATGTTGGAAAGGGAGTGGAGGTGGGATTCCTGTATTGAAATAATCTTTGGGTTGTAGCGTTTGATTATGATTAATAACTCATTATAATTATTGGAATATCCATTCATGTTCCATTGAATTATTCGAAGAGCCATTGCTGCTAATGGTACGATATATGAATAATAATACTACATAAATAAATAAATAATGTAAATTTAGTGTAAACATAAAAGAAATTAATAAATATAAATATATTGTAAAATGTTGTATACATACATATACATACACACACATACACATACATACATATATACATACATATATACATATATATATATATATATATATACACATATATATACATATACATACATACACATACATATACATATACATAACAATATATGGTAAATCTATAGCTCGTCGTCAAGAAGCATAGAATCATCTGGAATCGGTTTTTGGTGAATGTCGGACGGTTTCTTTATCTTATTATTGTTGCATTTTGTATTCAGTGCTTTTAATTGAGATTTAAGTCTCTTTGGTGTATTTAAAGGAAGGATATTAATTTTGGCGGTCTTAGCTTGTGATCTTAAATTATATCCGTCACAGCTTAATGTTCTTTCTCCTTCGTCGCTGACGTCAACGTCACTGTATGAGATCTGAGAGCGCTTAGATTTGTCGGGTTGATCATGTGACAATATTGGTGCTGGAAATTCGGTGGTGAATGTACGTTTAGGGATTGTTGGTAAATGTATGTGTTTGTCGTTGAAAATTGTTGCATTTGAGCTTACACTCTGATGGTTGCTTGCATAATGTTTGAGAACGGAAGAGTACGTTGAGTTTTGGTGACGATCATCGTAGATTGTTTTTGCTGTTCTCATATCGGTTTTTTGTAGAGTAATTATCGCTTGGATCTCCTTGTTCTTTATGAATATAGGACACGTTTTGGAGAGTACGGAATGGTTACTGTTGGAAAAGTTGCTCTCTTTGCAGTTAATACACATATTAGGGCTTGTGCACTCATCATTAGAGTTCAAATGTTCTTTATTAGCACAGATCATACATAACTTATCGTTTTTACAAAGGTTAGTAGAGTGCCCAAATCTAAAACAATTTCGGCAGCGTAATGGGAGAGGAATATATGGTCTGATGTTAACTTTTTCGTAGCCTATATACATATGAGCTGGTAGTGTCGGTACTGCAAAAGTTATGATGATTAAGCCAGTCTCTTTCAGTTGACCGTCTATATTCTTTAGTATTTTCTTGATTTCGGATACATTTTGGTTGGAGAGTTCATTGAGAATTTCTTCTTCGGTAATTCCTCTCAGGTCATTAGAGTATATTACTCCCTTAGAGCAGTTAAGAGAGTTATGTTCAGTAACTTCTATTTTTATTGATGGTGTAAGAGAAACTAATTTTACTAATTTCATGGCTTGAGAGGTGTTTTTAGTTTTGATAAGAATATTTCCACTGCGAATTTTTTTACACATTTCAACTTCGCCACCGGAAACGTTGTCTATTACTTTTTTAATTAAAAATGGAGAGACGTTTGTAAGAGTTTCGCTACTTTCTTTTCTTGTCATCATTAGATACTTCGGGCCTTCAATCGCATTTTTCAATGTTTTAGTGTTGTCTATATCGAAGAGAAACGGAGATGAGTTTACCGTTTTTCCGCGGTCAGGCGGTTTCATCATCGTATAAATTAATTAGACTTTATTAGTTGTAGTTATCACTTTTATTATTATTATTATTATTTTTACTTCAGAGAAAAGAGATCAGATTTTTTATTGCTTGATTTTGTTTTGTTTTTTTTATTTATTATTATTGATATAATTATGGTTTTTTTATTTGGCTTATTTGATAGTTTTTTGATATCAGTAGAATCCTCTTAATCACTCGGTCGTAAACAATTGTTCGCGGGTCGAGGGATAGCACGAGACTGCTAAACAGAGTTGATATGATTTTTATTTTATATATTAATTTCAAATAGAACAAATACTGATTATTTAATTGATTTAATGCATGAAAAATAGTGGAATCATTTTGTTGCAATATTCTTCCTTTTCCTTTCTTCTCAATTATAACATTTGTGACGTTTAGCACTGAACTTAGCGAGCATGCCAAGCATTTTAGCGTCTATAGTTATACTCGCTAAAGTTGGCATCTTTGTTGTTGTTTGGCCATATATTTATCGGTGCTGGCTAAGTACAAGTGTCGAATAAAAAGCAGCTCATATAAAATAGAAAAATGTTGTACTTTTGGGTAGGTATTTGTTTTGAATACAACTATTTACATTGGTTGGCAGTTCTTTAATTTTGAACAATGCTTTGTATAAAATACATACATTTGTTACTTAGTATTTCTTTCTTGGATCGTTATCTTCTTACATTGTAATTGTTATCGCTTTTGAATAAGACATCATTAAACATGCACTGAACTGAAGCAATATGTAAAGGATATTAGAATTAAGCTAAAAAAAGTTGCGAAAAAAGTATAATTAAGCACAATCATCATTATTACAGACGGAAAACGACAGGTTTTCAAAGTTACATTCATTTATTATATCCTTGTTTTTTGCGGATTTCTTTTTCTATGACATTATGGACATCTATGGGATATACATAGTATGTAATAGATGTATTTCGACAATATGCCATTACTCATAGAAGAATATGCCTATATAAGTAAAAGTGCCTAATTGTTATTAAAGTTTGTTTGCGTGTTTAATATGTTTAACACGCAATGTCAACTTGTCTTGTAATTAATTTTGTTATGTTTTTTTTGCGTTTGCATGTAAAAACATTTGGTCAAGAAAGTACCGGAAATTTTCGAAGATATGAACTTCCTAAATACTCCTTAAACGTATTCGAAGAGCCACCGTATGTACTATATTTGACTTCTTCTTTAAATCCCAACTGAAATTGCCGTTCCGGATACCTGTTTTGAGTCGATTGAAGCAATATAATAATACTGATATTGTTTAATTTAACCAGCTGGGGGAAAGCATTTCATACATTCGACTAGCATGTGGTTTAAATTGATATTTCCCGATACTTTCTTGATGAAATGTATGTATTTCTTCTATATATAGATTTTTGTACATTTTCTACGTAAACCAATTTTAATTTACGTTAACTGAATTCTTAAGCAACGCATTATGGTGTATCATCTGGAGAAATAAAAGAAAAAAAAAGAGGTCAAAAACAATCTGCTCACATATAACTACAATAACAAAACCTACAACAACACCAACAGTATAAAACAAAGGCACAGAATTGCACAACTACTTTTGAACTACCTTGTTGATGATTACTATACTTTACTATACTGCTTCCTTTACTACCTTATATTGCCTCTGTTGTTTTTCATTTACATCTTTCTTTTTCAATTTTGTAATTATTTCTGGACAGCATACCATATGCTATTGTCATTTGCTGTTTGCTATATTTTTTGCTGTAAAGTCAAAAGCAACAATTGCACCACCACGACTGCCATGAAAACGTTTTAAACAAATTGGGTCAATGCAACTGTAAAGTGAATAGTATGGTCGTTGAAAATGTAAATATGCATAGATGTGTATGTGTTTATGTGCATACACACAGAGTTGTAATAGTAAGAATAATTGTATTGCATTGCACCACCCCAACGAAGTCAGTTGTTCTTATTGTCCCAGCTTAATTAAGAAATCATACCAAATCTTCTTGGATTATGCTCTACTTACCCATAAAACAAAAAAATAATATGTAGCACTTATAAGCCCGATGATCTCTTTGGCCGATCTTCTCTTCCAGGAATCTACTTATTTTAGCCGGTTCCAAACGGCAAAACCCTTGCGACATCACTTTATCACAGAGTTCATTTAGAAGTTTTTTTATGGCATATTGGTACTGCCGCAAGAATTGTCAATTGCTTGCCGACAGGAGGGTACCGTTTGAAAGAAAAATCTCATTAAGTTTATTAAAATATTATGGATTAAAGAAGTGTGTTCAACGAAAATATATGTAAATATCAGAAAGTTTGTTTCTAATAAAACACGAACACAAATAAATTCAGACTGATGCAGTTTTAATCGCTATTAAAACATTGAAATATTTATTAATAGTGGGTTTGAGCCAAGTTTTAGAAAAGATTATGTTATCAAATAAAAAAAAAAAAAATAAAAATAAATATGTGGCACTTAAAGCCCCAAAGGGCTCATTAGCCGAGCTTCTCTTCCATTACTGTTGTGCGTCTTAAATTTGGACAGTATTAGAAGGGACCTACTTATTTTAGCCGGTTCCGAACGGCAGAACACTTGTGACATCACTTTTTCTGAGCTTTGTCACAGAGTTCTTTAGAAGCTTTTTCATGGCAAGTTGTTACTGTCGGAAGAATTGCCAATTGCTTGCCGACAGGTGGGTACCATTCGAAAGAAAAATCTTATCGATATTAAATTTGTTATGCATCGGTCGTGGATTGAACCACGACCTACAGATCAGAAGGCGAACACACTAACCACTGAGCTACGGCACCCACAAAATGGTTATCAAATGGTTTTTCAAAAATTTTTAGAAACAAATACATTTGTTGCTACATGTTATCCTACTATCAGGTATGTTAACTAATACTCATCATTCCCACATACATACTCGTAGATGGCTTTATGGGTACTGTTTATACCATATTAATATGAATTTTTATTGTTTTTTTTAGCCCTTGTGACCCCACTTATTCTGTATTTAAAAACTAGCAATTAAATTTCGGGGACGTATAAATTGAAAAAATTTTTAATCCTATCTTTTCAAAATTTGAATAAATATATAAGTCTCTTTATAAACATAATATATTGAATCGATAATGCTCCTCATGACGGTTAACTCTAAAAAATATTGGAGTATCTTTTTTCGATGTATTACACAATGAGACAAATCAAATCGCTTAGAAAATACTTGTATGTTATATGTATTTTTTGGTACAAGGAATTTAATTATGAGGTTTGTTCTTTTATCAGCCGTACGCTAGCTGGTGCTTCTTTTCTATTCTATTGAATTTTCTCCATTTTTAGTTAATATTCTTAAAAAATACGAAAAATTTATTTTTGAGGTTTTTTATGGCGCTGTAGGCCAATTTTATTATTCATTTCTCTTGTTTGTTTTTTATAAATACTTTATATAGACGTTTTTCAGTACAAAAAAAAAAGACATTCGTGATGTTAAATTTATATTAGTCATATTATAAATACCAATTTCAGACATCGAATTTAATATTAAAAAATTACCTTTTGTTTATTGCATTTTAATTTACATTTTTTCAATTTTTAATTTTTGTACGAATAAAACTTTCATTCTTTTTTTACTTCTATTTTTCTCTTTTCTTGTGCAATTATAAAAAGCAATAATTGTCTAGCTCCAATAAATTGGAATTATGAATTTTATCGCTACACGGCACGAAATGTTCTTTGTGCATTCCGAGAAATTGTCATCTCGTATGTAAAGTGATCTAAAATTACGACAAACAGCTTTTAGTAATCCAACCCATGAACATGTGAGTATGTTTGCCGTTTCGCGTCGACGTGTTTGTTTTATATGAAATTTTTTCATCAGATTCTGCAGGACGAAATAGTGAAAAAAAAAAATTGTTTCTAGCCATATGACAAGTCGGATAAATTTATATTTGTTTATAAAAAAATGTATTTGTCTACGCCAGAAAATTATGACACGCGCATTGTCTGTTGTCACCCTTATAGAAGACGAAGGCAACTCTGACTTGATCAGTCAGCAGTCGGTTCGCCTGTTCTTGTTCTTCTTTTTTTTCTTACTTAATTGCGTATTTTTCCCGACACGAACAGTGCGCGCATTTTCTTGTTCAATTTATTTTTTATATCGAGTGTTTTTGTATAAAATAATATAATTAATAGCTTCCATTCTGGAACATGTTTTAATTCTTATAATAATAAATTGTATATATCACGTATGTACATTTATCGTAATAAACAATACACATAAACGTATTCAAGTGTGTCTCGTGTTTTTTTTTTCTTTGTACAAAGTGATGTACATAAGAAACAATCAATCAGTTTGCAATTTACGTGCATTTCTCTTTCGTTTGAATACGGAATTTCTTTCGATGACAAAATAAATTAAATAAATCAAAATTTGATTTAGATCTTTACTTTAAATAATGGTATTAGCCACCAACGAAAGGCTTAACAATTCTGGTAATCAAAAACGAACACCAAATATAACAAAATGTTTGACCGTAAAGCAGTTAGTGAAAATGCTGATATGAACGAAGAAATGCAATAAGCTGCAGTAGATTGTGCGACACAAGCATTGGAAAGGTACAATCTAGAAGGTGATAAAACGTGTGCTACTGCAAATACAACAGCAACAGCAAGTAGCAGCAGCACCACCATCATCACATCAATCGTAACAACAACAACAACAACAATTAAATATCAGAACAAATGAAGAAAATCCACAGCAACAGCGGCAATAACAGCAAGATTTGACATCAGTCATCAAGAGCAATAGTTTGCAATTAGAAAAGATGAAGGCGGATAATTACGTTACACGAAAACATCAACAACTCCGAAAACATACAAGTAGTTTTTTAATTATTATTATTTATTTATTATTTACCAACAATTAATCTCAAAATAATTTCAATTTATTAGAAGGGCAAGAAGCAGTCGGTGACTAAAATCTCAGCGGTGCAACTCAACCAAGGTATGAGCCCACCGGCATCTCTCTCACATACACGTATTATTATTTATAAAAAAACTTAAATAAAAAAAAATATCCTTACAGTCGGCTGGGGCCGACCAAACTATACCCTGCATATGTAGATTTATATATAAAAAGTTTACTCGAATATCCAACTTTTCTTTTATTTCCACTTTTCGAGAAACAATTTTTGCATTTACTACTAATTTACACCCGAAATATGGTTGACTTTGACGAAGTAAAAGGATTTTAAGATAATTCCGAGGCTTAGTATGGGAGCTATATAAAAAATGGGCGTGGCTTACCACTTTCTAGTAAATCCAATTAATTTGTCAATGTTAATCCACACCTTAAATTTGGTGTCCTACGTTGAATAGTTTCTAAGTTATGGTGGTTAACATTTTTGTTTAATTTCCTCAACTTTGTATGGGAGCCCCAATAAGAAGTGGGCGTGGTACGCTGATTTTTCGCCAGATTATTTCCGACTACGATATTAATTTAAGTGTCAATTATGGTTATTGTAGACATAAGATTGCCTAAGTTACAGCTGTTTTAATTTAAAATTTGTATGGGGGCTACGATAAACACTGGGCGTGGTGCGCCCATTTTCTGTGAGCCTAGTTGCTCGTACAATACTAATCCATACCCTAAGTCTCGTTGTCCTAGGCTAAATGGTTTGTAAGCTATGGAGCTTAAAATTTTAGTTTAATTCACTCGACTTTGTATGGGAGACCCATGAAGGAGTGGGCGTGGCACACTGATTTTCTGCCAGATTTTTGCCGACTACGATATTAATTTAAGTGTCAATTATGGTTATTCTAGACAGAAGATTGCCGAAGTTACAGCTGTTTCAATTTAAAATTTGTATGGGTGCTACGATAAACACTGGGCGTGGTGCGCCCATTTTCTGTGAGCCTAGTTGCTCGTACAATACTAATCCACACCTTAAATCTCGTTATTCTACGCTGAATAGTTTGCAAGTTATAACCGGTAACATTTTTTTTAATTTCCGCAACTTTGTATGGGAGACCCAAAAAGGAGTGGGCGTGGCACATTGATTTTCTGCCATATCATTTCCGACTACCGTGTTAATCTAAGTGTCAATTATGGTTATTCTAGACAGAAGATTGTAGAAGTTACAGCTGTTTCAATTTAAAAGAAGTACAGACACTTTGTATGGGAGCTACGCTAGAAAGTAGGCGTGGCTCATCCACTTTTGGTGAGGTTATATAGTAGTATAATATAACTCTATGTACAAAATATTGTTGTCCCAAGTGGTATATTATGTGAGTTATAGCAAGTTAAAGATTTTGAAAATTTCGAGGTTAGTCGCTTTGAATGCTTGGTGTGGGCGTGGTTATTGACCGATCATGCCCAATATCAATCCCCTCCGTACCCTTGGATCATAGATTACTTATGCCAAATTTCATCGAAATAGCTCAATATTTACTCAAGTTATCGTGCGAACCAGCCAGGTGACAGACAGACGGACGGACGGACGGACGGACGGACGGACGGAGGAACGGACGGACGGACGGACGGACGGACGGACGGACGAACGGACGGACGGACGGACATCGTTAAATCGAAAATTTAATCGACGCTGATCACGAATATATATCCATGTCTATATCTCCGGAGATTCCTTCAAGTGGACACAAACATCTGACCGAAATGAATATACCATGCATATTGCATTATGCAGGGTATAAAAAGATATTTATGTCGTCTTAATTGTAATTAAATTTTAGTTCTATGACCAAATTTCATTAACTTTCATAAAATATTAACTGAGAAATAGCAATTAAAAAGGAAGTTTATATAAAAGTTTATTTGTATATAACTGATAAGATAATGGGAATTTTCAAAAAACATTTCAGAATGTTAAATTTCATCAATAAATCTTTAAGGTTCTGCAGTATGTGTACGCTATGCTTTTTTCGAATTACGCGGATATTTAAAAGAGCTTTTCTTCTCTCCTCTGAGTGATTTGAGTGCTATACATCTCGCAATGCATCAAGATCGTAGATTCATATGGACAAAGCATATAAGTACCAAAGCAACCCAAATAAAGCTTAAAGTAAATGAATTGGCCTGGATCTTAAACAGACAGTCCAAACTCAAACTGGACTATACAGTTCTACTTTATGAGGCTGTCATTAAACCCATATTGACTTACTGAATCTAACTCTGGAGTACTGCATCCCCAACAAATGTGGAAACACTTCAAAGAACCAATGCTCCTTTGTACAATAAAAACTCTAATATCCACAGAGACTAACACATTCCGTTTGTAACTGATGAAGTTTCCACATTTGCAAAGAACTAATTAACTAAGCTTGAGAGGCATCCCAATGATTTGGCGTTACGCATACTAAAAAGGCAAGGACATATCCTCATATTTATATTTTTATGATTTATTTATGATTTCAGAAGATTCTACTTACCTTGCATCAGTTAGTTAGTAATCTTCTGGACATTTTTTAATGGACTATCGTATTGTAAACCCCGGTGAACCTGAAATTACGGAAAGCCCAATCTCCAATCGATGGCGAAGATAAAAGCCTTACATCAAAAATTTGGCTGACCAAAATTTAACACGCAGGGTATGCTAGTAGCCTAGCCTAAACTAATTGGAACCATTGTTGGTGAATCAGAATTGGAACAAACAAATTGATTTGCCGTCGCTCTGTGGTTAATGCGTTGGAAAGATTTTTCTTTCGATCTTCAATTCTTCAAGCAATTTGCTATTCTTCCGCCAATAACAATTTCCACTGAAAAAGCTTCTAAAAGAGCTCTGAGATAAAACGTTATAACACAACGATGTCCATTCTAATACTGTCTAAAATTTAACATGCACAACAGTACTGAAAGAGAAGCTCAGCCGAAAGCCCTTCGGGGCCTTTATAAGTGCCATATATTTATTATTGTTTTCTTTTAATCTTTGATTACACGAATATATATTTCGTTACCGCAGCGTCGGGTGAAAATTCGATACATACTTGTAATTGCAAAATTTGAACGTTTTGAAGATCAGCGTTCATGAATAACTGTTGGTGGTGTAGTCACTTCCAAGTCTCTAAGACTCAAATGTTTATTAACTGCTGAAGGGTATTCAGATTTAAGTTGGGGGTTTTTGTAAAGAGAAGCTTCAGCTCTTACGAATTATTTTTATGCGATATATCTTAACCTTCTAATATTAAGTTGTAGAGGATACGAAGCTTTGAAAGGCGGGGTTAGTTTATATCTTTCTTCACCATTGGAAGGGTGGTTTTATAAGATTTTGTCCAAAGATTTCATCTGTTGTCTGTTGTATAAATTTTTGTCGAACTTGACCTAGTGACAATTCATTAAACTATGAGTGTATTGTGGATGGGTTTTTAACGTATCATATGACGTCCTGTAAGAATCTATCCGAAAACGGTGTTTTGAGTTTTGATGCAAAGCAAGATTAGATTTGAGTAGCGTGTGAAGTAGAAGAATGCATTTTTGTGTGGTATTATGTAAGTATGAGTTGTGCAATTGATTAGCATTTGACGAGCTACTGGGCGAATCAGAGTAGAAATGATTTCCAGATTTATGGGCTGGATGGGATTCTGACAATCTGCCAAGCCGTGGGATAGAATTAAACAGTCTACGTTCATATTACACAACAGATTTACACGACAATTTCGAAATATTTGTACTGAAGGATTTCATATTCCCATTAGAGTTCATAAGTGTGTTTGGAATAAAAAAAAAAAAATACATCCAGATCACTTCATTTCGTTATTTAAAATTTATATGGCAGACAGAAAGAGTTGCTTCTGGGAAAATGATTAGAACCATTGCTTATGTCTATATCATAAACTTTAAGAGCTTCAACGCAATTCTTTATATATCGTTGCAATTTTTTGATTGCACATTCAGTTTGGACATTTTGTAAACTAAATAAAATCTTGAGTTCGCTGTTTACCATGATACACTTGTTTTCGTAGCGATCTACTAAATTTTGCCACGCTTGAGCAAATCCTTCGTTGGTGAGAAGTGATTTTTACTATATTCCTAGCTCTACCACGAGCTTTTAGAGTAATAAAATTATTTAATATTGGTGGTTTTTAATTATCAAATATTTTCCGAACTTGTAATATTTGCTTATAATTACTTTAATATAAAGTTAAGTTTTTTTTTATTTAATAAATCTTAATAACATTACTTTACAATTAATTACCTTGAAAAAATACCCTGAATTTCATGTATGGGAGAGAGTAATTCTTTTGAGTGTTTGAATATTAGGCTCCAAGTGTTTGCAATGTTGTGTACTATTTTTCCACAACACTCATTAAATTCCTAACGGCTAGGTTCAAGAATGTAACGCACAAGATTAGCACCTAAAACTAAGCTCCTAAGTATCCTTCGATACTATAACACCGGTTAGCTGAAATAAAACAGGGTTAATTATACGATAATTGCGCTTTTAGGACTTCACTTTATTCCTGGTACTTTTCACAGTCAGTTATAATTACACTAATACTGGAGGGCCACGCAAGGATCGCAGTATTTTACAATTGCTTACACGCTAACACTTTACAACTTAGAACAAGACTCACAACCCTTCTAGACCCTTAAGTAAGCTGGCAGCTTATATACCATTTTTCTAATACTATATACTCCTAATACGATGCACTCCACATGTGTATATGGATGTACCCATTATGTGAGAAAGCAACTTTTTGATCTTCACGCACATGAATAGTCCACGTGATTTTAGTTATCATGGAATGTCAAAACACTGTTGGTATGCTTACGTAAGTGCAGAACTACGAATTGTGTGGGAGAGTGCTTTGTCAGCTTTTTCACACCCAACTGCAACTCAGTTGGCTCAATGTTCTGGCATTCCAGAATTATAAGTAATATTAATATGGATTGTGTATATCACAACTTCTAGCAATGTTGGTATGTGTATGGATAAATATGTATTTCACAATTTCGGGAAATATGTCGCGAGGCAAAATATGCAATTGCAAAATATGCAATTAAAGAGGCAATTTTCTAAAAAAAATAAAATCATGATTTTTACAACATTTTACAAAAAACCCACTTTTAAGCTATAGCATTGCGAGTTTTAGTCTAATTACTACAAGTTGTACGTCATTAAAAGTGCTGGCGTCAAATCAGCAAGCCACGCCCATGTCTTTATGTGGCTTAAGTCCAGGAAAAAAATTTTTAAAGTGTGGCTTCCACACATAGTCGAGGAAATAAAAAAAAAAAACGTTTTTAAGCACCATAACTTACAAACTATTCAGCGTAGAACGACCACATTGAAGTTGCCAATTAGCATTGTATGGATAACTAAAGTAATCACAATTGACACTTAGATTAATGTTGTATTTGGAAATGATCTGGCATGAAATCAGCATACAAAGTTTCGGAAATTAAAAAAATGGTTAACATCGCCCTAACTTACGAACTATTCAGCGTAGGACAGCCAAATTTAGGGTGTGGATTCGTATCGCCAAGATATTTAGATTTAAAAGAGGAGGCTACCCACGCCCACCTTTTACGCCCACTTGTTTTACATTTAAACCGCCATAACTTCAGCAGTTTTCATCTTAAATCAAAAATATTTAGCACGGAGTTCAATATTGTCGATTAGAATAAAATTGTGAGAACAAAGTAGTGCATATAAAAGTAAAAGATGGATATGCGAGCCAACTTTTTATATATATCTATATAAAAATGTTCTCAATGAATTTGACAGAATCAGCAGTGTATGTGATCTAATGGTTGCTTTATTCATTCATTATTCCGCTTGTTTACATTCTTCTTTCCAAAGTTGGCCTAAAAGGTGGTATTTTATTGGTTATATGGTTGTTGGTTTGTTGGTTTGTTATGAGTAGTTAAAGTACATATAATATAACAACAAGAGTAACAAAATACACAAGCCACTACAGTCCTAATATTACAGTACTTTTTTATAGCAAATGAACATTTTTTGTGTGCGGAGGTCGAAAATCTTTTTGAACTACTTTAATCTAAGCATTCCTCATTACAAAATCATTTAAATTAATTTTTAATTTGCGTTCAACAATTAACTCAGTCATTATTCACATTAAATCAACAACGATACGTTAGAACCAGTACAACCACAAATTATACACGTTTGATATAAAACATTCATATTGAACGTGTTTCTATACCCAGAAACCCAGAATGTAGGTTGAAGAGACATGTTTAGCGTAGTATGTACAAATGTGGCTCATATTATGGGCAAAGGTTTAGGTATATTTTATATTATTCATAAGGGAAACACCCGAGCGCTTAAATCATACTGTCATATATGTCATGTTCATGCATGATGGATAACATAAAGTAAAATCACGTGCAATTACTTTAGGTCAAGGACGTGAATAATTTGTGTGTACATATGCTAAGGAAATGTACACACAGACACGCATATATTATATGTATATTATATTTTATGACTGGATATATTTAGGTACATTTATCGCAAGCAGGTGGAAAAAACAACCGTGAAGATAAGGATATTTCTCAATAAATATTTTTCGTTGTTTCACTTTTGTTCATTTAGAGTATAACATCATTTATAAAAATAACATTGAGTAGCATGTGAGGTTTAATAATCGACATGTATGTGCACATATGGATGCCCATATGTATTGAAAATTACTTTGAATTTTGATTTATATTTTGGAAGAGACTTTTTTTAATATTCCTGATTAATTTGTAATTTCCGTCCATGCTGGTTTTCATGCAATAAATAACATTTATATTTATACATCTGAATACGAGTATAACAGTATATACTTTACACCCTACAGCAAAATATTAGAATTGACAAAAATTGCTACATGCAAAAATTGCAAAATGAATTTTAACAAAGGTATGTTATATAGAATTTATATAAGGTATGTTGATTTTATATTTTGCGGTATTATTCTTTATATGTATTTGCTCAGGTGAGAGTGGGAGTGGATGACGATGAGTTCACGCAACCTCGTGCACTTGCCTACATGTCGTGTTGGTGGCAGAGGTGTTGATGATGGTGCGTGTGGCCGTTGTTGTTGGCAATAACAAGACACGGACACTTTTTTCACTTTTATATATTTATATATAAAAGTATATATTTAATCAATGTTTAGCACTTAATTTATATGATTATTTATTAAATTTAAAGTAAGTGTATATAATTATATCAAGAGAGAAAAATCTCGCGCACTGCTCGTGAAATCGGGGTTTTTATATATTTTATTTTATTTTATATATGATATTATAATTAAAACGGAAAGTGATAAGAAGACAAAGTACGAGAGAGAGAGAGAGAGAGAGATAGCGAATGATAAGCGAATGAAAGCGAAAAAAAGCGGACGAAAGAGAATTACATTAGGGTTGCTAACTTTATGCAGGCAGTGCGCGACACACGTGTTTTGGCGTAGACAATATTGTACATATAAAACATATAATCGGGTTTAAAATGTTTTCCTATTTACAAAATAGTAGGTAGTTAAAATAGCAAATAGCTATATGTTTTCCTATACAGATAGATAGATAGATATGAATATGTGGGAGAACATCATAAAAAGCACTTTTTCCAGATAAAGATCAGGATGAGAAAAAGTAAAGAGAAATTTATGAAATTAAGAGAAAAAACCAACAGAGAGAGAGAGAGAGAGAGAGAGAAAGAGAGAGAGACAGAGAGTGCTAGAATAAACATTTACACCAATCCAAATTTCTTTGACACTGCAATGTATCCCAGAAGTCTGTAAAGAGATAAGGAATGTAGCTCATCCATTCACAGTTCATGTGAGCCCAAGATGTCCCTAAGATGCGATATGACATCCTAATGGAGTATTCACCGGGCCATAGGTCAAAAATCCTTATTTCCTTATGTTCGAAATAAGACAGAAGGAAGATTTTTATTGTTTGTAAAAGCTTGACGTACACCCTCGTTCCTTTTTAGTGTTGTTGATTTAATCCGTTATGCAGGATATACCAACTGCCACACCCATTCCGATAATTGAAACTGGTCTCTTTAAAGTGCCATTTCTTCTCAGTTATTTAGCCCGCTACTTTAGCGAAAAATTTCGACTGAAAAATCGAGGCCGTTCCTCCCATAGCAAAAAATCATATGGTGTTTTCATTCAGATGCAAGCCAGCACACGTATCGTTCTCGGTCTAGCGACTGTTGGAGAAAAAAATATTTATTAACCATTCTAGATATCCCTATTAGCTCCTTGTTATGAAGCTAATATTATACTTTCTTTTAAAAGATACTATAGGTATGAGTTTATCAGTTGGAGCCAGATGCAAGGGGTATTGCTCCGATATCCTTCGATTTTTAATGTTTTTGATTGCGTGTAGGAACCAAATGAGTAATTGAGTTTTCTTGTACTAAAATCTCATGTACTAAAAAAATTAAAACCAACTTGTATGTTGCAACATGATTGCATACCAGCAACAAGAATGACAGTAAATGTTGCTGTCATGCCTACCGTGTCGTACCATGCATTACTTGAGATGGCCAAATCTACATACCTTGAATCAACAGCAAGAATAATTTTGTATTAAGAATTATGTATTTTAAAAATTTCAGTTGTCTTGTAATAGCTCACAAGTAACGACTATGTGCTCCTTAAATGATCAATAAATAAAACCTATTCAAATCAAACACATTGTGCTTAATAATAATTTATACCTGAAACAACAAGTAAGTATGATAATGAATGCTTATATAACAGTCGGCTGTATACAGGTTCAAAGGTCAAACATTTCTTAAATGTAAGTCAGCCCGACTTAATTAAGGGGTCGAATCGTTTTTACGTGAAAGAAAAATGTATACTCGATATTATGGCGTAATTGAACGTATAAACGAGACGTAATTCGGTATTATGTGATCCGTGAATGTATACGTGGATGTACCTATTCCTAAGAACAGCCATTAGACCAGCAAATACTATCGTAATTCACAAATATTTGAAAAATAGATCGCAAATTGATTTTATAAGATTTAGAATAGTTTCTCGCATATGTTATATAGCTTTTGACACACTTTTGCGTCTACCGGATTATACCTTTCTATTTTACCATGTCTTAAAATCGTTCGATAAGGTATCTTGCATGGAAGTGAACGTCGTTAAATGTGCTTACACTTTATCAGTCTTGTGAATATCTATAGCAATGCCGGCCATAACAATACACATTGTATAGTTTGCCTTCGTGTTTTCGCACCAATGCTAACCATGCTTAACTTTTGAAGAAGTAAGAGTATTGCGCATGTGTAAAAAACCAAAACACAAAAACACAAAAGTAAACGAGAATATGCTACAACACTGCAAATGATATTGATCTATATTAGCAAAATCTAAATGTTTACGACAAAAAAGGGGCAGTAAAGGCAATTTTTTGGCGAAAATCTCCTCGGTTAGAGGTTTTGCGTTGGGTTTGGGACCCGCCACAAAAAAAACTTGCCCAGTGAATAATATAAAAATGCCTCTATCCAGCTGGTTGATGTCCTCGAAAAATACAGAGCTGACATCACCGCTCTCCAGGAAATTGCGATGGACGGGACAGGGCTGCTCCAAAAGAGTGTCCTGTGACATTTACTACAGTTGCCATGCTGAAAGGTACGAATTAGGATGTGGATTTTTGGTCAGCCAGAGACTCGACATCTTGTCTCACATTTCACGCCTGTGAACGAGCGGCTGGCCACAATTCGCATCAAGGCAAAATTCTTCAACATCAGCCTTTTATGTGCCCACGCTCGGACGGATTAGAAGGACAATGTGACCACGGAGAGCTTCTTTCAGCGCCTCGAAGAAGCTTATGACCGCTGCCCCCGCCATAATATCAATATCGTGCTTGGCGACTTTAATGCCAGGGTGGGCAAGGAAGGTACCTTTGGTCCAACTGTCGGAAAATTCAGCCTCCACCAGAACACCTCCGATAACGGAATTAGGCTAATCGACTTCGCCGCAGCACGAAACATGGTAATTGCTGGTACCAGATTCCAGCATCTCGACATCCACAAAGCGACATGGCTGTCTCCAGATCAACGTACAAGAAACCAAATTGATCATGTGGTGATTGACGGAAGGCATGCTTCCAGTGTGATGGACGTGAAATCGATCCGTGGTGCCAACATCGACTCGGATCACTACCTTGTTGCAGCTAAAGTGCGCACACGCTTATGTGTCGTAAATAACAAGAGAAGTCCTACACAGAGAAAGTTCGACGTCAGTAAGCTGCGATCACCAAAGACAGCAGATGCATTTGCCACTCGACTATCGGATCTGCTTATGCACTCCCCCACTTGATGATACATGCGCACGGTGTACATATATATTCCACTCCATGACTACTGCTGCCGAGGAGGTAATCGGTTATTACCGTTCTCTGAGGAATGAGTGGTATGATCAGGAGTGTCGCTACGCTACCGCAAAGAAAGACGCCTCCTACCCATAAAACCCTGCGTGCAGACGCAACGAGAGCTATTAAGGAGCGGTACGGAGAGAAAAGGAGTGCAGAGAGACGTCTTTTCAGGAACAAGAAAGACGTGAGTGTGAGGAGATAGAGATGTGTACCGACAAGAATGAGACTCGAAAATTCTTCGAAAAGATCAAACGCCTGAGTGGAGGTTTAAATCCCGGAGCCTCTTCTTGTTTTGATGGAAATGGGAATCTGGTTACAGATGTCCAGAGTGTACTGAGCCTATGAAGGGAACCCTTCTCCACGTTACTGATTGGCAATGCTACGAATAATTCTGCTAGTGGAGGAGATTGCCCGATAACCCCAATTACAGATGATGGTGTTGATGTTCCACCACCCGACTATGACGAGGTTGAAACGGCTTTTTTAAGGCTGAAGAACAAAAAAGCTGCAGGTGCTGATGGCCTCCCTGCCGAGTTGTTTAAGACCGGGGGCGATGAGCTGATCGCCTACATGCACCAGCTCATAAGCAGAATATGGTCGGATGAAAGCATGACTGATGATTGGAGGCTCAGTGTTCTCTGTCCTGTACATAAAAAAGGTGACCCCACAATTTGCGCCAACTACCGTGGAATAAGTCTCCTGAGCATCGCATACAAGGTTCTATCGAGCGTACTGTGTGAAAGGTTGAAGCCTATGCTCAGCAACCTGATTGGACCTTATCAGTGTGGCTTCAGACCTGGTAAATCCACCATCGACCAGATTTTCACACTGCGCCAAATCCTGGAGAAGACCCAAGAAAAACAGATCGACACACACCACCTATTTGTTGATTATAAAGCCGCTTTCGACAATCCGGTAAGGGATTACCTCTACGCAACAATGTCTGAGTATGGTATTCCTGCAAAGCTCATTCGACTTTGTAGAATGACACTGCATAACTCCCGCTGTGCAGTGAAAATTGGGAAGGACCTCTCCGCACCGTTTAATACTGAACGGGGTTTCAGACAAGGTGATTCGTTATCGTGCGACTTCTTCAATCTTATTATGGAGAAAATAATACGAGCTGCTGATCTACGACATAATGGCACTACCTTCAACAAAAGTGTCATGCTGTTAGCGTATGCCGACGATATTGACATAATCAGCATGAACATGCGAGCAGACACTGCAGCATTCTCAGAGTTGGAAAGAGAGTCGCGTCGGATGGGTCTTACGGTGAACGAGGGCAAGACGGAGTATCGAGTGTCAGCAAACAAAGAGTCCCGGCGTCTTGGACATCACGTCACTGTTGACAACTACGCTTTTGAAGTAGTAAGGGACTTTGTCTATCTTGGAACCAGCATTAACAGCAGTAATGACGTCAGCTTGGAGATCATGCGTAGGATAACCCTTGCTAACAGGTGTTACTTTGGGCTGAGTAAGCAATGGAGAAGTCGAGCCCTCTCTCGAAGAAAGAAAACTACACTCTACAGATCTCTCATCATGCCTGTCCTAACATATGGCGCTGAATCCTGGACAATTTCCACCTCGGATGAGCGAATGCTTGGAGTTTTCGAGAGAAAACTCCTACGTAAGATCTTTGGACCTATTTGCGTTGATGGCGAGTACCGAATAAGGTACAACCATAAGCTGTACGAGCTGTATGCCGATATTGACATAGTAAAGCGCTAGGTCATGTCGAGCGAATGGAAGAACACGCTCCAGCTAAGAAGGTGTTATATTCGGAACCCGCTGGAGGACGACGCAGAAGAGGAAGACCTAACCTCCGGTGGAAAGACCAAGTACTGGAGAACTTGACGGCGCTTGGAATTTCTAACTGGTGCCAGCTAGCGAAGAACAGAGATGGTTGACGAAGCATGTTATATTCGGCCTAAATCGATATGCGGTTGTTATGGCCATATAAGTAGTAGTAAAGGCAATTTTTTGCAATTAAAAGTGAAACGAACTCGTGAGTGAATTGTGTGCAGCAGTGAAAACAAATAAAAATTTAAGGGAAATAAACAAATAATTCTTGCCAAGAATACAAAAGTGAAATTAATGTCGGGTTTAAAAATATTAATTATTTATTTATGTATTTTTACTTCCTCAAGATATGTGCATTCATTTGATATGAATTTCCAGGAAATTTACATTTAATTTTCGCTATATGTTTAATTATATTTACTGCCTTTTTGTATTTAATTTATCAATTATAAAATAATTGGATATTAAATTTATTAAATTATGTCTAAATAAAGTGGATTCGACACTTACTATACACAATAAAATCAATAAAAGTTTAAATAAAGTTTTATAAAAACGTTTACAAAAAGCTTACTTTTAATATATATAAACTTTGATTAAGGCGCTTATTACCAACGTTCTGTTTCAATTATATTTCGCTTGCTTTCAAGTGTTTATTAACAAAAATTCAGTGTTTTGTAAGCCTTTCCAATGATACCCCATTTATGCAAATCGGATCAGAAAATTTTGACTTATACAATTTTTTAGTACCTCTTGTTAGGGACTTTTTTAATATTTGCCACACCCAGAATTTCTGTGAAAAAAAAATGTCAACATTTGTATAAGTCCATCCGTCAATTTTATCAAGAATTTAGCCCATGTGTATGTGATTATGTTGCAGAAGCTTGTTACGTTTAATATGGAACGGCTGTATAGGAATATATAATATAATGTAGCACGTCAATAGTAACTTTGCGATTATTTTACAGCTGTTAATTTATTTGAATAACGGTATTTGTGATTGACACCTACTGCTTACTTTTAGGGATGGTACATATTTTTATCGTAGTTGTAGTAGTTTACTAATTTTACTACATTGTTTTAGAACTCAGAAGGGATTCAATTTTATTTGAAAAAAAAAAATAAATAAATATGTGGCACTTAAAGCCCCAAAGGGCTCATTGGCCGAGCTTCTCTTCCATTACTGTTGTGCGTCTTAAATTTGGACAGTATTAGGAGGGACCTACTTATTTTAGCCGGTTCCGAACGTCAGAACACTTGTGACATTACTTTTTTCTGAGCTTTGTCACAGAGTTCTATTAAAAGCTTTTTTATGGCAAGTTGTTACTGTCGGAAGAATTGCCAATTGTTTGCCGACAGGTGGGTACCGTTCGAAAGAAAAATCTCATCGATATTAAATTTGTTATGCATCAGCCGGGGATTGAACACGACCTACAGATCAGAAGGCGAACACACTAACCACTGAGCTACGGCACCCACCCATTAATTAAAAGTAATATTAATTAAAAACACGACTGAACACAGTAAACGAACATAAAAATAAAAAAAATAAATATGTGGCACTTAAAGCCCCAAAGGGCTCATTGGCCGAGCTTCTCTTCCATTACTGTTGTGCGTCTTAAATTTTGGACAGTATTAGAATGGACCTACTTATTTTAGCCGGTTCCGAACGGCAGAACGCTTGTGACATCACTTTTTCTGAGCTTTGTTCTTTTTAGAAGCTTTTTCATGGCAAGTTGTTACTGTCGGAAGAATTGCCAATTGCTTGCCGACAGGTGGGTACCATTCGAAAGAAAAATCTTTTCGATATTAAATTTATTATGCATCAGCTGGAGATTGAACCACGACCTACAGATCAGAAGGCGAACACACTAACCACTGAGCTACGGCACCCACTACTACCCCCAGTAAACGAACATATCTAGCTAAAAAAAAGAAGCTATAAAGGTGGCATAATAAGCAATATTATGCTGCTTGCATACGTTACATTGGAACTGATGTTAGAAAATATGTATTCCCTTAATTCTCGTATGTTAGTATACTTTTAATTCCAAATATAATGTATTACTAAATTTCTGAAGCTATATGTTGATTGCAGGCAAAAACCATTTTATTTCATCAATACACCCTACATTAAACGTAATAAACGTAATTTTTGTTGTCCACACATGTACAGGGTGATTTATTAAGAGCTTTTGGATTTGATAAAAAAAAACATTTAGAGAAATGTATGAAATCTTTATTTGAGTCGATAGAATGATCTATATTCAATGTTTAAAGATGATTTCATGTAAATGTTCACCGCGGCTGCGCCTCAAATGGTTCATACGCTGGGTCCAATTTTGGAATACTCTCTCCAACATATCGGCCGGTATCTCACGAATAAAATCTTCACTATTGACTTCCAGTGCATCAACCGTTGCAAGCTTGTCGCTATATATTTGAACCTTAACATAGCCCCACAAAAATAGTCTAAAGGCTGCTGTGTTGTCACGTGCTGTGTAGCATGTGGCACCGTCTTGTTGAAACCACGTGTCAGCCAAGTCCACCTTTTCCATTTTGGGCTTAAAACGTTTTTAGTCATCGCACGGTAGCGCTCGCCATTCACTGTAACGTTCTTGTCTTTGTCGTTTTAGAAAAAGTACGGTCCAATGATGCCACCGGCTCATAATCCACAACAAACAGTTGTTTTTGATCCAACTTTTCCAGTGCCCATTTACCAAACGTTAGCCTTTGTGGTAGTTTGTGTGACTTCAATTCTTGCATCAGCTGTATTTTAAAACGTTCTACACCCAAATTCTTCCGTAAAATACTCCAAGTAGCGGAGTAACAGAGGCCGAATTGATGCGAACAGCGCCGAATCGATAATTCACGGTCATCAACAACACTGGCGGATACAGCTGTGATGTTTTCCTCTGTCCGCATTCTACATATGCATAAAAAAAAAAATAAATATATGGCACTTAAAGCCCATTACTATTGTGCGTCTTAAATTTGGACAGTATTAGAAGGGACCTACTTATTTTAGCCGGTTCCGAACGGCAGAACACTTGTGACATCACTTTTTTTGAGCTTTGTCACAGAGTTCTTTTAGAAGCTTTTTCATGGCAAGTTGTTACTGTCGGAAGAATTACCAATTGCTTGCCGACAGGTGGGTACCATTCGAAAGAAAAATCTTATCGATATTAAATTTGTTATGCATCAGCCGGGGATTGAACCACGACCCACAGATCAGAAGGCGAACACACAACAATCAGTTGTTTTTCATCCAACTTTTCCAGTGCCCATTTACCAAACGTTAGCCTTTGTGGTAGTTCGTGTGACTTCAATTCTTGCATCAGCTGTATTTTAAAATGTTCTACACCCAAATTCTTCCGCAAAATATGCCAAGTAGTGGAGTAACAGAGGCCGAATTGCTGCGAACAGCGCCGAAATGATAATTCACGGTCATCAACAACACTGGCGGATACAGCTGTGATATTTTCCTCTGTCCGCATTCTACATATGCATAAAAAAAAATAAATATGTGGCACTTAAAGCCCCAAAGGGCTCATTGGCCGAGCTTCTCTTCCATTACTGTTGTGCGTCTTAAATTTGGACAGTATTAGGAGGGACCTACTTATTTTAGCCGGTTCCAAACGGCAGAACACTTGTGACATCACTTTTTTGAGCTTTGTCACAGAGTTCTTTTAGAAGCTTTTTCATGGCAACTTGTTACTGTCGGAAGAATTGCCAATTGCTTGCCGACAGGTGGGTACCATTCGAAAGAAAAATCTTATCGATATTAAATTTGTTATGCATCAGCCGGGGATTGAACCACGACCCACAGATCAGAAGGCGAACACACTAACCACTGAGCTACGGCACCCACATATGCATGTTGGTGGTTTAATGTCCAACAATGTAAATTCGGTGCGAAATTTAGTCACAAGATTCCGAATAGCCGCCTCTGAAGATCTCCCAAACTGACCATAAAATGGAAGAAGTGGTCGAGCTTAACCGAGCATGAATTTTGATAATAAAAATCTATAATCTGCAAACGTTGTTCGTTTGTAAGTCGATTCATGGATAAATTATAGACCAAACTGAACATGTTTGACAGTAATATGTTACACGAAAACAGCTGAGCTTCCAAAAACATTGTTGGCAAAAAGAAAGTTGCTAAAAAATCACTATATAAAACTCGTCATAAGAAAGTGAATAATAACACAGACTAACTGATGATAATAAACAGAGTGGATGTTGTCTATATCTTCCTTGGTATTCATCGCTTTTGCGATCCTTTCGTGTATTCTCAGAGTTTCCAACAAATACAGTTTGTTGTTTATCCCTTCTATAGCCTTTGCATAAGCAAATAACTTCACGTAACCCCCGAGAAAAGAATATGTATGTGTTAAATCGTACGATTGCGCTGGGCAATCGACTGGTCCATTTCGAGAAATAATGCTTCCACCAAATATTTCCCTCAATAAGTCGATTGCTTGATACGCTGTATGGCATGTCGCGCTGTCCTGTTGGAAAAATATATCTTCAGTCCACATTCCATTCATTTAGGCACGAAATAATAGGCAATCATTATTTTACAGACGTCGCCGTTACCGGTAAAGTTTTCTTTTTTAAGGTTTTTTGGATCTGACGGTCTCTCGTGAATCTCTAGTGGATTATCTTCACCCCAAATGCAACAATTTTATGCATAGACAGTCCATTGAGCCAAAAATCAGCCTGAGCGGAATATTGCGATAAAATAGTGGTTTGACTTCCAGTCGAGTTTGTGCCCATTGACCGAACGTACAGTGCGAAAGATGGCCATTTGGCTTTAATCACTGTTAAGTATGTGTGCAAAATCTCGAGAATTCGATTTCGGTATAGCATAAAAATGGAAAATGTTAAATGTAAATGTAAAAGTGTTAAAATGAAATTTCTGGTATTCGATGATTTCCTGTGGAATTTTTTGTCACCAGATCCCATCCTCTATACAAAAAAAAAAAAATTAAAATAATACTGGCTACGTCACTGTGTAGATAAATATTGTATTTGGTCTGATCTGATCGCGAAGTTGTTCAAAGTTTCTCGGACCAACCCGAGACTGCAGCTGAAAAATCGTAGAACTTAAAAAGCGAGCGTTCGGAGCCAATGCTATAGCAAAGTCGGCAGCTCTGATTTTTGCTGTTCCTCTGACATTGAGCGTGTGGTAGGCAATTTTAACTTGTTGTCACCAATATTGGAATGTATATGGAATTGTTGTATGTATTAAGCTGTATGTTCTCTATTTTAAGTTTTTAATATAATTAATTTTAATTTTTTAATTTTTTGAATAGAAGATCACTAAAATATTTAGGAAATTAGAAACCTACATTTTTTTGCAATAATCTATTAATAACGAAAGTAATTGGCAACCGTTTTTCGGTTGCCAATTACGACACTCATTCTTACTCACTCACCGTTACTTTACTTTTTAACTAATTGCACTAATTGCACTATTATACCCGAGTTTCCTTGTTTCTGTAAGAGTGCTGCAGCTCTCCAGTTCTAGTCCTGTTCCAAATTTGCCATGAACAAGAGTGGAATAGTATTTCAGCTAATGTTTTTCTAATGTTCTTCTTATATGCTCGGCCGTGGTACTTTGTAACCTTCTGTTTTTGTGTGTGACAAATTGTTTTCGGATTTGAATTTAATTACCTTCTATGTAAACTATGAAGAGAAAAAATGATGATATGATTTAAGAAATTCTTAATCCATTTGGTAAAGAGATTTTTCCAATTTTATTTCCTTCCTCCAAAAGTAGATCAAAAGGAATAAACGGCATTACTTCAAAACGACGGATCAACGATTACTTTTCCTCGAACAACGTGTAAAGTTAAAGAGGAGTACAATCCTTTTAGAGTACTCCGAGAGATCATCCCAATTTTTGCTGGGTACTAATTAAACATATACATACAGTTTATCCAACTTTTCTCATAAACACAACTGCATTTACTTGCGATTATATCTGTGTATTTTTTAAAAGTTTTTAGTAGTTTTAGCATAAGTATCTATGTGCTCGTATTTGCATCTATGCACATTGTACAAACAAACATAAATGTGTATTGTCCTGCATTGTGCGCTTTCCTGCAAATAAAGAAAAAGAAATTATTCAAATGGGAATACTACAAAATACTTCTAAAAGAACATGAGACTTTCTAATGACGTTTAACAATTTGTGGCGTAATTCATTTGTTGCATTGGGCATAAAAACAAATATACCACTACATACGTAGTGGTAAAATAGTAGAGGTAGTAGAGGTTACCTGTAAATTATTTTGGAATTTTCAACATTTGAAACAGCACAACTCAACCAACTTAGTATATTTGCAAGGCTGGATTAATAAATAAAGGTGCTTCTAGTAGCGAACACCAGCAACGGTATTCAGTGGATGAACCACTGCACAACGTATTAGTAGCGAAAATACCAAAATTTAGAATTGGACTTGGCCATACTAAAAAATATTGATGGAGATTTGTGGTCACTAAAAAGTGGAGTGCCGTAGCTCAGTGGTTAGTGTGTTCGCCTTCTGATCTGTGGGTCGTGGTTCAATCCCCGGCTGATGCATAACAAATTTAATATCGATAAGATTTTTCTTTCGAACGGTACCCACCTGTCGGCAAGCAATTGGCAATTCTTCCGACAGTAACAACTTGCCATGAAAAAGATTCCTAAAGAACTCTGTGACAAAGCTCAGAAAAAGTGATGTCACAAGTGTTTTGCCGTTCGGAACCGACTAAAATAAGTAGGTCCCTTCTAATATTGTCCAAAATTTAAGACGCACAACAGTAATGGAAGAGAAACTCGACCAATGAGCCCTTTGGGGTTTTATGTGCCACATATTTATTTTCTTTTTTATTTAAAAAACTGCGTCACCTACAAAACACAGCCCTCACCTGTGAAAGAACTGCTGGTCACGATCCGCACCAGTAAAAAAGCGTCAGCGTAATCAGGCGAAAAGACAAGGAAAGCGCATATCAACTCCTCGAAGAAGCTTATGACTTGAGCTTGGCCGACTCACCACAGTGCGATTTATGGGTTTTAATACCATCACCCGTGGAGCCACCCACGACCTCAAGGTGTGCACGATCTTTGTCTTGCAATTAATAATCGAAATTCCACACTGTGGGTGATTAACTGCATTAAGCTGCGATAAACACGATTCAACATATGCCTCACTCCTTGGTCTCTGTATCACAACAATCCGACATTTGATAATATATTCGTATAGATACCACTTCATGACGACTGCTGCTGAGAATGATCTACCACCCCGCTACACCCAATGGGCTACATTCCGGGTTGTTTAAGACCGGAGGCAGCTCAACTGCATATACCAGCTCATAAACAGAATATTCTCGGATGAAAGCATGTCCGATGAATGATATCTCTGTGTTCTCTACTCCAAACATTAGAAAAGAAACCCCTGTTGTTGAATGCATCTTGGTTGACCTTTACCATTGTGGCTGCACACCTAATGAATCCAATACTGGAGAGGACTTAGGTTTCAAGCAATGAGATTCGATATCGTGCGCCTTCATTATAATCTAATTCGGTCATATGATCTGAGAACAATCAACATAAATGCGGGGACAGTCAGTTTAGTACCGTCTGAATTGGAACGAACGAGGTCAAGGCAATGTAACTAGTGCCAGCATAATGTCTTTCGAACCGTTCGGTGCAGTATATTTGCAATGAGATATCCTAGCAAAAAATTGGGACTAAATTCTAAAAATTATGTCACCGGGCTCGAAGCCGACTCTTATTGTATTGTAATATTTACTTCATTCTAATGCATACATGCTAGTGTCGTAATCTACGGTGAACGACAACGACCTAAAAACATAGAAATTAAAATATTTAGTAACGAATACGAATGTACGAATGTGTATCTCAACTTAATAATAATTATTACATTTATAATTGTATGTTCAGTAAGTTATGTGTGTAAAGAAGTTAAATTACGACCCCATTAAAAAGTTATTAAATTGTTGTTGTTTTTGTTGTGAGTATTGTATTATGCATTGCAATCTATGCCATGTTCACACAAGAGATGTTTCAAATGCACACATTTGAATTTTTTGATATTAGTCTATTGTTAATTGCATTTAGAAAGAAGAAAGGAGAGAAGCATGTTGCAATTCACTAGGCACCTAGTGGTTATGAAAGCAAAAACAAAACAGCAATGAAAATTACTTCGAAATTACAATGCCATTCTACATATCCACTAAAATAACTATTTGCAAGTGTTTTACCTATTGCATTGCAAATACTGAAGTAAAATTCCAATTTTATATATAAACTTATGTGTTATATGCACATACGATTTTATAAGAAAAACAAAAATATGGACGAAGACATTGTCCTTGCGGAGATGATGTCTTACTGTATAAATAACTTTAGAATAAACTGTTAAAAACTGCAAAATGTCACATTAGAGATTCTTAGATATAATACATATGTATGCATATCGTATATGAATGCATGTATAGTACAGAATAATAAGAAAGCAGAAGTGCTTTCACAATTCATAGTGTCAGTTATTCGCTTGAAGCTAGAGCAACAGCGGCGACTAAATTAATTATTAAACAATGCAACTTTGCGCACTTCCCTGTGCATATGACATTAAGAGATGAATGTGACAAAAAATATATGTGTAACATATCAATGTTGGAGTTTGTGATAGAGGTAATACGAGCGATCAAGCAAAATTTCACTTGGGATTTAAAGTGTAAGAGAAACTTGCACAACTAGGCATCTTTGGATAAAGTTCAAATAAATATAATATGAATATACGACAATGATGACGCAGTTTACATTACTACTATTTCTGCTGCTGTTGTATTTTTTTATTGGTACGAATAAATACTTATATGAACACATTCACATATCAAAATATGCTTTGGGTAGTTTGTCAAAATAACTAAGGATTTCGAAAACAGCTGCAACTTAATAGTAAAGAACCGTTCAGGATCTGGGAAAGATACGAAAGGAAATTCGCAAGCCCTTCAATGAAGCGAAGTGCAACGGTTATCATATAAAACTGCTTCAAGGGTTGTTGTATGTTGTATGAAACTCGTGGAGAAAGTACTGTGAGGGGATTAAAATGCTGCTAGCAGCTACAAGACTTCAGAAGTCTCTCAAAAAAGATCACTCAAATCGTTGTCCTACATTATAGAAGAGATATTGGAGTTTTACGGAAGCGACGAGACAATTACTCCAATCTACTAAAAACTCAATGGGCATTCTGCGCGTAAATGTAGAGTGGCACATTTGAATCCCCGGGAGTCGATAGTATACTAACTAACCTACCTAGTAAACCTCGTATCTAAGACAATTTCATGTCCATAAGTCTTGTCATATGGAATGCAAATGGACTGTCACAAAATTCAGCTGAGCTAAGATAATTCGCCTGTGATCATTATCATAAACAAAAAGCTCCAAGTTTCAACTCCAATTTGCACAAATTGGACACTTTTTAAAACCATTTTGTCGTCGACCCTCTGCACGAAACTGCCACTTAAATTAACTGAATATTTAAATAAATGTATACATGACGCAGCCTGGGAATCCACCTCAGCTCCGGAATCTTACAAACAAAGGTACATATATTAGAATAAGCATATAAGAAATTATATCAATATTAAGCGTCAAGCAAGAAAAATATGGCAACGTACTATGTCTCGTGATGATAAGCGACACTTGAATAAACTGACCAAAGAACTAAAAAATCTAATTCAACAACAGAAAGAACATGAAACGCAACACTTCTTGCAAGGCTTGGTACCAACTAATCTCTCTTATTACTCCTTGTGCAAGGTTAGTAAAATAGTCAACAATATGATCACTTATCGATCACCACTTCCTAATAACTCCTATGGAAAAATCAGAGTTCTTTGTCGATCATCTAAAAACGTTTTCTCTCCACACATCATCAAGAATCTATCGTCTCTTCCTTTTTAAAGGAACCGCATCATAAGCACAAAGCCCCAGGGTATGATCAGTATTTCAAATTGGACACTTTTTAAAACCATTTTGTCGTCGACCCTCTGCACGAAACTGCCACTTAAATTAACTGAATATTTAAATAAATGTATGCATGAAGCAGCCTGGGATTCCACCTCAGCTCCGGAATCTTACAAACAAAGGTACATATACTGAAAAAACTTCCTTATGACGCTTTGTACTTCATAACTCACCTGTTCAATGCTTGTTTAATGAAAAATATCTTCAGGGCCCAGTGGAAGGTCGCTGAGATCAAGATGGTTCTCAAACCAGAGAAACCAGGCGAAGAAGTAAAGGCTTACCGACCTATCAGTCTCCACCCAATCATGTCGAAAGTATTCGAAATTTTATTCCTGCAACGTCTAATGATAATAACTGAGCACAGAAAATTAATTCCAACACACCAATTTGGCTTTAAAAAAAGCATTCCACAATTAAGCAAGTCCACAGGCTGGTTGAAAAAATTAAAAACAGTGCTCGATAGAAAAGAATTCTGCTCAGCAGCCTTTTTGGATCAAGACCTATTATTCAAAGCAAAAAAGATGTTGCCTCTGAACGCTTATTTGCTTATAAAAGTATATCTTTATAAAAGCTGTTCTACGTGAATTACGACAATGAAATGTCCTCCTTTCACTGAATCCAAGCCGGAGTTCCATAGGCAGTGTGTAAGGTCCAATTCTTTACCTGCTTTTTATTTCCGATTTACCTACAACTGATGACGTTCTCACAGGAACTTTTGCATATGACACTGCCATTATCATGACTGGAACGAGTCCCATAGTAGTATCATTCAAGTTCCAAATCGGTCTCCATCGAATTTCTACTTGATTAAAGAATTGGCGACTGAAAGTTAACGAGACGAAATCAACCCACATAACATTTAGTACAAATTGAACAATATTTCAGTTCCCCAATCCGAAAATGCTAAGTACTTGGGCATTCACCTGGAAAAAGGACTATCGTGGGGAGCACACATTTTTTCTAAAAGGAAAGCTCTTGGTATACAATTCCGCAACATGTATTGGCTGTTGAATCGTCAATCTCCCCTCTCCATGAAAAACAACAATCATCCTATATAAAGCAATGCTCAAACCGGTGTGGACTTACGGTATTTAACTGTGGGGAACTGCATCCAACTCCAACATAGAAGATTAGACTGAAGATTTCAGTCCAAAAATCTGTGAATTCTAGTTAACGCTTCTTGGTACGTAACGAACGCCCAAATTCAGAAAGACCTAAAAATCCCCTTAGGGATTTATGAAAAAGGAAAACACCGCTACAGCTTGCGTCATGGCTCAAAATAGTACACAACCATGATCTGCTTGAACAAGGCGTAAATGTATGGCACCGATCCTAATTAAAATTTTCAGGACAAGTCTGGAACTTAATACCTGAAAGTTGAACGAAGGCACGGATAGCTTTTATACCGAAAGTAGGCAAAAGGGGGGTCATACGCGCTGAAAAACATGATAATAATGTACTAAATAAGGGTGGAAATATTAGCTGTTCAGTTAACAAGAGAATGCCGCAAGAAGGAATACACTTAGGCCAAGTGAGCCTCCTTGTGATGCCGCAGGTGCGTTAATGCATTTGCATTGAAATCCAACCAGAACTTCAGGCGCGGTGAGGTCAAGGATAAAGTGACTGCATAGATGAATCATTCTGCCAGGGATGTGTTATGGACTCTGCTTCTCCTCATCGCTGCAACTCCGGCAGTAGTTAGGTGCTATGATGCCTAGCCTCATTGCATGCCTCCTTATTAGGTAATGCGCCGCAATAATTCGTACCAGCAACAACGGCGTCTGTGTTGACCATTAGTAGGCTTTTTCTCCATTTTGTATCCAGTACTGGTAAAATTAGTCGTGTGTTCCAACTCTCAGCTGGCGTCCAAGGCTAGGAGAATTTAGCACTTTGCCGTTGAAATATTCTCCTCATCGAAAAAGTTTGCAACGGCATACCCTTCCTTGTTAGCTAGTCTGCGGTCTCGTTATCTGGTATGGTCCTGTGCCATTACATCCATATAAAATGAATACTGAACTGCTCTCTTAACGAGATGTTCTGCAGTTACAGGCCACTGATGAAAATAAACAAAATAGATACAAAGTACGGCAATTGATTATGTTGTGATTGTTGTCTTAATAAATATGCACTCATCTGATCTTGAATTTCTTCTTTGTGTGCGTGAGTGTGCTTTTTCAGAATTAATATAGAAAAAACCAAAACCACATAACTATACGATTGACTAAAGGCAACTATTGGATATAGATGGTTTGCAATTTGCAATAAACTTTAATTGAGCAATTTACCACACGTCACTTTTTTTGCATTTTCCTTTTACAAAAATCATTCGCAGTTGCAAGTATGTAATGTGAGCAATTTCCGTTTCGTTTTTCACTTCGTTTTGTTTTATTTTACATCGCGTGATTGAACACAACACACATAACATACTTGATACTATACTACGCGTGCAACATTGTGTGTAATATTTTCATAGCAAGAAGGATCTAATGGACTGCTGTGCAAGTATGTTAGTGTCTGTTGATATAACATGGATGATACTATCATCGACTTCATTCAATGTTATGGTCGCAGTATGCATCAGCACGCAGGCTTCAAGTAATAAAAACGTTACATGCGATTTATGACTATGGCAGTTTAATTGGTATTGAAGTTGGTTGCTTTTCTTTAGTGCTTATTGTCTTTAAATCGTAAGGAGTGAAAGCAAGCTTAAAACTGAAACAAAAGTAATTAAGATCTTTTAAGTAAGTAGATCGTTATTACCAATATACCTAATTGATACTTTCAATGTAAATTACAAACACATGCAATTTACTTCAAAAATTATCTAAGTGGTTATTGCTATAGTATTTTTTTGCGTACAAAAGGAACTTGTATACGAACTTTTTTTATCTCACATCAACTTCGCGAAAAGTGTTTCATTTCAAAGCTTCCTTAAGACCGTAAAATACTTTTCTTTTCAGTTTCTTAATGTATTAAGAAGCGCAAAGTGTTGCTAATTGTAAAGAGGAAAGCAATAGATTGTGTGAAAGAAAAACTATATTAATTAGGATGAATTGTCAAATTTGACATAACGTTGTAAATAAAAATAAATAAAATAAAGAGAGAAAATACAATATTCCTAACATCTATATAAATTTTTTTTAATTTGTATTTATTTAAGTAGGCGAAACTAACACGAACGAACTATCAGACACACATTAAGTATACAAACATTATAAAAAAATATAATGTTCTTCCATTTTTACAAATTACATAAATTACATAAAAAATATATCAATTGTTTATATACTGTTAAACATCAACGATAAAAAATTCTATTTCATATTGACAATGCAATGCAAATCAAATTCACACTACAGACACACACACACACACAAATAACATTATGTACATTAACTAATTAACAACACTCACCTCACCCAATTTCATGTACTCCCCTTTTTCGACTTTTGACAACCTCCAAGCGTAAAGTCTAAAAAAAAATGACCTTACAGTCGGCTGGGGCCGACCAAATTATACCCTGCATATGGAGATACATATACAAAAAATTGGTTTACATTCCATCTTTTTCTTTTATTTCCACTATTTTGTATAGGAGCTACATTAAGAAGTGGGCGTGGCTCGCCAGTTTTCTGCATAATACTAATCTACATCCAAAATATGGTTGACTTTGACGAAGTACTTTGTATGTTATGAGGGTTCTAAAAGGGATAATTTAAAGGAGGTTTTTAAGATAGTATGGGAGCTCTATAAAAAGTAGGTGCTGCTTTCCTCTTTCCTGTAAATTTAATTACTTTTGCAATATTAATCCACACCTTAAATTTGGTTGTTCTATGCTGAATGGTTCGTAAGTTATAGCGGTTTAAATTTTTTTTAATTTTCGCAACTTTGTATGGTAGCGCCATTAAGAAGTGGGCTTGGCAATCTGGTCTCATGCCACATTATTTCCGACTACGATATTAACCTGAGTGTAAAGTATGGTTGTTCTAGACAGAAGATTGCCGAAGTTACAGCTGTTTCAATTTAAAAGAAATTCAGTCATTTTGTATGGGGGCTACTGTAAACAGTAGGCGTGACTCACCCACTTTTGGCGAGGTTATGTAGTAGTATAATGTAACTCTATCTTCCAAATATTGTTATCCCAGATGATATATTAAGTGAGTTATAGCAAGCTAAAAATTTTGAAAATTCCGAGGTTAGTCGCTTTGAATGTTTGGTGTGGGCGTGGCTATTTACCGATCAGGCCCAATATCAATCCTTACTTATGCCAAATTTCGTTAAAATCGGACATCGTTAAATCGAAAATTTAAGCGACGCTGATCACGAATATATATAATTTTCTATATCTCCGGAGATTCCTTCAACTGGTTACAAACATCTGACTGAAATGAATATTTCGTTATGCAGGTTATGAAATTTCGCTAGAATCTGAACAATGTAAACTGCACTACATTGCAGAAAATTTAATATATATAAATTTAAACTTAGCTTAAGTAATTATATATTATAATACTCGTATTATAAAGGGTTATCCATTTCGCGGTTTCAAAAGTATAGGGCTTGAATTCGACATCTGTCAAACTGAGTTGTTAAAACAATTTCTTTCTTTTTCAGTTCAAAGTCTGACATTTGCCAAAATGGATCGCTTAACTATCGCACAACGCATTAAAATTGTAAAAACCTACTACAAAAATGGTGATTCTGCCACAGCCACATATCGTGCTTTAAGAGGAGATTATGGTTTACATACTCGTCCAACTACGCAAGCAATTGGCAAAATTGTGAAGAAATATGAAGAGACTGGATCGGTTACAGATATTGTAAGGCCTGTGCATCATCGTTTCTCTCGTACCACCGAAAATATCGCTGCTGTAAGTGAAAGTGTTGCCGAAGACCCGAATGTGTCGATTCCTCGTCGTTCTCAGGAATTAGGACTGTCTAACTTCACATTATGGCGTATTTTGCATTTGGATCTACACCTACATCCATATAAAATCCAGCTCACACAACAACTGAAGCCAGCTGACCATTCACAACGTCGTAGATACGTCGAATGGGTGCTTGAACAACAGGCGGTGGACGGCGATTTTTCGAACAAAATTTTCTTCAGCGACGAAGCACATTTCTCACTCGGTGGGTATGTTAACAAACAAAATTGTCGTATTTGGGGTTCTGAGAATCTTCAGGTAATTGAAGAGAGGTCACTACATCCAAAAAAAGTCACTGCTTGGTGCGCTCTTTGGTCCGGAGGTGTGACTGGACCTTACTTCTTCGAAAACGACGATGGAACGACTGTCACCGTCAATGATAACCGACTTTTTTTTTGCCTGCTATTGAAGAATACGACTTAGAGAATATGTGGTTTCAACAAGACGGTGCCACATGCCACACAACTCGATCGAATATGGCTTTATTGCAAGAGAAATTTTCTGGCCGCGTAATTTCTCGTCGTGGCGATATCAAGTGGCCACCAAGATCATGCGATTTGACACCGCTTGACTTTTTTTTGTGGGGCTACGCGAAAGACCGTGTTTATGCAGATAAACCTTTAACTCTTGAACACCTAAAAACCAACATTCGTCACGTTATGGCTGAGATACCGCCCAATATGTGTCAAAAAGTGGTCGAAAATTACCTCAAAAGAATCGATGCTGGCAACAATTCGCGTGGTGGTCATTTAAATGATGTAGTATTTCACACATAATGTCAACGTTCAAACTTTATAATAAAAAAGAAATATCATGATAAAAAATATTTTATATGTGTTTTATTTACATTTACTTTTGAAACCGCAAAATGGATAACCCTTTATATTTAAGAGATGCATTCAATTTGCTCGAAAGAGAGGGCGCTATAAGAAATCAGGAAAATTAAGAAATATGGCGACAAAAATTTAATTAATTTCAATAAAGGTGTAAATTATGAAATTTGTGTTAACCAGAATACAAATTCAATGTCTAAAAATAAACAGACTCCATAACAACAGTTTTTCGCCAAATTATCACAGATGATCTAATACAAATTCTATTTCAAATCAAGCGGTGGCTGAAGTGATTGGCGAAAACTTCTTCGGTTAGAAGTACACATAATATATGGATAAACTCTTTTCAAGATTTTTTCCAGTAATTGAAAAGAGTGCAAAATAACATTTTTTTCGCAGATACCTCAAAAACGCTTCTTTGAATAAGTAAATGAAGGAACGTTTCTCAAAATTAGTTTAGAAATCATACTTTTATTGAGGTACTCAGTTATCTGTTCCTTTATCAAAACTGCTCAAATCTTCACTCAAACATGGTATCTTATATTAGCCACTTTCCAATGGTACGTGATATTGATCTGCATAGCAGTATTTCATACAAAACAACAACAAGGAAATAAACCCAGAAAGAAAGACGGATTTATTTGTGACCTGCATAGTGTACAGTACGAATAAAATACACAGCAGTGTTTCTTGGCAGTACTGGTTAAATTTATATCAAGGAGAAAAAGTAAATAAAACGGAAACGGAAGATTTATGATAAAAATCCGTTATACGTGTTTGTGATTTTTGATTGAGGAGTACCTAAAAACAATGGAAAACGGCCAAAATTCCTCAACGAAGAGGTAATTTTTAGTAAAAATGTACGGAAATGCTTCAGAATGTAAAATTAATTGTCATTTATATTGTAGCAAGAGAAGATCTTAGACCAGGCAAGAAACCAGAGCTTTTCTTAATACGTACTTTGTAAAAAAGGAAGAATTTTGGAACGTGCGAAAAAAGAAAAGCGCCATACAGAATGTTCTGCTGGATTTGGAAAGCCAAAGTGTTCTTGTAAGTACGATTTTTTCTTAGTTGTCAGTCATTGCTTTTTGTTGCTTTACTCTAATTACTTTAATGGTCTTTTTGTTACAGTCTCAGCCTACTTCGGTTGAAATGCTTTCAAACAAATTGAAAAACTTGATACGGGCATATAAGCAGAGCGTCGACATAAACAGCCGGACAGGGGTTGCACCGTGCTTTGCTCCATATGCTGATCTAATGGGCGAAATTTTCGGGAAGAGTGCAATAATGGCAAATTCACATTGCGTGAATCTCTTCGGGCTTAAAAAAACTATTAAAAACTATCACGACCGAGTCTGAACAAAATACGATTCAGACGTTGAAATTCAGCTAAATAAAAAGCGCAAACGTTTTCAAAAAAAGAGAATATCACGGCTTTAAAAATTGAAGCCAGAAAGATATTGCTGCACGCCAGCTCCAGAAGATGGTAGAGGTTCAGGCTCTAAAGCAAAAGCGACATGAGAAGAAAATCGCTTTGTTGAAAGAATTTTTAAATTCCAAAAAATAATTTGTTTTAATTTTCCGTTTTTTTTTAATCTATTGAGTTTATAATAAATTTTCTCTATTAAGTTAAGTTATTAAGTTCTAACTAATTAACTATATTTCTTAAATTAATGAATGTATTATATTTTTAAATTTAATGAACTAACTGAATGAATACTGAATTGTTCCTTCAACCATATACATACATATATCCAATGTATATTAATATAAACCTGAATAATAAAAATTAAAAAATAATAAAAATTATGTATTTTCAAAAGATCAAACATTTATGTACTATGTAGATATTTGGTATAAGATTGACCTAAAATTAATTAAAATGTGATATAGGAAAAACTAATTTATTTATGCGCATTTCTAATTTGTATTGATAACATTCACAGTAATAAGTTCTCGGAGAATACGGTCACGACGACTTTCATTTGAATTTTGGTTCCATTGTGAATTGGTGTTACATTCGAAATCGAATGTATCATCTTCGTGCAAAATGTCGGATTCAATGTTATTTTGTTCAATACAATTTTATTTGTTATTGATTTTAAGTCAACTTTCTCATTAAAATGAAGCAAGCGTCTGAATCTTGTTTTTAACAAACCGAATTCATTTTCAACCACAATTCTTGTTGACGAATGAATAAAATTAAATTGCTTTTGAGTAGGGGTCAAAAATCCATTGTCTCTAAATGGACTTACTAACTACTCCGTTGTAGCATATCGCTCATTTGCTGCAAGACCGGCATAAATCAAAAAACGTCATACTTCATGTTGAGTGAAAAATTCATATGAATACCTCTTATATGCTCCGCTTGAGAAGAGATTTTTTTCCGTGTACGGTTGGAGTCAGTTGAAAACTTCTAACGCGTTTTATGGAAAATCGATTTTTTTGACTTATGCCGGTCTTGCAGCAAATGAGCGATATGCAGAATCTCCTAGGAAAAATTAATTACACGGAAAAGTCTCATGCATGTGATCTAATGCTCTTCCGTATAAGCTTGAACGCCTGAGGATTCGACTGTCGTGAAGGGAACCTTTTCGCCAGCAAACACATCCAAGAACATTTTGTCCGCATCAACGACTTCTAGTATTGTATTGAATTGTAAACTGTAGCAATGATTTCTGTTGAAGTAAGTCTCTTTATTGCTAGTAGGAGCTTTAATTTTTATTTTATGGCTGGGGCCGACAAAATTATAATAGTAAGTTAAAGCGGTTGAAGTTATTTATAATTTTCGCAACTTTGTGTGGTAGCCCCATTTAGTAGTGAGCGTGGCATGGTAGTTTCATGCCACTTTATTTCCGACAACGATATTAATCCAAGTGTCATTTATGGTTGTTCTAGACAGAAGATTGCCGAAGTTACTACTGTTTCAATTGAAAAGAAATTCAGTCATTTTGTACGGATGCTACTATAACCAATGGGCGTGGCTGCCCCATTTTCTGTGAGTCTATTTACTCTTACTATACTAATTCACACCTTAAATCTGGTTGTTCTGCGCTGAATAGTTTGTAAGTTATGCCGGTTAAAAATTTACAATTAACAATTTGTTTTAATTTAAAAGAAGTGCAGACATGGGAGCTATTATAAAAAGTAGGCATGGCTCGCCTATTTCAAAGTTATGTAGCAATATAATATAGCTCCACTTGCCAAATATTGTTAGTTCAGATGTTATATTAAGTGAGTTATAGCAAGTTAAAAACTTTGAAAATTCCGAGGTTAGTCGCTTTGAATGCTTCGTGTGGGCGTGGTTATTGACCGATAATGCCCAATATCAATCCCCTCCGTACCCTTGGATCATAGGTGGCTTACGCCAAATTTCGTCAGAATAGCTCAATACTTCTTCAAGTTATCGTGCGAACCAGCCAGGTGACAGACAGACAGACGGACGGACATCGTTAAATCAAAAATTTAAGCGACGCTGATCACGAATATATATCTATATATATATGTCCGGATATTCCTTCAAGTGGACACAAACATCTGACTGAAATGAATATACCTTGCATGTTGCATGATGCAGGGTATAAAAATATATGTAAATTTAGCTTATTCACAAAAACGTGTGAATAATGATTTGAAAGGGAGGATAAACATACGTAGGTACATATTTATCAAGCAATGAGGTACATATCTATATTACCTTTCCTCAGAATATTTATATCGATAGAGAAAAACAATAAAAGTTATTCGCTGATGATATTATTGATTGGTGATGATAGTAAATAAGGTGTGAATTTTTAGGAACTTAGATTTGTAACTCTCTAAGTGGAAATATGTAATATTTAATTTTAACGCTAATCACACCGACACTTCGCATATACCTATCTGCACCGTGACCGTTCAAAGTGCGATGCAATAACTTTGCATAAATTTAAATCTGTTTAAATTAAAATCTAAAAAAGGGTAATTTGACTGGTCGTGGTAGAATTATAATTACCTATAAGAAAAAAAAAAAAAAACTTGCATTTCAATTACATTTCACTTTTTTTAATTAGAGGATAAAAACAATAAAAATTGTATGTGTCAAAAAGTCAGCTTCGTAACATTCACTGATATACATTTGAAGCAACAAAATTTTGTTATCGTTGTTTTGTTTTTATACCCTGCATAATGCAATATGCATGGTATATTCATTTCGGTCAGATGTTTGTGTCCACTTGAAGGAATCTCCGGAGATATAGACATGGATATATATTCGTGATCAGCGTCGATTAAATTTTCGATTTAACGATGTCCGTCCGTCCGTCCGTCCGTCCGTCCGTCCGTCTGTCTGTCACCTGGCTGGTTCGCACGATAACTTGAGTAAATATTGAGCTATTTCGATGAAATTTGGCATAAGTAATCTATGATCCAAGGGTACGGAGGGGATTGATATTGGGCATGATCGGTCAATAACCACGCCCACACCAAGCATTCAAAGCGACTAACCTCGAAATTTTCAAAATCTTTAACTTGCTATAACTCACACAATATACCACTTGGGACAACAATATTTTGCACATAGAGTTATATTATACTACTATATAACCTCACCAAAAGTGGATGAGCCACGCCTACTTTATAGCGTAGCTCCCATACAAAGTGTCTGTACTTCTTTTAAATTGAAACTGCTGTAACTTCTACAATCTTCTGTCTAGAATAACCATAATTGATACTTAGATTAACATGGTAGTCGGAAATAATATGGCAGAAAATCAATGTGCCACGCCCACTCCTTTTTGGTCTCCCATACAAAGTTGCGGAAATTAAAAAAAAATGTTACCGGTTATAACTTGCAAACTATTCAGCGTAGAATAACGAGATTTAAGGTGTGGATTAGTATTGTACGAGCAACTAGGCTCACAGAAAATGGGCGCACCACGCCCAGTGTTTATCGTAGCCCCCATACAAATTTTAAATTGAAACAGCTGTAACTTCGGCAATCTTCTGTCTAGAATAACCATAATTGACACTTAAATCAATATCGTAGTCGGCAAAAATCTGGCAAAAAATCAGCGTACCACGCCCACTTCTTATTGGGGCTCCCATACAAAGTTGAGGAAATTAAACAAAAATGTTAACCACCATAACTTAGAAACTATTCAACTTAGGACACCAAATTTAAGGTGTGGATTAACATTGAAAAATTAATTGGATTTACTAGAAAGTGGTAAGCCACGCCCACTTTTTATACAGCTCCCATACTAAGCCTCGGAATTATCTTAAAATCCTTTTACTTCGTCAAAGTCAACCATATTTCGGGTGTAAATTAGTAGTAAATGCAAAAATTGTTTCTCGAAAAGTGGAAATAAAAGAAAAGTTGGATATTCGAGTAAACTTTTTATATATAAATCCACATATGCAGGGTATAGTTTGGTCGGCCCCAGCCGACTGTAAGGAGATTTTTAATTAATACTTTTATTTATATTCGCTTAATGTCAACAAAAAAAAATTATACACATATTTTATAATTGATGTTGAATATTATGGAGATGATACAAAAAAAAAAAACTAGAAATACAGTATAATTAATTATCAGTTTTCAATTAAAAAAATTGTTTAAATATGCTCTGTGTCATATTTATTATATAAAGGGTTATCCACGTTTCAAAAGTAAATGTAAATAAAACACATAAAATATTTTTTATCATGATATTTCTTTTTTATTATAAAGTTTGAACGTTGACATTATGTGTGAAATACTACATCATTTAAATGACCACCACGCAAATTGTTGCAAGCATCGATTCTTTTGAGGTAATTTTCGACCACTTTTTGACACATATTGGGCGGTATCTCAGCCATAACGTGACGAATGTTGGTTTTTAGGTGCTCAAGAGTTAAAGGTTTATCTGCATAAACACGGTCTTTCGCGTAGCCCCACAAAAAAAGTCAAGCGGTGTCAAATCGCATGATCTTGGTGGCCACTTGATATCGCCACGACGAGAAATTACGCGGCCAGAAAATTTCTCTTGCAATAAAGCCATATTCGCTCGAGTTGTGTGGCATGTGGCACCGTCTTGTTGAAACCACATATTCTCTAAGTCGTATTCTTCAATAGCAGGCAAAAAAAAGTCGGTTATCATATGACCATAACGCTCCGAATTGACGGTGACAGTCGTTCCATCATCGTTTTCGAAGAAGTAAGGTCCAATCACACCTCCGAACCAAAGAGCGCACCAAGCAGTGACTTTTTGTGGATGTATTGGCCTCTCTTCAATTACTTGAGGATTCTCAGAACCCCAAATACGACAATTTTGTTTGTTAACATACCCACCGAGTGAGAAATGTGCTTCGTCGCTGAAGAAAATTTTGTTCGAAAAATCGCCGTCCACCGCCTGTTATTCAAGCACCCATTCGACGTATCTACGACGTTGTGAATGGTCAGCTGGCTTCAGTTGTTGTGTGAGCTGGATTTTATATGGATGTAGGTGTAGATCCAAATGCAAAATACGCCATAATGTGCCGTAAGACAGTACTAATTCCTGAGAACGACGAGGAATCGACACATTCGGGTCTTCGGCAACACTTTCACTTACAGCAGCGATATTTTCGGTGGTACGAGCGAAACGATGATGCACAGGCCTTACAATATCTGTAACCGATTCAGTCTCTTCATATTTCTTCACAATTTTGCCAATTGCTTGCGTAGTTGGACGATTGTGTAAACCATAATCTCCTCTTAAAGCACGATATATGGCTGTGGCAGAATCACCATTTTTGTAGTAGGTTTTTACAATTTTAATGCGTTGTGCGATAGTTAAGCGATCCATTTTCGCAAATGTCAGACTTTGAACTGAAAAAGAAAGAAATTGTTTTAACAACTCAGTTTGACAGATGTCGAATTCTAGCCCTATACTTTTGAAACCGCGAAATGGATAACACTTTATTATATATTATCCACATTCACGTACGCTCAAATATTTGTTTATATATTCCGTATTTAATAATTACAGTATAATCTGCAGCCATTTATTCTCATCTTAAAACTTCTTAGCAGACGGTATTAAATTTTACAAGCCTTGGAACCTTGGATGGTGATTTTCGCACAATGAATTAGTATCAGTGAATGCATATAATGGATAAAGCTCATTATAAATGCGCATGTAACGATAAAATCTATAAGTACCATTTTTCTTTAATGTCCTGATAGACGAAAAAAAAGGTTGTTTGGTGGTGCTTTCGAGAGGTAACATGATTTACGGGCTCAACCGGGTGGGGTTAGCGCAATCCTCGTTGAACTGATCGCAAGTCAACTCACTGGAGATCATATAGTTTGTTCTTCGCGCTAAGTGATGACATCTTCACTCTGTAATTAAGGGGCCAACATGTAGCTGGCTCTGCTTGCTATGTGATGTCACCTTCATTTCTAATACGGGTCCTCCACGTGGCGACCACCGGGCTACGTCTTCCTAGAACTCGCTGGGAGACGCCTAAAGTGAGTGAAGGAAACCTCCTCGGTTAGAGGTTGTGCGTCGGGTGTGGACCCACCACTTAAAAACTCTCACCCAAATGAAAAATCCAACCGTGCCTTGGATAAAGACTACCCCTTTTGTTGAAGACCCACAATCCACATTTCTAAACATCAGCCTAATATGTGCCCACGCTCCGATGGATGAGAAGGAAGATGCGACCAAAGAGAGCTCCTTTAAGCGCATCGAAAAAGGTAATGACCGCTGCCCCACCACGATATCAAAACCGTGCTTGGCGACTTAAATGCCAGAGTAGCCAAGGAAGGTACCTTTGGTCCAACTGTCGGGAAATTCAGCCTCGATCAGAACACCTCCGAAAGCGGAATGAGGCTGATAGACTTCGCCGCAGCACGAAACATATTAATTAGTAGTACCGACATGATCGTCTCTAGATCAACAAATGAAAAACCAAATTGGTAACGTGATGATTGACGGTGGGCATGCTTCCTGTGTGATGTATGTAAAACCGATCCGTGGTGCCAACATCGACTCGGATCATTACCTTGTTGCAGCTAAGGTAAGAACACGTTTTTGTGTCACAAAGAACAAACGAAGTACCACACAGAGACAGCTAGACGTCAATAATCTTTAATCACCAGAGACAGCAAATGCTTTTGCCACTCGATTATCGGTGAAAGCGCGCTCTCTCAGAACACCGTTCCTCTTGACTAAACTTGCACACAGTGGAGACACATATAACCCATTCCATGATTACCGCTGCTAAGGAGGTTTCTACCGGCCTCTGAGGAAGGACTGGTATCACCAGGAGTGTCGCGACGCTACCGCAGAGACGCCGCCTATAGGCAAACTCTGCGCGCAGGTGCCACGCGATCTGTTAAGGAGCGGTACAGAGAGAAGAGGAGTGCAGAGAGACGTCGCCTTAGGCGTAAGAATAAAGAGCTAGAAAGACTCGAGTGTAAGGAGATAGAGATGTGTAGAGACAGGAATGAGACTCGAAAATTCTTTGAGCAGATCAAGCGCCTTAGTGGCGGTTTAAATCCCGGAAAATCTTTCAGTCGTGACAACAATGGGAATCTGGTTACAGATGTATTTTGTGTATTGACCACGACGAGGTCAGAGAGGCCACCATCGACCAGATTTTCACACAGCGCCAAATGCTGGAGAAGACCCAAGAAACACAGATCGACACACGCCAGTTTAGTAAGGAATTACCTCTACACAACAATGTCTGAGCTCGGTATTCCTGCGGAGCTCATTCGGTTTTGCAGAATGACACTGTGTAACTGCCGTTGTGCAGTAAAAATTGGGAAGGACCTCTCCCCGCCTTTTAATACCGAACGGAGGTTCAGATATGGTGATTCGTTATCGTGCGGCTTCTTTAATTTTATTATGGAGATAATAATACGAGCTGCTGATCTACGATATAACGGCACTATATTCAACAAAAGAATCATGCCTTAGGGTATGCCGATGATATTGAAATAATCGGAATGAACACGCGAGCAGTCAGTTCAGTATTCCCAGAGTTGGTAAGAGAGTCGCGTTGAATGGGTCTTACGGTGAACGAGAATGATACGAAGTACCTAGTATCGACAAGCAAAGAGTCCAGCGTCTTGGATAGTACGTCACTGTCGATAACAGCGCTTTTGAAGTAGTGAAGGACTTTGTCTTTCTTGGAACCAGCATTAAAAGCAGGAATGACGTCAGCCTGGATATATTGCGAAGGATCACTCTTGCTAACAGATATTAGCAAGAGTTGCATTGATGGTGAGTATCGAATAAGCTACAACCATGAGATGTATGCCGACACCTACATAGTAAAACACATTCAGCGGCTGTGTTGGCTAGGTTATGTCAAGCTAATGGAAGGACACGCTCCGGCTAAGAAGGTGTTATATTCGGAATCCGCTGGTGAACGACACAGAAAAAGCAGACCTAACCTTCGGTGGAAAAATCAAGTACCGGAGAACTTGTAAGCGCTTGGAATTTCTGCTGGCGCCTACTAGCGAATGAAAGAGTTGGTTGGCGAAGCATGCTATATTCGGCCTAAATCGATTTTCGGTTGTAATAGCCACAGAAGTAAGTAAGTAGATAACCAGAAATAAGTAAACACTGTGATTTATTTTAAGAAAATTGTTGAAACTATTTTATTGGTATGCACATTTTCACGAAAATACACTTTCTGAACAATTTCGTATTCTTGACGAATAGCATGGTAGCTGTATCAGTTGCGTTCCTGACATACATCTTTATAAAGTAGTAATATCAATTCTTCTTTTTGTTTTGATTTGTTAAGTTCATATAATTTTCATTTCTGCCGTTTACATGTTCTTTTGCTGTCACTTTTTTTCACGTAGTAATGCAGCAAAGTGCCAAAAGTGTTCTGAATAAGAAATTGAAACTCAGCATTTAGGACTAAATATACACATGTGAATGCAGAATAATTTTAACACGGGAGCAGATACTGCATCGAGCGGATATGCAATGAGTTACAACAGTGAGTTACAATTGCAGCGCAAAATTTATATATTTTTTTGGATAAATGATGGAACTTGAATATGAGTAAGATATTTGATATTTAGTATTCATATGGATATTTGCTAAAAAGCCTTAAAGGTTTAGTGCCCTTTGAAAATAAGCACATATTTTATACTACAATAAGTGCCGTTTAATTACTTAGGTTCATTTACATGTACATATGTACACGAGTTCACTTCATTTCACTTATTTTTCTCCTAACGTCCTCTAACACTGTGTAACGCGTTACGAAAATCCGTTTGTCGTTTAAATGTCGCAATAGGCTGTTTGGTACGTCTAATACTGTGATAACTTATGAGGCGATAGCTTGGTTGCCTACTCTATAGATGGACCATATTGTTTGGAAGCTCAGTTCAAAAAATTCAAAGGGCAGCGGATGTGGGCATCACTGAAACTACCTGTAAACACTTGGCATATTGCTTTCTCGACGTGACTTCTCCCCGACACGTAAAATCTTTACCATCAACAAAACTTAATGGGAAATCTCCGCTTGAAAGCGGAGTGGTCCATTTAAATCTATAAAGGTCAATATAGTCGGCTCCAGCGACGCAACGTTAGTACTAGTACTAGTACTTGCTAGTACTTGAAAGATTAACTACTCTGGGGAACACCAGAAGAAGCATTTATACTTTTACATTAAATATATTTCCTTTGATTACATTTTTGCTAAACACAAAATATGTGGCACTTATAAGCCCCGAAAGGCTCTTTGGCCGAGCTTCTCTTCCATTACTGTTGTGCGTGCTAAATTTTCGGCAGTTTTAGCCGGTTCTGAGCGGCAGAGCTCTTGCGACATCACTTTTTCTGAGCTTTGTCATAGAGTTATTTTAGAAGTTTTTCCATGGCAAATTATTACTGCCGGAAGAATTGCCAATGCTTGCCGACAGATGCCGAAGAAAAATCTTTTCGATATTAAATTTCTTATGCTTCAGTAGGGTATTGAAAACGTGACTTACAGATTAGAAGATCAACACACTAACCACTAGCTACGGTACGCATACATACATTTTTGGTAAATTCTACCAAATTGTTACTCTAGATTAATCTTTCGAAAAAACGTGCTAATTTAAACAATTAAGTTATAACGCTTAGTGTAGCTATTCCACAATGATATGAAATTTGCGATCTTCAACCGCTCGAGTAAAGTTGTTAATGCAAAATTGGTGTATATAAAATTAACGGAAGTTGTAACCGGTACTGGTAAATATGGCAGTTTTAAGATTTTGAGATGTCGCAAAACAACTTTGGGAAAGGCATGCTACTTGAATTAATTGGTGTATTCGGAAAAGCATAAGTAAGTTTATGCTAAATAAGTAGAACGAAAGGGTCTGTAAAAAAGTCAGAAATATCTTGATTGTCGCAGAGATACAATCTTCCTATTTCACTTTGACGAAGGATCTCTGAACTTTTGCTTTTGACATATACAAAATCTTAAATGCTTTTGAGTTTAGTTATTACTTATTTATAGTTTATTAGTGTAATATTAATATCATTTAGCAGTTAAAGGAAAATATTTACTTCTAAGAAGGTTGTAATTTTTTAATCGACTGAGCTATCAAACCCTTTGTCCGTATGGCCTTTTACTCACGAACTTTATGGTTTTCCAATTTTGCAATCGTCTAGTAGACTAAAGAGGGCCCCCGATCTACGATAGCGCTTTTGTTTAGGAATATGTGGTTCAAAGCAAGTGTAAAGGCCACGGTTAAGTTTAGAAATTCATTAAGTTTACTTAAAAAATCCATATTGATTAAAGAAGTGTGCAATGTAAACATAAATATGAGAAATTTTGATCCAAATCGAACACGAGTACAAATAAATTTCAGGTCTTTAATTTCTGAAAAAGAAATACATTCAGATAGATATGGAAACAACGCCGCCAATCATAAACTTTCGGTCTTTTCTGAAAATCGGAAAGGTTTTACAAAATATTTCTCCGTTATTAATTGGGGGTTTGCAACATTTTTATAACATTTTATCCTACCAACAGGAACGACTTCTCACATACATGTTCTCACATGGCTTTATAGATACAGTTTATTGTAAACGAAATATAGTTTGTTTTATTGTTTAAAATATTTTTTTGTTTTTGTTTTATAGGCCCCAAAGAGCCCTTTGGCTGAGCGTCTTTTCCAGTAATGGTATGTGCCTTAAATTTTGACATTTTAACTAATAAAAATAATAATTTAGAAGAAACCCACCTATATTGCCGGTTCAGAATGGCAGAAACTTTCTGGTACCATATATTTTGAGCTTAGTTACAGAACTCTTTCAAAACGCTTTTTCCATTGCAAATTGTTGCTTCCGGAAGATTTGCCATGACGACTAACTCTATAGAATATTGTGGTGTATTTCCCTTCCGGTAGATAATTGATTAAAAGCCGAGATTTCTTTGTAAAATTAAACGAAAAATATGTCACAGAACTGTGTGACATGACACACATATGATCGGAAGGAACCATAGTTGGAACATTTGCAGATGATACTGCCACAACTAAATAGTTGAAAGATTTGCGAATCAAGTCAAATGAAACCAGACGCGTTTCCATGAGCTTACATTGTATGTATATTTTATTCAAAAAATACTTGCATAGTGTTGATTACAGTATGGCTTAAATAGTCAAACAACGAATAGATACATGTAAAAAAGTGGTAGTAATATGTATATGTATGGGAGTAGCTTGCAATCTACAATACAACAATGTACGAGTATCACAAGTAAGACGTTCATATTGTTTGTTTTGAAATGAAATTTGTATTGGCACTGCATGGCACGGATGACAATAAAGTACAATCGTCTAAGTAAACAAATAATGAAGTGAGATTAGAATACAATATCAAAGTTCTTTGCAGGGCTCCTTAACTTCATGAGTTTTTCATTGTGATATCATTTGAATTTCTCTTCACCACATTAAAACTGCAATAGCAAAAAATTCGTTTACATTCTACAGTTACAGTTACACAGTCTGATTCTTATTGCCAAAAATTAATTTGAACGTACGATATGTAGTGCAATTTTGATGTTTAATCAAAAGCCACAGCACGTACATGAGCACTTTTTCAAATTAAACCACCACAATTTCGGCATTATGGTTGCAATTCTATTTACAAACAAATAGATGGAAACACACAATATAGGATTTGAATACAGAATAACCTATAAAATTGATTGTAATTGTACATACACATAACATACATACTGTGTTTAGTCAATACTTGTACATACGTGTAAGTTTACCTAAAGGGTCTCATATGCAATGGTATATGCCAGAAATGTAAAAGGTAAAATCATCACGGTTGATGAAGATCGCTTTACTCACTTTAAGGGAGCTTATTTTCGTTTATGTATACCATTCGTTTTATTATTCTTTCATTTCAAGCTATTTGACAATAGGCAAACAATGATGTGTTTGCAACTCAATTACATTGATTATTCACTGTATAATATTATATTTTATGTATTTTATACATACATTCAACTGTGTTAATCATTTTCGTTATTCAACCATATTATATAGAAATCAGAATAATATTCAATGCATTCCTTTTTAATTATGTATCCAGTGGGATGCTTTAGCTTAGAACATATTTTTATCAGTTGTTGTTCATAAACTTGAACAAGGAGTTTAATACACACATGCATATATGTTATATACGAGTGGTATGTTTACATTTCTTATTTTCATTGAGGCATTAACGTTCTTCCCTATTCCTGGCCAAAAAAAAATTAGTAGACCTTCTCAAAACAAACTATATATATCGGCAGTGACAAGTTCCAATTTCAAAATTGTCAGATCAGAAAACAAACGTTACGTATACCGAAAAATGTGTTTTTATAATTCTACATATTTCAACATTCACCAATTGCAAAATGCTCTTGAGGTGTAGTAAAACCACAAATTGAAAAGAAAGCATTTCGAAATTAGCGACTTTTCTCTTATTATTAACGTTCTTATTGGTGTATGTTCATACTGCTCACTCACCTGTGCAAGTATTTAATTACTGATTTTTATTAGCGAATATAAACGTGATTCATTTTTTGGCACGTCTGACAGATTTTGATTAACTAACTGTCTAACAGCCTGACTGATAACTTTAGCAGCGAAATGACATCAGGTCGCATTTATGCTATCAAGCTACCAAAAACTTTGCTGGTGGCATACTAGCGCTCGTTCATAACATCATGGTAGACAATGTTGCTATTGCTGAAAGGCTTCTTGTTTATATGTATTTAAATGTAACATATATTTGTATTTGTTCGTGTGTACCTGCATGCTGCGACGTGTCTGAGCATGATGTAATGAGCCAGTTTGCCTATCGAAACAAATTAGTGAGCAAATGTTAATTAACTTTAAAGTTATATATCCCTGTAAATGCTTAAATGAGCTTAAATGTCATTTGTGTAGTGTAGAGACTGTTGTTTCTTACTACATTGTATTATGACATTGCTGTATACTTACATTGTTTTTAATTAATAATTTTTGCAATACATACAAAACGCGAGTTTTTTATGTTTTTCTGACTTTATTAAAATCAATAGAAAAAACAAAGAAAACAAAACAAAAAACAGCAATTTTCTTTCCTTTTCGATTTTCCTTATTATTTTAATATTTATTTTGCTCTGTTTCAAAACGAAATATAACTGAACTTCACTGTTCTGTGCTAATACAATGTTAATTATTTGACAGTTTATATTTATTTAGGTATGAAAAAGTACCTACAGTATCGACACGTATCCAATCATTTAGTAAAAGCCACAATTTTGACACCAATTTAGTTAAAGCTGCACACACCGTAAAATATATATGCGTAGTACTTTAAGAATTCAAGAATACAGTAGGCAATTTTATGAATATTTCTAAGTATTTACAGAATAATTTTGAAATACCTATTATATGAGCTCAGTAGCAATTTCATAGAAATTTGGAAAGTGACTTGCTCCGAATATGCTCAAATTTTATTCGGTTATAGTCTTACTACTTATAAGTTAAGAATTACACTTAATATTAACAAATAAAAATTTTTCACAGGACAAACGCTCAAAAACTCACAATGTTTCCATTGGACTCCAAATCATAAATAATAAAATAAAATAATAAAATGAAAAAAAGAAATAGTAATAATAATAATACAAATAATAATATTTACTGTATATGTTCAAAAACCAACTAATGCCCAAACCCATATATAATTTTCAACAAATAGATGGCGCTAAAAATGATATAAGCTATTTTGATACTCATGGTTTTCCCATTGGACAATAAAATCACACTAAATAATCACACTAAATAATCACACTAATAATAATTCAAGTACGATGACTTCCGTTTTTAGGGTTTGGCTCTAGTTTTTGAGTTATTCACGTTTCACCAAAACACCTTTTTTATATATATTAACAATTTCTTTACTCAGTTACTTTATCAGTTACTTGTTTAACCTTTTTAAACTGTGTTTTTTTAACTTTTACATTTTACTATTTATAAAACCAACTCAGTTTTCACATAGATAACTACTTCAGATTTTGTGAAAAGCTGGGTTGTTTGCTATTTTTGTTGCTCGAATTTAATTGGTCCATCAGCTGAATAATTTGGTAAAGCTATAAATATATTCTATACTATATTTTTCCAATATGGAAAAACAATTTCGGTCACTATTTTAACGTATTGTACAGAAAATGGATCGTTGAAAATATTTTATATACTTTTGATATTTGATAATATATATAATTGTAAAAATTCAAAAGTTTTCCCATAGTCAATTCTTCTGTGAAGTTGCTGAACGATTAAAATATGCCAACATGAACAACAAGTCGAACATCCCCCTTAACTTCTTTAAAAAAGCATTGAACATTTACTTGAAGCATTTTAATTATGGTTATTAGGATTCAAAACATACTGATGGCGCAAAATTGAATAAATGTTTTAAAGGTCTATAAAACACCCTATAAATAAAGACTTGTTTTATGTTTATTTTCTTATGAATGCAATTATGTAACATAGATATGTTCGTATAAATATTTTATGATGATTTTACCTTACCTTTAATCTTTTAAACCTCAATCTAAGTAGATACATAAATATATATTACACAATTACATAACACAATATTTCTTATAAGGGTAAAGCAGATTTGAATTTATCACGCGGTCCTTGTTATGGCAGAAATACGTATCTTAGTAGATGGTATTACCTATTTTTCCAATCCACTTAGTCAATTGGTGGGTTTGCAAACGCATTGGAGCTAGTATACCTTTCAGTTTGCCGGCCACTACAGTGTCTATCTGGCCAACTAGATATACAGTGGACAAAAAATATGTTGCTGTTTAGTGCGGTTAATTTTAGCCAATTCGACTTAATTTTCTTCAACCTTGAAATAAATTTGTGCATGGATATTTTAGTAGCAGAATAAGGGTATAAGCCTAAAATGTTTTGTTTTTCAGTATTGTTTCTTAAATTTTCGAGAAATATTCTTCTAAAATTCCATAAATATATTTTAATTATACAAAACTATTGGCTAAAATAACATAATCGGTTTAATTTTTGGCTTTTAGAATGTAAAATTACTCGTTAGCCCTCCAATTATAGTAAATTTATGTCTAAATTGCTTTTGTGTGTAAGAAAAATGATTCAATTTTTAAATATCTGTATTATATAAAACATTTTTAAAAATTTTTTCCGCTCCCTGACCTCTCCGTTGGAGGAGAATACGTGTTCACTAAATGGGTATATATATATATATATATATATATATATATATATATATATATATATATATATATATATATATACATATATATATATATATATATATATATATATATATAATATATATATATATATATATATATATATATATATATATATATATATATATATATATATATATATATATACATATATATATATATATATATATATATATATATATAATATATATATATATATATATATATATATATATATATATATATATATATATATATATATATATATATATATATGGCACTAAAAGCGCCGAAGGGCTCATTGGCCGAGCTTCTCCTCCATTACTGTTGTGCTTGCTAAATTTTGGACAGTATTAGAATGGACCTACTTATTTTAGCCGTTCCGAACGGCAGAACCCTTGTGACATCACTTTTTTTGGGCTTTGTCACAGAGTTCTTTTTAGAAGATTTTTTTCATGGCAAGTTAAATTGTTACTGTCGGAAGAATTGCCAATTGCTTGTCGACAGGTGGGTACCGTTCGAAAAAAAAATCTTTTCGATATTAAATTTGTTATGCATCAGCCGGGGATTGAACCACGACCTACAGATCAGAAGGCCAACACACTAACCACTGAGCCACGGCACCCTGTGTAAATGTAAAACCTATTTTCGAAATAGGTTTTACATTTTCTCCTCTTCATAATGTTTCATCATGCTTGTTAAATCGGTCTTATGGAGCGAATGGAAGAAGGTGTAGTATTTCCATCCTATTGGCTTTCCCAATATACTAGCTTAGATAGTACTAGACTGCTAGATAAAGTCTCGACACCAAGACCTAATTGCTGTTGACCTTAACACATACTAAGCAAAGTATTTGCCATAATTTATTTTTCATTTTTCTTTTTGTGAGGAGTACAATTTGCTTATTCCTATATATTTCTTTTATATTATTATCAATACAATCTATGTCATTATAATGTCGTTTTTAGTTGAATTGAACATGTTGATAAAGATGTTTTTATCTCATCACCAGTCGATGATGACAAAACCTACGTACAACATTCAATTACTATTCTGTTTGTAACTAATTTAAATATTCAATAAGTAATAAAATTAATCGAAATAATGGAAAAGATTTTCATTCATTTTTTTTGATAGCGTTGAGTTTCAATTAGTATTATCAGGTTAATGAACTATGTCGATCAAGTCTAATCTCGTTAAATTACTTATTGTTAATTTTTATTATGTAAGTATTTTAATGTGGTATTGATATGGTATATAATGCAGCTTGTGAAAACTTTTAGACATACTTAAATATTGGTTAATAATTGAAAAAATAATGGTATTTGTCTACACCCAACCAATCAGCAGTATCGATGTATTGTATTTCAGAACTTACACACGTTGTCATCACAAAACAAACACTATAAAGTCGAGTAAATTCGGTTGAAATGATTTTAAATCGGATTGCAGCGGCCGCGCTGTTAAGAGACTTATACCATTCCATGTAAAGTTTCATTCAACTCAGTCTAGTTTTAATATGGTTGAGCTATATAAATTCCGTTTGAAGCTTGTAAGCAATCTTTTTTGTTTTGACAGTTGAATTACACGACTCCACAATTTTTTACTCTTTTGTGAGCACCTCAAAAGAGCGAGTTTTCTAGATTAACTTTGAGTTGCTGAAAAAGAAACTTGCCTTCATTTATTTCTCCAAAGAAGCGTTTCCGAGATATTCGCAAAAAACGTGATTTTTTCACTTTTTTTAGTTAATAGCAAAAACCTCGAAAAAGATGTAACCATATGTGATATGGGAGGTGGGCGAGATTTTCATCCAATTCCTCCCATTTTCAGATACATTAGTTTGATTAGTTCAGATTTAAGATCAGCGGCTGAAAATTTATTAATGTCCACAAAGTAAAAAAAAAACAGCACTATTGTGAATAGCCTACTGGAATGTGCTTGGGAAATTTCAACTAAACCTCAAATTATTGCAAATTTATACAAAACGAAACAAAATGAAGCAAGCGCAAGTAAAATTATATTTTAAATAAATGAATACATTTATGAAAGATTCCGCAGAATTACCTATTATACCCTGCATAAGTATATGCAAGGTATATTCATTTCGGTCAGACGTTTGTAACCACTTGAAGGAATCTTCGGAGATATAGAAAAAATATATTTTTATGCTTAACGTCGCTTAAAATTTCCATTTAACTATGTTCGTCTATCCGTCCGTCCGTTTATCTATCACCTGGCTGATTCGCACGATAACTTGAGCAAATATTGAGCTATTTTGACCAAATGTTACATGATCCAAGGGTACGAAGGGGATTGGTATTGGTCATGATCGGTCAATTTTCTAAATCTTCAACTTACTTTAACTCAATTACTATACGATTTAAGACAACAATATATAGCACATAGAATTACGCTAAACTGCTATATAATTCTATTGAAAATGAGAGACCTATGACGACTTTTTATAGTAAAGGGTTATCCATTTCGCGGTTTCAAAAGTATAGGGCTAGAATTCGACATCTGTCAAACTGAGTTGTTAAAACAATTTATTTCTTTTTCAGTTCAAAGTCTGACATTTGCGAAAATGGATCGCTTAACTATCGCACAACGCATTAAAATTGTAAAAACCTACTACAAAAATGGTGATTCTGCCACAGACACATATCGTGCTTTAAAAGGAGATTATGGTTTACATAATCGTCCAACTACGCAAGCAATTGGCAAAATTGTGAAGAAATATGAAGAGACTGGATCGGTTACAGATATTGTAAGGCCTGTGCATCATCATTTCGCTCGTACCACCGAAAATATCGCTGCTGTAAGTGAAAGTGTTGCCGAAGACCCGAATGTGTCGATTACTCGTCGTTCTCAGGAATTAGGACTGTCTTACGGCACATTATGGCGCATTTTGCATTTGGATCTACACCTACATCCATATAAAATCCAGCTCACACAACAACTGCAGCCAGCTAACCATTCACAACGTCGTAGATACGTCGAATGGGTGCTTGAACAACAGGCGGTGGACGGCGATTTTTCGAACAAAATTTTCTTCAGCGACGAAGCACATTTCTCACTCGATGGGTATGTTAACAAACAAAATTGTCGTATTTGGGGTTCTGAGAATCCTCAAGTAATTGAAGAGAGGCCACTACATCCACAAAAAGTAACTGCTTGGTGCGCTCTTTGGTCCGGAGGTGTGATTGGACCTTACTTCTTCGAAAACGACGATGGAACGACTGTCACCGTCAATTCGGAGCGTTATGGTCATATGATAACCGACTTTTGGTCTGCTGCTATTGAAGAATACGACTTAGAGAATATGTGGTTTCAACAAGACGGTGCCACATGCCACACAACTCGAGCGAATATGGCTTTATTGCAAGAGAAATTTTCTGGCCGCGTAATTTCTCGTCGTGGCGATATCAAGTGGCCACCAAGATCATGCGATTTGACACCGCTTGACTTTTTTTTGTGGGGCTACGCGAAAGACCGTGTTTATGCAGATAAACCTTTAACTCTTGAGCACCTAAAAACCAACATTCGTCACGTTATGGCTGAGATACCGCCCAATATGTGTCAAAAAGTGGTCGAAAATTACCTCAAAAGAATCGATGCTTGCAACAATTCGCGTGGTGGTCATTTAAATGATGTAGTATTTCACACATAATGTCAACGTTCAAACTTTATAATAAAAAAGAAATATCATGATAAAAAATATTTTATATGTGTTTTATTTATATTTAGTTTTGAAACCGCAAAATGGATAACCCTTTAGTTTCCATACAAAGTGCCAGAACTTGTTCTAAATTTAACCCGCTGTAATTTTGGCAATCTTCTGTCTAAGACAACCCTAATTGACACTTGGAGTAATCTTGTAGTCGGAAATAAGCTGGGACAATATCAGAAAGCCATGTGCACTTCTTTATGTAGCTCCCATACAAAGTTGAGGAAAAAAGAATTTTTTTAACGCCATAACATACGAACTATTCAACATGGAACAACCATCTATAAGTTGTTCATTAGTACTTTAACGATAACTAGATTTATACGAAATTGGCGAGCCATGCCCCCTATTTACAGTGGTCCCCATACAAAATGACCGAATTCTTTTAAATTTAAACCGCTGCAACTTCGTCAATCACCAGTCTAAGAGAATCATATTTGACCCTTAGAATAATATTAAATAAGCTAAGAAATATGCTTAACTTAACTTAAACCTCTTTAAATTATGAACTATTCAGCGTAGGATAACCAAATTTAACACTGCAAAGATAATTAGATTTACAAGAAAGAGGCACGCCACGCCCACTTGTTACATAACTCCCATACAAAGCCCCGGAATTATCTTAAACTTTTAAACATCAATAACTTACAAAATACTTCGCCTAAGTCAGCCATATTTCAGGTGTGCATTAGTATTGTAATCAGAAATTATTCCTAAAAAAAATAATAAGCTTACTTCTTAATGTAGCTCTTATACGAAGTAGTGGAAATAAGAGAATAAAAAAGAATTAATATGTGAGCAAACTTTTCATATATAGATCTGCATGTGCAGGGCATAACAACCAGTATTATTAAGCAACTAAAGGGAAATTATAAGCGAGTAAATAGGGATTATAAGATAGTTTGAGTGTTCATTTGCAACTTGCTTTCAAAAGAATGCTCCTAATAACTTTATATGTATTTGAATTGGTACTTACTTACTTATGTGGCCATAACAACCGCATATCGATTTAGGCCGAATATAATATGCTTCGTCAGCCATCTCTGTTCTTCGCTAACTGGCGCCAGTTAGAAATTCCAAGTGCCGTCAGATTCTCCAGTACTTGGTCTTTCCACCGGAGGTTAGGTCTTCCTCTTCTGCGTCGTCCTCCAGCGGGTTCCGAATATAACACCTTCTTAGCTGGAGCGTGTTCTTCCATTCGCTCGACATGACCTAGCCAGCGCAGCCGCTGGATTTTGATGCGCTTTACTATGTCAATATCGGCATACAGCTCGTACAGCTCATGGTTGTACCTTATTCGGTACTCGCCATCAACGCACATAGGTCCAAAGATCTTACGTAGGACTTTTCTCTCGAAAACCCCAAGCATTCGCTCATCCGAGGTGGAAATTGTCCAGGCTTCAGCGCCATATGTTAGGACAGACATGATGAGAGACTTTTAGGGTGTAGTTTTAGTTCTTAGAGAGAGAGCTCGTCTTCTCAATTGCTTACTTAGCCCAAAGTAGCACCTGTTTGCAAGAGTGATCCTTCGCAATATCTCAAGGCTGACGTCATTACTGCTGTTAATGCTGGTTCCGAGATAGACGAAGTTCCTTACTACTTCAAAAGCGTAGTTGTCAACAGTGACGTGCTGTCCAAGACGCCGGGACTCTTTGTTTGTTGGCACTAGATCCTTCGTCTTGCCCTCGTTCACCGTAAGACCCATCCGACGCGACTCTCTTTCTAACTCTGAGAATGCTGCCCTGACTGCTCGCGTGTTCATGCCGATTATGTCAATATCGTCGGCATACGCTAACAGCATGACACTTTTGTTGAAGATAGTGCCATTATGTCGTAAATCAGCAGCTCGTATTATTTTTTCCATAATAAGATTGAAGAAGTCGCACGATAACGAATCACCTTGTCTGAAACCCCGTTCGGTATTAAACGGTGCGGAGAGGTCCTTCCCAATTTTCACTGCACAGCGGGAGTTATGCAGTGTCATTCTACAAAGTCGAATCAGCTTTGCAGGAATACCGAACTCAGACATTGTTGCGTAGAGGTAATCCCTTACCGGACTGTCGAAAGCGGCTTTATAATCAACAAATAGGTGATGTGTGTCGATTTGTTTTTCTTGGGTCTTCTCCAGGATTTGGCGCAGTGTGAAAATCTGGTCGATGGTGGATTTACCAGGTCTGAAGCCACACTGATAAGGTCCAATCAGGCGCAAATTGTGGGGTCTCATTCTTTATGTACAGGACAGAGAACACTGAGCCTCCAATCATCAGGCATGCTTTCATCCGACCATATTCTGCTTATGAGCTGGTGCATGTAGGCGAGCAGCTCATCGCCTCCGGTCTTAAACAACTCGGCAGGCAGGCCATCAGCACCTACAGCTTTGTTGTTCTTCAGCCTTAAAATGGCAGTTCAACCTCGTCATAGTCGGGTGGTGGAACATCAACACCATCATCTGTAATTGGGGTTATCGGGCAATATCTTCCACTGGCAGAATTGTTCGTAGCATCGCCAATCAGTAACGTGGAGAAGTGTTCCCTTCATAGGCTCAGTACACTCTGGACATCTGTAACCAAATTTCCATTTCCATCACGACAAGAAGAGGCTCCGGGATTTAAACCTCCACTCAGGCGCTTGATCTTTTCGAAGAATTTTCGAGTCTCATTCTTGTCGGTACACTTCTCTATCTCCTCACACATGCGTCTTTCTTGTTCTCTTTTCTTGCGCCTGAAAAACGTCTCTCCGCACTCCTGCGTGCAGGCGCTCGCGTTGCGCCTGCACGCAGGGTTCTTCTGTAGGCGGCGTCTTTCTCTGCGGTAGCGTCGCGACACTCCTGATCATACCACTCATTCCTCAGAGGCCGGTAGTAACCGATTACCTCCTCGGCAGCAGTAGTCATGGAGTGGGATATATGTGTCCACCGTGCGCATGTATCATCAAGTGGGGGAGTGTTCTGCATAAGCAGATCCGATAGTCGAGTGGAAAATGCATCTGCTGTCTCTGATCGCAGCTTACTGACGTTGGGCTTTCTCTGAGTGGGACTTCTCTTGTTATTTGCGACACTTAAACGTGTGCGAGTCGATGTTGGCACCACGGATCGATTTCACGTCCATCACACTGGAAGCATGCCTTCCGTCAATCAACACATGATCAATTTGGTTTCTTGTTCTTTGATCTGGAGACAGCCATGTCGCTTTGTGTATGTCGAGATGGTGGAATCTGGTACCACCAATTACAATGTTTCGTGAGCGGCGAAGTCGATCAGCCTCATTCCATTATCGGAGGTGTTCTGGTGGAGGCTGAATTTTCCGACAGTTGGACTAAAGGTACCTTCCTTGCCCACCCTGGCATTAAAGTCGCCAAGCACGATTTTGATATCGTGGCGGGGGCAGCGGTCGAAAGCTTCTTCGAGGCGCTGGAAGAAGCTCTCCTTGGTCACATTGCCCTTCTCATCCGTCGGAGCGTGGGCACATATAAGGCTGATATTGAAAAATTTTGCCTTGATGCGGATTGTGGCCAGCCGTTCGTTCACAGGCGTGAACTGTGAGACAAGATGTAGTAGTCTTTTGCTGACCAAAAATCCACATCCTAATTCGTGCCTTTCAGCATGGCAACTGTAGTAGATGTCACAGGACGCTCTTTTGGAGCAGCCCTGTCCTGTCCATCGCATTTCCTGGAGAGCGGTGATGTCAGCTCTGTATTTTTCGAGGACATCAACCAGCTGGATAAAGGCACCCTTCCTATAAAGGGACCAGACATTCCAGGTGCATATCCGTAAATCATGGTCCTTTTTTCGTTTGCGGGGGTCATCAACAAAGGGGGTAGTCCGTTTCCGAGGCATTTTTATATTATTCACTGGGCAAGTTTTTTTATGTGGCGGGTCCCAAACCCAACGCACAACCTCTAACCGGGGAGTTTTTAGCTACTCACTTCAGCCGCCTCCCAGCGGATGCCAGGAAGACGTTGCCCGGTGGTCGCCACATGGAGGGCCCCCATTAATAATAATGAAGACGCCATCACATAGTAAGCAGAGCAAGCTACACGACTACCCCTCATTAACAAATAAAGGTATCATCACATAGCGCTCAGATCAAACTACATGACAGCCATTGAGTTGACTTGCGATGAGTTCAACAAGGATTGCGCTACCCCCACCCGGTTGAGCCAATTAGACACGTTACCTTGTGAAAACACCACTACCATTTGAATTAGTGCCTATAATAAAAGTTGTTGGCACTGAAATATTGCATGTACTAACATCGACAAACATCTTATATATGATATCTGAACCAATATACGCAGTAGACCAAATGCCTAGAAAGCGGAAATTTTCGCCATAGATCCAGTTTTCTTTCTAACCTAAAAAACAATGTTTTTGGCTATTTTTGTAGGTTTTTTGAGGCTAGAAGGAAACCTAAGGGAGACGGCGGATATCGGTGACTACTCTGGTCCGTCGATCATAAGGTGTAGGGTTTCGTCAACAACGAATGATTTATAAAATAACATACTACCCCATGATGAAACAGCAAACTTTCTGAGCTGCCTGATTTTATAGGTTTCTTGTTGTTGTTTGTTCCTGATTGAAATGCATGACTCTAATGAAAACTGAAAACGAAAATTAAACTGACCTGTTGCTTAATATTGTTGAAACAGATATTATAAGTTTATAACGCATTAGCTCTAACTGCAGTATTAATATTTAGTTCTGGCTTTAATTTTGAATTGTAATTAAAAATTGAGAGAGAGAGAGAGAGAGAGAGAAAAGAGAGATAGAGAGTAAAATAAAGAAATCTCTAATTTTAATTAGTATTTATCATTATTTATTTTATTTATCATGGAACTCACGAAATATCGTCGAGTATATGCATGAATGGCGCGCAGTTACATGATTGTACAGTTTGTGACTGCAATGTCAGCATTAATGGAAATGCAAATGTTTTGATAAGCTGTCACAATACGACAATGAATAAAAATTAGCAGGTTAGACAACATTCAACTCTGTGATTCAAGTGGAGCGATTAAAGTATCACACCAGCCATATCAAGTGATGATATCATTTGAACATTGACATTGCGTGACAGTATGATAAATGGTAAAATGCTGTTCTGGGCATGCATTGTTTCTTTATGACAAATAATCTAGTGGCACTTTGTAATATACGTAGAGCTTTTTTATATCCTTATCTTTGACGATGGTTGCAGTATGGTGGTGCATCATTGTAAAATGTGTCAGTGTTATTTAATGAATATTGTACCTATCCAATGTATCTTATGAAAGGAACGAAAGTTTAGTGTTCAATTGATTGATTTATGGATTGATTGATGATAGGTTCAAAAATAAGACAACTATAAATTATTATGTTATAGGTTCGCTGAAATGAAATTTATGAATATTTCTAATATTAATATTTGGCATTTTTTTATATATATTGATATCAGGTGTAGTAAAAAGAAATCCATTATCTTTCCAATAGATGCTTTTAGTAATCTGTATCTCGCGTTGTATAAGTGCGATCGGGTTACGCTTGATGGCGTTAGAAAGATACGATGTCGTACTAAATAAAATTTTTAGTCAGTTTTGTGATTGCTTGACTCAGTATTGTTTGAGCACCCGTCAAAGATGGACACCAGTATAGAGAAAATACCTCATATTTTACAGTTTTTCTTCGATAAAGGCGAAAACGCAAGTCAGACGGCTGAAAATGTGAATAGTGTTTATGGTCCTAATACTGTAATAGTCAATCACGTGCAATTTTGGTTTCGTCGATTCTGTTCCGGTCATTCTGATGTCAAAAATGCACCACTCTCTGGAAGGCCAATTGTCGAAAATATCGATAAAATAATGGAAATCGTCGAGTCTGACCGTCATGTAAGTACTGTTTCTATTGCCCAGGAGCTAAACATTACACAATAAACTGTTTGGAACCATTTAAATAAGGCTGGATACAAAAAGAAGCTCTTTGTATGGGTGCCACATGAGTTAACGCAAAAAAACCTTATGGACCGAATTTCCATCTGCGAATAGCAATAAAATCGATCCGTTGTGTGTGGCCTCATCTAAATAGTATTTCATACATAATGTCAACGTTCAAACTTTATAATAAAAAAGAAATATCATGATAAAAAATATTTTATATGTGTTTTATTTACATTTACTTTTGAAACCGCAAAATGGATAACCCTTTACTTAACAATATACACAGTGTTGATCATTTATTCACACTCTAGGTACTCGTGCTAACGTATAATTAAACTGGTGTAAGTTATTAAAAGAATCAACTGAAATTAAAGAAACATACGTTACGGAGGATCAAATTGTTCATGACACTAGAAATTTCAATTGTTTCGCTTCGAAACAATTACTTAAACCAACAGGCGATGAATAAAAAATATTTGGGTATTATCTAAAGTAGCAATACTTATTTGTCAAAATTCATTTTAGACCTATGGTCGGTTGGGCAAGAGTCATCGGGACAAGCAACTAAATTACGTATTCTTGGCTCTTAAATTATTTCTGTTCAGAAATGTTACCCGCGTAAAAATTGGCGAAGAAACTTTAAAGTAGAAAATATTACCAAAATATGACTAGTAAAAGCCTCTCTGAAATATTTCAATAATGTAGGCGAAAAAAAATGGCCCGACAGTGATTTTTCAACAAAATAATCTTGAAAGAGTTTTGAAAGAGGGTATTGTACCAGCACTTCCTAGTTTATTGAATTCGCGTTTGAATTTCAGAAATATAAATTGCACAAATGAAAACTTGATCTATATCTAATAAAATTAGTAGCTATGATTTTTGATGTATTGTTATTTCGATATCTTTTGTTCAACATATGAGACTTTTCATATTCGTTTCTATGTTATGTTTCTGAGGTAGTTTTGTTTTTTGGGGAAACTATTTATATAAATTTGTCCTATTGTATTATATGTAAAAGGACTTTATTGTTTTTGTGACATTCAAATGCGAATATAAAAATCTTTGACGTGTTGGAATATGTCTTTATTCGGCAAACATTGACGATACATCACCCTTGTGTAGCATTATTATTATAAATTTAGGGATTAGCCGAATCAGACCACTTATATGGGTCCCTTTTCGTCCCTCAAATCGTGTGTTAATTATTTGTTCGGTTGCAGAATTCTTCTACTTCCTTCCTCATAATAACATCACGCGTTATTTCAAGCATCTCTTTGTGGGGTATGTTCCACATTTCGAGTTCATCAATAAATTGGCGACCCAGTGTGGACATCCTCCTGCTTGCCAATCCAGGACACTGGCACACTATGTGCGCCGCTGTCTCTGCCTCTTCCATGCATAATCTGCAAATATCAGCATCCTCCCCATCAACAAGACCCATCTTGCTGAGGTGGTACCTGAAATTGCCATGCCCAGTTATTAATGCAGTCAACCAGCTTAGAGTCATTCGTCCTAGACTGAGAGCCCTCCCCGATTCACTGCCCTTTGATAGCCTCAACGAAGCCTTTGCCTGTCTACAAGTAGATAAGTTCTCCCATCTCGTGAGATGAAGTTTCTTTATCCACTCTTCGACCTTTGCCTTCACCGTCCCGCCGTCCCCACCTGAGAGCAACTACTGGTTCCGGTCCATAAAATTCAGCTTCAGATCCTTGTCTAGCCAAGGAGTCTGCAACTTCATTCTGTTCTATACCAATGTGTCCCTTCACCCACATAAGAGTAATCGCATTACTACGAGCACACCCATTAAGTTTCTGAACACATTCGAGCGCCAACTTAGAAGATACCGTAGGTTGTTGCAGCCGCCTAACCACCGCCTGGTTATCGAGTGCTAGCAAGATTTTCTTACCTTGCACCTTTCCATCCAGTAGATGGTCTAGCGCATGCATTAGACCTAGCATTTCTGCTTGGTATACCGATACGTATCTTCCCAGATTCAGAGTGCATGCCAGTCCCAACTCTTTAGAGAAGATTCCAGCACCCGCTCTGCCATCCATTAATGAACCATCTGTAAAAATACTGATGTCATTTTCCTCACATACATCATGTGTGAGGCCGTCTTCAATGAGTGTTCTGTGTGACTTTTCAGTCATCTTCAGCCTACCCATTCCCTCCATTGGCATCTGCGCCTCCTTTACACTGCTATATAGCAGTGACAGGATGCCCCTGTGCCCCCTCTCTGTGCCGAATCCATACCAATTATTGGTTGTCTTCAGACGTAATGCTGTTAATGCCGCTGACTTCATAATATGCAAGTCCAACGGCAGCAGCCCGAGAAGGACTTCCAATGCTTCTACTGGGGTCGTCCGGATAGCTCCGGTAATCCCAATACAAGCCATTCTTTGTACCCTATCTAACTTGCTTTTCGCGGTCTTTTGGGGGACCTTAGGCCACCAGACCACCGCAGCATATGTTATTAAGGGCCTGACCATCGTTGTGTAGATCCAGTGCGCTGCTCTGGGAGTGATTCCCCACATGAGACCGAACACTCTCTTACACTGATGCAATACCCGCTTGCCCTTCTGAATCTTGTCATCGTCGTGACTATTCCAAGTCAGCTTGTTATCCAGGATGACACCTAGATACTTTACTTCCTTGGATACGTTGATGTTCGATCCAAAAAGCCTAAGAGGGTCTATTGTTAGTCCAGTCCTCCTTTTAGTAAAGAGTACTGTTTCCGACTTACTAGCATTTACAGAGAGACCTTGTTCCGTGCACCATCTTTCAACCATTTTGAGTGCACCTCTCATGGTATCATAAATAGTGTCCAGGAACTTACCGCTCACCGTTACCGCTATGTCATCTGCATACCCGACGGTGTGTATGCCTTTTGAGTCCAGAAGCTGAAGTAGGAAATCGACCGTGATGTTCCAAAGGATGGACGATAATACTCCCCCCTGTGGACACCCTTTGACTACCCTACCTCTGAGTCTGTAACTCCCATTTTGAAAGTTTATTGCCCTTTTCCTCAGCATGCTGTCCACCCACCTTATAATGGTTGGGCTGACTTCACGAGAAGCAAGGGCCATCCTTAGCTTATCGAAACCAATCTTATCGAAGGCACCTTCTATATCCATAAAAGTAGACATAGATATCCCTCCACAAGACAGTTCCCTCTCCGCTACGCGAACGAGTTCGTGCAGGGCCGTTTCAGTGGATTTGCCAGCTCTGTACGCGTGCTGACACCTGCTCAGTGGTTTTGTCAGAAGCGTTGTCCCTTCCATGTAGTCCGCCAGTTCTCCTTCCATACATTTAAGCAGAAAGGAGGTCAAGCTAACCCGCCGGAAAGATTTAGCCTCTGAGTAGTCCCTTTTTCCCGGCTTTGGAAGAAAGACAACCTTAGTCTCTCTCCATTGAGTCGGGATATATCCTGTAGCCAGGCAAGTAATAAATATTCCCAGAAGCCTGTCTACCAGAGCTTCTGCTCCCCACTGAAGTAGGGCTGGAAATATCCCATCTGTACCCGCTGTTTTGAATGGAGAGAAACGCTTAATGGCGTTTATCACTCCATCTCTGGTGACTATCCTTTCAGCTTCCAATCTTTCATTCCTGTTTGCACCCTTGCGGGTGGCTTCCCAAGGATCTTCCGATCTAAAGCTTCCTGGAAAATGCACCTCCATCAGGTATTTCAGTGACTCTCCGATTGTCTCTGTAAAGGATCCATTCGTTTTGCGAATTAATCCCAACTTTGACACCGGGTCCTTTGATATGATCCTCTGTAATCTACATACATCGGTCATATCTTGCATATTTGAGCAAAATTCCCTCCACGTTTTCCTTTTACGGTTGCGTAGAGTCTTCTTCAGCTCCCTTTTCTTTGACTTGTAGTCGTCCCATGCGTTGGGGTCCCCTCTCATGTGACGATTAAAAGCCTTCCTTGTCTCCTTTTTCATGGATTCCAGTTCCCCATTCCACCATGGAGTGGGATCTCCTTCGTCCACTACCGTCAGAGGACATGAAGCTTCAAATGCTTTGATCATGGCTGAGCTGATAGCCCTCACCTGGTAATCAACATCTGCAGTTGTTCTAGGTTTCTTAAACCTCCTTGGCAATAATTCCTCAAGAACTTCGCAGTACCTTGTACAATCCGTTCGTTTCGGTATCCTTACCATTCTACAGTCGTTCCTATGTCTTTTATCGGACGTAATCCCAAACTGAATGGCCCTGTGGTCCGACATGGTTAGTCTATCCACAACCCTCCAGTCCAAAATCCTATCCAACATTTTAACATTCGTCAGAGTAACATCAATAACCTCGCAACGACGTGCGTCGACAAAGGTCGGTTCTGTTCCCCTATTGGCAACTTGTAGACCAAATCTTTCTATAATTTCGAGTAGACACTCTCCTCTATAGTTTTCATTGCTGCTGCCCCACACAGAACTGTGCGCATTGGCATCGCAGCCTAAGATCAGACCAACCCCCTTACCATCACAGAATCTCACTAGAGCTTCCACCTCTCTCGAAGGTGGTTCGTCTGGAGAATCGTATGGAAGGTATGCTGATGCGATCATAAATGATCCCGCACCGTCACCTATTCTCACTACTGTGAGATCCGGTGAACACAAGTTAGACATTAGAATCGCACGTATCCCATGTCTAACTAAAATGCATGTCCTCAACTTCCCCTCTGTGTGTGGATAAAACAAAGTGGTCTTTTGTGCAGATAGGCCTTTGATCCTTCCATGAAGAATCCAGGGCTCCTGAACTAGTGCAATGTCAAGCTCATCCTCATCGAAGCTCCGCACCATCATTGCTGATGCTGCTTTGCTGTGGTGAATATTGAGTTGACACACATTTAGTGGTTCCTGGCGCGTAGCATTCCTTGTTCCTTGTGTAGCATTACTATTTGTAATGAAATATGATACTATGGTAAGCTTAAGGTACAAAGATCGACCATTGTTTAAAGAAATATCATTCTTTTTAGAATGTAAAATTTATACCTTATACTCCTGTAACCTAAAATAGTTAAAATACTAAAAACCAACTATAGCTTTGTTATATTTATATTTATCGGGCGAAAAAGCATTTAATGAGTGAATCAATATTTACTACTGCTACTTCATTTTTACATTCATAAAGTTAATAAAAAAAAATTACCAAATTATACCCTGCACATGTAGATATATATCAAAAGTTTGTTCGAATATCTTTTTCTTTTATTTCCACTACTTTGTAGTGGAAACGGCATGGCTCACCAATTTCTTGAGGCACAACACCCGAAATATGGTTGACTGTGACGAAGAATTTTGTGTGTTATGCTAGTTTTAAAGGGGATAGTGTAAAGGAGGTTTTTAAGATAATTCCGAGGGTTAGTATAAATTTGGTTGCCCTACACAGAATAGTTCGTGAGTTAAAGTTGATTAAATTTTTTTTTAATTTTCGCAACTTTGTATGGTAGACCCATTAAGAAGTGGGTGTGGCATACTAGTTTCATGCCACTTTATTTCCGACAACGATATTAATCCAAGTGCCAAATATGGCTTTTCTAGACAGAAGATTGCCGAAACTACAACTGTTTCAATTGAAAAGAAATTCAGTCATTTTGTATTGGAGCTACCACAAATATCGGGCGTGGCTTGACCATTTCTTCTAAATCTAGTTACAATGCTAATCGATAACGTAAATATGGTTGTTCGACGCTAAATAGGTTGTAAGTTATGACGATTAAAAAAAAAATTATTTCCTCGACTAGTAGTTGCCCCGAATCTGAAAACACAGCTACATCACTGTACTCGAAAGTTAAAGCAAGCCTTAAAAAATAAGAACAACAAAGAGTTAGAAGAGCACATTAACTTCTCAACCTTGCTCAATAACGCTCAAAATTAAAAAAAGGACATATTCAAAGCACTTTATAAAGATTTAAACCCAAAAAAATTACCTGGTCCAGATAAAATTACCGGTAAAATGATAAAAGAGCTACCTCCGGCTTCAGTAATTCATCTCATGCACATTTTCAATGCTATCCTTCGTATTAAATACTATCCCAAATGCTGGAAAACTTCAAAAATTATTATGATAGCAAAACCAGGAAAAGACCCTAAAAAAGTTGCATCGTACAGACCTATCAGCCTCCTGCGTCTACTCTCTAAAGTATTCGAAAAGCTACTTGTTATGAATATAACTCCATTTATTAATCTCAACCAACTGATTCCCCAACATCAGATGGATTTAGAAAACAGCACGGCACAATAGAACAAGTCCACGATAACATCTCTACGAGCATGTATGTTACATAAGAATATGTGTAAATAATTTTTGGCATAAAACATAAACGCACAAGCATACAACCATGTACCCATATACAGCTCCGAAAAAAGAACGCGCATTATTTCAACATATTATACCTACAGGTAAGTGGCAATTTAATACAAATAAGTGTGGCTAATAAGATAGATAAATGTGAATGTACATGCACGTTAGGGAGGGTTGAATTGTTTCGACTAAAGAAGAAACTTAACAAACTATATTCATTTCGGTCAAATATTTGTAACCACTTGAAGTGTTGCCAACGCTGCGCTATCTGTAGCATGTACAATACTTTGCTGTATTTTACTATATACATACATCCATTCAAGGACTAACATCTAAATACACCTTATGTAACATACATGCTCGTAGAGATGTTATCATATAGTAACAAATGTACAAATATTCTTATAATTTGATTGTGATTATCAATTTTTATTAAAAAAACTCTGTGACGAAGCGCAAAAAAATAATGTTGCGGGAATTCCGTAGGTTGGAAACGGCAAATATAAGTAGAAGCACAACAATACTAAATAGAAGAATAGATCATTCTAAAATCTCAGGTGCCTATATTTATACCCTGCCTAATGTAATATGCAAGGCATATTCATTTCGGTCAGATGTTTGTAACCACTTGAAGGAATCTCCGGAGGTATAGAAAATTATATATATTCGTGAACAACGTCGCTTAAATTTTCAATTTAACGATGTACGTCCGTCCGTCCGTCCGTCACCTGGCTGGTTCGCACGATAACTTGAGCAAATATTGTGATATTTTGACGAAATTTGGCATAAGTAAATTATGAGTACGAAGGGGATTGATATTGGGCATGATCGGTCCATAGCGACGCCCACACCAAGCATTCAAAGCGGCTATCCTCGGAATTTTCAAAATATTTAACTTGCTGTAACTCACTTAATATACCATCTGGGACAACAATATTTGGTACGTAGAGTTATTTTATACTACTAATTAACTTTGCCAGAAAAGAGCGAGCCACGCCTACTTTTTATAGTAGCTCCCATAAAAAGTGTCTGTTCTTCTTTTAAATTTCTAATTTTCTACAATCTTCTGTCTAGAATAACCACAGTTGACACTCAAGTTAATACTCAGAAATAATGTGGCATGAAAACAGCATGCCACGCCCACTTCTTATTGGGTCTCCCATACAAATTCGAGGGAATTCAACAACAATTTTTAATCGTCATAACTTATAAACTATTTAGCGTCGAACAACGAGATTTAAGGTGTGGATTAGTATTGTAAGAGCAACTAGACTTACAAGAAATGGGCGCGCCACCCCCACTGATTATAGTAGCCCCATATAAAATGACTTAATTTCTTTTCAATTTAAAGAGCTATAACTTCTACAATCTTCTGTCTAGAATTACCATGGTTGACACATAGGTTAATATCACAATTGTAAATAATGTGGCGTGAAACCAGCATGCCACGCCCTCTTTTTAATGGCGCTACCATACAAAGTTGCGAATATAAAAAAAAAGTTTAAACCGCCTTAAATTATGAACTATTCAGCGTAGGACAACCAAATTTAAGATGTGTATTAATACTACAAAGTTAATTAGATTTACAAGAAAGAGGTAAGCCACGCCCACTTTTTATATCTAATCCTCGGAATTATCCTAAAAATCTCCTTTAAATTATCCCCTTTAAAACTTCCATAACTTACAAAATATCAAATCAAAGTCAACAATTTTTCAGATGTAGATTAGTATAACAGGAAGGATTTGTTTCTTTGTTCCTACTTCTTAATGTAGGTCCCATACAAAGTAGTGGAAATAAAAGAAGAAGATGGACATTCGAGTAAACTTTATATATATACATCTACGAGTACATATAATTTGGTCGACTCCAGCCGACTGCTAGGTCATTTTTCGATTTAATAACTCCCACATGTGTTCAATTTGACTGAAGATGAAAATAAATTTTTTTTGAAACAGTTTCGAAAGTTCCAAAAAATAATACGCCATGCCGAATATTATCGTAGCTGACCGTGAACTCCACTGCCGCACTTTCACCCGATTGGAGATAGTCTACACAATATATGTTATGCCAATGAGCACAAAAAGTATATGTAAATCCAAATTTAGTGTCAATTTTTATGTTGTATGTATATGTATGCTAAATAGAAAAGATTACAACAACAACAATTGAATTATATGATGAAAAAGGAATAATCATAGGCAAAGCACTGTTCCTTGGTGCACTTAGCACCAAGCTTATTATTTTTATGTTTATTAAATCTCATATGAGAAATTATTGAGTGAAATGTTCAAAAATTTATGAGCCATTCAAGTAAGATTATTCTAAGTGCACGAAAGAGTGATTCTTTGTCTATGGAATCTTCAGAAGACTTTTTTCTTTTATATCGGGCAATATGGAGAAGTTCCTCACAGTTTTCCAGATATTGGCCTTCATGTGATTAAGTTTGAAATAAACGTGAAACATTAGCACGTAATTTCTTGAAAACGGGTACATTGAATTGGAAAATGGTTGTATCATTGTGTAAATGTCAAGTTTTGCATTTTCTCTTCCCGACGGAAGTCCGGACAAAGACTTTGCCACATATTTATCGGTGCAAATTATCATAAGTACGAGTGTCGAATAAAACAAAACTTAAGATATCTGTATTTTATATAGTGTAATACTTGGTATACGGGACGGCATTTATAAATTTTTATATCACGCCCACTTCTTCATATATCTTTGAGACACTCAAATAGATTTTAAAAATGAATGTGGTTCGCATAAGTCGGACATGAGCTGCTTACTTTTTACACTTCTTACACACTCTCTACTGGTGCAGGGTGGGTAGCCGCAAATGAATATGTAAAATTATCCAATTGCTTCATCAATTTATGAATTCGTATTCCATACAAAATTGATTCAGTTCAGTCACGTTGACAATTGAATATTAAATATGCCAAAGTTTCCCTAAAACAACAAGCTGTTTCTTAGTAATTGATGGTTAGGAGTATGCACTTGAATAGCAATGTTAGATTTAAGTATGAAAACTATTTTTATTTCATTGAAATAGCCACTTTCAAAACCAATTGTTTGGAATTTACACATTTTTGTTCTTACTTAGTAACAGAGCTCTAAAAAAATTGAATCATTACGGAATTCACTCACCCTTAATTCATTTAAAAGCTGCATCAACGAGGCTGCACTCTTTTGCTTCGAATTCATTAAAGAATGACAGACGAACCATTCATCATTCTCAAAAGCTTAAATTATCACACTTTACAATTCTGTAAAGAGTGGTAATTGAAAAATATCAATCCCATTCTTCAAAGGCTTCAAAATATGATGAATTCATTCAATATTATAACTCTTTTAAACTCTGAAATACTGGAAATATGATATTATTTATTACCATGAAAAGCATAGCTGCTTGGGAACAAACCCCATGGTGTTATTATGAAGGTAGAGCAACTACAAAAAATTCCTATTGGCTGCGCGGTATAATTTCAAAAACTGGCTTCTTATAGTATCAAGCTAGTGTGTTTCTTGTTTCTTTTTCAATTTCTTCTTCTTCTTTTCCCATATGTTTGTTGTTGTTTTATTTACTTTTCTCCTTCATTCATGAGAACTTTCCCCAATGGCTCTACCTTGAGTTTTTATACCATGACAAAACCAATCAGCTGTCATTATTCACATAAATAAGCGAATTATAGTTTACAAATTTTTGACTTTGAAATGTTTATAAAGTTGGTTGTTTGAGGTATTTCATTGGCTTGTTGCGTTTCTTAAATTGATTTCGAAACGCAAATATACGTGTGAGCATATTTGAATATATAATAATAGTATTTGATCAATTTTGATTTTTTGCATTTAATAATTTCTTTATATTTAATATAAGCCAATGGTAACCCAGAAATGAAAGATCCAACAACCATACAGATATTTTGTAAACAACAAAACGGGAAGAAGAAGAAAGGCTGTCAGCTTGCTATTGAATGGATATCGCCACTGCCATTCTTTTTAGGCTGCAGCCATCTGCGGCTGCATTCATTAAAATTTCAATTCAGTGTGAATTCTTAAGCATTTTCAATTCATGAATTGAAAACGAATAGAACTCATTCATTTTTATCAGCCTAAAGATTTCACACACTGAATGGTAGAAAAAAAGATTGCAGCTTTTCAGATTTTAAATAATAGAATTAAAAGTGAAAATGAGTTCACACTTTTACAGCTCTGCTTAGTAATTGACAAATTTTCTTATTTTTTCTGAAAAAGTATTCAGTCATACAAGCGTTTTCTCATACTTACTTACTTACTTATGTGGCCATAACAACCGCAGCCAGCGCAGCCGCTGGATTTTGATGCGCTTTACTATGTCAATATCGGCATACAGCTCGTACAGCTCATGGTTGTACCTTATTCGGTACTCGCCACCAACGCAAATAGGTCCAAAGATCTTGCGTAGGACTTTTCTCTCGAAAACTCCAAGTATTCGCTCATCCGAGGTGGAAATTGTCCAGGCTTCAGCGCCATATGTTAGGACAGGCGTTTTCTCATATGCAGTTGAATATCAAAATAATCATTTGCATATATACATTTTTTTTTTATCAAAATCGGATTAGTAACCCTCATAAGTATATGAACTATTACATGAAATAAAATGAAGAAACAGCAAAAACAAAAACAAAAAACAAAAAATGCCAACATTTTAATTGGTGTTAGGATACGCAAAGTAGATGGAAAGGAAATGGATGAACAAGAGCGTTGATAAGAAATGTAAATTATTTAAAAGCTTTCTAATTAACAAATTCGTGTGTGTACTAAAGGATCAGAGTCATAACAAAACTAATAAATTTGGGGATACTTTAAAGAATTTTTAAAACCTTTAATTTCATGAGAAAAAAAATCAAAATTTAAGTAAATTGGTACAACTCGATAACATCTGAGAAAAAGTTACAGAGCTTATTGAAACTTTTTTAATGACATATTGCATAATATTTCTAAATTGGCATTATTGCTGTTTTTCCGCGGTAAGAAACAAATTTTTAATGGGGCTCTAAATGTATGATATCAAGCGGGTATTTGAAACTTTTTTTATATGGCCATCTACCCTAAGACATGTCATATTTCTGATATTATATTACATATTCTGGCAGTTTATTAATTGATTTTAACGTTGAACTTGGGCTAGTTCTAAGGAATTTTTAATTGTTAATTTAATATTTTCTTAATTAAGATCTATACAATATACTTTTTTGGCATAATTTAGTCTTAAACAGTTACATGATCAAAAATTTGATTACGTTGCAACCGACATATTGTAATGACAGCAGTCATTACTAGATCTATTGTACGTACACCTGTATACATTGGAAATTATGCTTTGTAATTTGATGAACTTAAGTTCAAGCTAGTCGATAAATAATTTATTGTAATTTATTAATATACATATAAGTAAGTTCTGAAAGGAACGTGTTATTCACCGCTAGTAAGTACTATAATCACATTGAATTAGTATATAATCAATGTGGAGTCATATAATCATAATGAGTCATAGAGTCAATGTGTACTAATAATTGTAATGACACTATCCTAGATGTTATTATCAAGTGATTATTGTAGTTAATAAATTAATTTTAAGGTCGAGTATGATAAATATAAAATAAATATATACCTAGTCCATACTTACGTACAGCAATGTTTGAATAGCATTACGTGTAACCACAAAGAGATTACGATGAATTGATAAGAGTGCTCTAGGAAAGAGGAAACGGCAAAAATATTCATAATATTATAAAAATTATGCCCATAACATAAATTAAATAATTTGGAATGGAATGGTAATAGCAACACACGAATACATAATAAGTATAAAAATTCTTGAAAATTTTCATTTGACGGACATCCATGAACATAAGTTTAAAGATATTGTCACATGGAGCAGACGGAGGTGGAAAGACTGGTACCTGGATCAGTGCTTGGCCAGGATATCGATGGTAGAGAATGGTAGATGATGGTAGAGTAGAGAACGGCCGCAAGACTACCCCGTCGACCGCCGAAAAGTAGGCGGGAATGTAGGCCGTCTAGTTCTATAGAAACTTAATCATTGAAATTGTTGTAAAAATGATCTGACGGTCTGATATTAGTGTATATATATATATATATATATATATATATATATATATATATATATATATATATATATGTATATATATATATATATGTATATATATATATATATATATATATGTATATATTTATATATATATATATATAAATATATATATATATATACATATATATATACATATATATATATATATATATATATATATATATATATATATATATATATATATAGACTAATATCAGACCGTCAGATCATTTTTACAACAATTTCAATATATATATATATATATATATATATATATATATATATATATATATACATATATATATATATATATTTGCAGGGTATAATTTTGTCGGTTTCAGCTACTGTAAAGCCATTTTTTACTTTAACTTTCTGAATTTTGCTTTATTGAACTATGAGATATGAGCTTTTATAAATAAAAATTTCATTGAAATCTAATATTCCTATGAAAATGCACTTCGAAAATAAAGTTGTTAATGCTGTTTTTTTTCATATTGCGTAACGCTAAATTTGCTGTGATAGTAAAAGGCTGGTTTCAACGGGTAAATGTTATTTTTGCTTACGTAAATGTTATGTTATATCTTATTATAACAATTTTAGTTTAAAAAATCTCCTTACAGTCGGCTGGGGCCGACCAAATTATACCCTGCATATGTAGAGGTATATATAAAAAGTTTGCTCGTATATCCATCCTTTTCTTCCACTACTTTGTATAGGACCTACATTAAGAAGCAGGCGTACCTCACCAATTTTGGAGGATCCATTTCTGTCTATAATACTAAACTACATAGGTTGCAATGGGTTGACCTAGGCGTATTAATTAGTAAGTTATGGTTGTTTTAATGTTTAAGATAAATCCGAGACTTTGTACGGAAGCTATATAAAAAGTGGGCTTGACGTATCGCTTTCTGGTATATCTAATTAATTTTTCAATATCAATCCACACCTTAAATTTGGTTGTCCTACGCTAAATGGTTTGTAAGTTATGGACTTAAAAGTTTTAGTTTAATTCCCTCGACTTTGTATGGGAGACCTATGAAGGAGTGGGCGTGGCACACTGATTTTTTGCCAGATGATTTCCGACTACGATATTAATCTAAGTGTCAATTATGGTTATTTTAGGCAGGAGATTGCCGAAGTTACAGCTGTTTAAATTTAAAAGAATTTCAGTCATTTTGCATGGGGGCTGCAATGAACAGTGGGCATGGCGCGCCCATTTCCTATGAGCCTAGTTCCTCGTACAATGCTTATCCATACCTTAAATCTCGTTGTCCTACGCTAAATGGTTTGTAAGTTATGGAGCTTAAAAATTTTAATTTAATTCCCTTGACTTTGTATGGGGGACTCATGAAGGAGTGGGCGTGGCACACTGATTTTCTGCCATATTATTTCCGACTACCATGTTAATCTAAGTGTCAATTATGGTTATTCTGGACAGAAGATTGTAGAAGTTACAGCTGTTTCAATTTAAAAGAAGTACAGACACTTTGTATGAGAGCTACGCTAAAAAGTAGGCGTGGCTCACCCACTTTTGGCGAGGTTATATAGTAGTATAATATAAGTCTATGTGCCAAATATTGTTGTCCCAAGTCATATATTATGTGAGTTATAGCAAGTTAAAGATTTTGAAAATTTCGAGGTTAGTCGCTTTGAATGCTTGGTGTGGGCGTGGTTATTGACCGATCATGCCCAATATCAATCCCCTCCGTACTCTTGGATCATAGATTACTTATGCCAAATTTCATCGAAATAGCTCAATATTTACTCAAGTTATCGTGCGAACCAGCCAGGTGACAGACAGACGGACGGACGGACAGACGGACGGACATCGTTAAATCGAAAATTTAATCGACGCTGATCACGAATATATATCCATGTCTATATCTCCGGAGATTCCTTCAAGTGGGCACAAACATCTGACCGAAATGAATATACCATGCATATTGCATTATGCAGGGTATAAAAATCCGAGAGTAGTTATGTGAGGTCTCACGAATGAGGAAGAAAATGACAAACACGTGATTTGCTACTGAATCAGCATCTTGTTGAGCCCAGATAACTTAGATAATTTTTTTTTGCATAGAATCCATAAAATTGTGGAATTCGTTTTCGAGACGTCAAATAGTGTCGCCTAAAAGTGCACTTGAAATGCTACAACATAACTATGAAGTTTGTATAATATATTTTTGAAAATTAGCAGCACTTACCAGGTGTACAAGCTTAAATCCGCTGTTTGCTCGTAGATGGCGTTAGTGAGCATATTGAGCTATTATCGACTGTGCATCCATTTTTTATCAGTTCGACATCTGTTTACATCAATTAATAAACATCTTCAGTGATTTCATGCAACAACATACATTTTTCCTCGTATAATCATGTCTAGTTTCGTGCCAGAAGAAGAGCATATGCGGGAAGCTCTACTTTTTTGCTTCAATTTGAAGAAATCTGCTTCTGAGTCGCATCGACTGCTTGTGGAGGCCTGTGGTGACAGTGCGCTATCGGAAACCACTTGCAGAGACTGGTTTCGTCGGTTTAAAGAAGGCCATTTTGACTTGAGTGACAAGAAGCGTGAAAATAGACCCAGAAAAGTTGAGGACCATGATTTGCAGGCTCTATTGGATGAGGATGACACCCAATCGCAAAAAATGTTTGCGATTAAGTTTACTCAACAAGCCATTTCCATACGTTTACGAGCCATGAGAAATATTCAAAAATTTGGAAAATGGGTACCCCATGAATTGAACGATAGGCAGATGGAGCGACAAAAAAGAAGACGAGTGGTTTGCCTCGAAAAATGAAGAATTTTTTTGGCATGGTATACACATGAGGGAAAATGCTCTGAATAAATTAATTTTTGGCTTTCTATGAAAAAAAAGTGTTTTTTTTACCGAAAACAGCGGATTTAAGCTTGTACACCTGGTACTTTGGCGACTGCATTAGCAGGACGCACTATTTCAAGAGCTGCAATATTAAAAACTTATTTGTGCAATGGTATTGGCTGATGATCAAAGCTTGGTACGTAGTTTTTGATTTGTATTATCTTTTGTTCTATTGTGTCAATCAAAAATAAAATTATGTAGTGATGCTGAGAGTATAGAACGAAATAGCCGTAACAATTGAAAAAGTAATCGATAAAATGTTTGCAAAACCGCATTGATAAACTTGTGAAAAAAAAAATGATATTAGAATTAAGATCTGAAGAATAAATTGGTATATTACATCAAGGAATGTGGCGAAAGAGTCGATGAGATTTTGTTTCTACTCTTTTGACAATTTTAAGTCACTTGGTACTGATTATATTTGAACAAAAATGCTGAAAATGGCGAAAAACAAGTTCACGGTGGTCTTAAGAAGGATTTACTTACCTTACATCAGGCCACGTGGCAGCGCTTTGGCGACAAGTTAAGGTAGATTTCATACTCAAACCGGTATACTGATCACTTTGATATCGTTCATGCTGAAAAGTATGGGGCAGGGCTGGAAACAGGGAAATAAATAATGGGAGTATTGCTAGACGTTGAGGTACTCAATGTGGTCTGATGGCATAATACATGGGGTGGAGGAAATCATTATGTGATGGATTCATTTCATTCGAGCAAAGCGACTATTTACTGTCGGCGGGAGAAACCACGGATGCACTGTGGCAAAGGTTGGTAAAGAATGTCCACAAGGTCCTCCTCTTTGAGATGTTTCTTAATAGACTCCTGCTGACGAAATTTCAGAACAGAGCATATGCTGACGATATGTGTGCATTGATATCGAGAAAGTTAAACATTGTTGGGGTATGGTGCACTTCTCAGTGACGATTCACGCATGACTTCTGTAGAAGCTGCCGAAATGAAGAAGAAACGTCACTCGTCTGCTATGTAACTGCCTGCACTATGACGAGTACGAACATTATTTTAAGATCATTATTATCTTTAGCACCTAGCCCCAATTTCAAAAATTGCAATCGACAATCTTCTGAAATTTATAAATAAATTAGGATGATTCCGTACGAATAAAGATTACATGATACGACATACGTTTGAACAGAATGGGATGATAGAATACGAAAGCAGATGGAATGTAATTCTTTAAAATTAGGTAATAATTAATCACCTTCTTGTTCCTTTTTGTAAGTCACACTAGACACAATGAAGCATTTAAGCGTAAAATTTGTTGAAAATATACAAATTGTTCAATTGCATTGAATTGCTATTATAGAGGAGAATGAAATGAAAGTACAATATATATGGAATTAATAAATTTGTCATTCGAGAGGTAAATGTATGGTAATATCCGAAAATCGTGCTATAAAGGGTTATCCATTTCGCGGTTTCAAAAGTATAGGGCTAGAATTCGACATCTGTCAAACTGAGTTGTTAAAACAATTTCTTTCTTTTTCAGTTCAAAGTCTGACATCTGCAAAAATGGATCGCTTAACTATCGCACAACGCATTAAAATTGTAAAAACCTACTACAAAAATGGTGATTCTGCCACAGACACATATCGTGCTTTAAGAGGAGATTATGGTTTACATAATCGTCCAACTACGCAAGCAATTGGCAAAATTGTGAAGAAATATGAAGAGACTGGATCGGTTACAGATATTGTAAGGATTGTGCATCATCGTTTCGCTCGTACCATCGAAAATATCGCTGTTGTAAGTGAATGTGTTGCCGAATACCCGAATGTGTCGATTCCTCGTCGTTCTCAGGAATTAGGACTGTCTTACGGCACATTATGGCGTATTTTGCATTTGGATCTACACCTACATCCATATAAAATCCAGCTCACACAACAACTGAAGCCAGCTGACCATTCACAACGTCGTAGATACGTCGAATGGGTGCTTGAACAACAGGCGGTGGACGGCGATTTTTCGAACAAAACTTTCTTCAGCGACGAAGCACATTTCTCACTCGGTGGGTATGTTAACAAACAAAATTGTCGTATTTGGGGTTCTGAGAATCTTCAAGTAATTGAAGAAAGGCCACTACATCCACATAAAGTCACTGCTTGGTGCGCTCTTTGGTCCGGAGGTGTGACTGGACCTTACTTCTTCGAAAACGACGATGGAACGACTGTCACCGTCAATTCGGAGCGTTATGGTCATATGATAACTGACTTTTTTTTGCCTACTATTGAAGAATACGACTTAGAGAATATGTGGTTTCAACAAGACGGTGTCACATGCCACACAACTCGAGCGAATATGGCTTTATTGCAAGAGAAATTTTCTGGCAGCGTAATTTCTCGTCGTGGCGATATCAAGTGGCCACCAAGATCATGCGATTTGACACCGCTTGACTTTTTTTTTGTGGGGCTACGCGAAAGACCGTGTTTATGCAGATAAACCTTTAACTCTTGAGCACCTAAAAACCAACATTCGTCACGTTATGGCTGAGATACCGCCCAATATGTGTCAAAAAGTGGTCGAAAATTACCTCCAAAGAATCGATGCTTGCAACAATTCGCGTGGTGGTCATTTAAATGATGTAGTATTTCACACATAATGTCAACGTTCAAACTTTATAATAAAAAAGAAATATCATGATAAAAATTATTTTGTATGTGTTTTATTTACATTTACTTTTGAAACCGCAAAATGGAAATCAAATCACCTTAAATCAATTCTTGATTTAATTTTCAAGTATTTGTGAACTACGGTTGCTACGTGCTTATGGAATTACAGTTCGTATGAGCCGGTTCGTTCTCTGATGATATAATACCGAATTACGTTTGGTATTATAACTACGTATGGAATTATACTTATGCAAATATTCATTATTATGCACGAGTAGTATGTTCATGGATGAGGCGATTCCGTTCCAGAATTCAAAATATTATTCACACTGCTGTTAAAGAAACCATCAAAAAAATAAGGAGAATGTGCTCATAGGTACTTTTTGGGAATAACACAATAGAAACAACACAATAGCAATTACTCAAACACAATAATTTTCTTAACAAAAAATTCAATATCAATACCTCAAGCGAATTTGAAAACATAAACCCAATCGTACTGTAATATTGGTCATATATATAGAGAGATACTACAAACCACAAACAAAAAATATGTATCGTTCATACGCAATTTATAGTCAACAAAAATAAGCACAATACAATTAAGTATGCTTTTGAAACATGTACTGTTTTCTATATATCTGTACATAGATCAAGTGCGAGTGCACTCGTATAATGATGCACTCCAACTCAAGCTCATTTGAGGTTACATACTTACGAGTATATTGGCTTTTAATTTTCCTTTTTCTTACTTCCTTCATTTTTCATTGAATAAGTGCAATGTAGTACATATGCACACATTTACGTATACTCATACAGTTGTATACTAGTCTAAAAGTACTTCTGCACTATATATTATGAACCCATACTAAAATTTTACGAGACATTTTTTTAAAATTAGTTTTCATCGGTTTTTCTGGAACATTTTATTTTTGAAATATCACAAAATTATATTATCCTTTTTGAAACCTTTTCAATGAAAAATTTACTCATGCCTCTATAGCGCAGTGTTTTTCAAAGTATGGTGTGTGTGTGTGTGTGGGGAAGAGAAGAGTTTGGTGTGGCTACGCGATGCAGTTGTCATTATCTACGATTGGGGCAAGAAGCAACTTAAGTTTTTGTGGCTGCCCTCTCTCTGAGAGGACACACTTAGGCCAGAAAGGTCCATTGTGACCACCGAGCGTCTCTTCTAACACTGTTGTTCGTGTTAAATTTGAACAGCATTAGAAGAGATCTACGTATATTAACCGGTTCCGAATGGCAGAACCCTTGTGACATCACTTTGACTTAGTTTTGTCACAGAGCTCTTTTAAGAAGCATTTTTGGCAAATTATTACACCCGTAATAATAGCCGAACGGTAGCCACCTGGGGCTACCGTTCGAAAGAAAAATCTTTTAGATATTAAATTTTGTTATGCTTCTGTCGGAGATTGCACCCACGACCTACAGATCAGAAGGGCAACGCACTAAGCACTGAGCTACGGCACCCGATTTGAACTTAAGAACCTCAAGATTTTCGTAATGATAGGTATGATAGATAAAGTGTACGCTCCTATTTCAACATTTAATTTGTGAATTTCTTCATGAGTTTATAACTAATGCGGTGTATCGTATGATTGTATAAGATATCCGTTCAACATTAATTCAACATCAGAAGGTTTAACGCAGGCAGAAGAAGGGCAGTTGCTTCAATTTGCTTCAGACAGACTCTTAAAAAATTTAACATATTATGTTTTCTCTAACACCACTATGGTTGCGACTCCAGTTTTACCAGAGAAATTCCAAAAATAATGATTGTCTTTTCCAATTTCATATCCATGTGAAGGTTACTCTTTTAGCATTTGTGTATGTACAACATTGTCATTCAAAAGAGGAACATATTTTTGGATTTTGAACCGCACCACTGTGTGACTTCGATCATATATGTATGTTGCTCTGTGATAACCTCCAAAGGTTTGATATAATCCACACTCCAATTTTACTTTTAAGCGTTTGTTTGCAAAGAGCTTTCAGAAAATCTAAAACCGAAGTGAAAAAGTCGTGTTTTGAGAATTCGGACATCTCCAATGTATATACTCGTACATATATGAATGTGAATGATTCCCAACATACATCCTGAACCAAAAGTTGTAATTTACTCGTATATCATGGCATATCCTTATATAGTTATATAGTAAATACTCATATATACTCGTATGTAAGAACTTAACCTCATCTCTTTATGGTGTACCCTCTGTGTGCTAGTTTAAACACATTTACGACACAATTACTGCGATCCAGTAAATTGACTTCCGTTTTAATGCGAATTTTGTATAGTAACAGCTAAAGCCGCAGCAATAGCAGCAGTTGCATCAGGAAATTGCTGTAGTTGAAGTCAATTCGTTGAATAAAAGGATGATGAAGATAGTTTAAGTAAGAACTATATATGTAATAATAAAAAAATAAATGATTAAAACGAGAATAACGAGTTCGAAATAAAGCAAAACATAGAACAGGGAGCCATTGTTGCTTTCAATATCTCAAGTGTATGCACATTAAATATAATACATATACATATATGTATGTCTCTTGTGCAATTTGGCATTGTCGTTGTGTACGGCATATAGGTATCTACCATGACAGTCCCCCAACTTTGGTCCTCGCTTTTATTTACAATTGTATTAAGAATCCATTATTTTTATTTTATTTTTAATTATTTTGTTCGACGTTTTTTTAATCAGGTACTTGCAATTGCTGCAGTTCGATACATTTATAGTTTTATCTACAATATATGTAATAAATAATTTTCATTCATTTGAGATTATTGAACATCCTTTAGCTCCCATAAGTTTATATACTGTAAAATGCTTACGATAAAGGTAAAGGTACCAGTTTGTCGCGATTAACTATATACGGAGGTGAATTAATGTAAGTGATGTAGAAGCTAACGTCTTTAATTCAAAGTCGGTTGTTTTAACAGCTATTTAAAGTGGATGACTTGCGAGCATTTTCGAAAGATGGTAAAATCTGAACTTCGAGAAGCTTAACTAACTTCGAATGTGTACCGCATTTAACATTGGTCCGAAAACGCAAGGCAATTTGGACATGTTTAACCATAGTCCGAAGGATTTCTTGTCTCGAATAGTGACTACTGATGAAACAAGTATCACGCATCATGAAATACGATGAACATCAAATTTAAAAAACCTCATTTAAATGCTTATCAGATATGCTATAAGTTAAAAGCTATTTTTGACATTGCTTATTAGGAAAGCTGCTCAAATTCCTTAAAAGATTCACGAAATTCGCTTTGTTTTCATTACTATAAAGCCGAGTAAAAAATACAATTTACTACATCGATTCATGTGCGTGGTTACACAAGAACATGTTTGTATGCTGTATATGTAACACTGGTTACAAGTAGGATAGCAACAAAGACATAACCACATAAGTGCCATTGTCATGCCGCCACATAAACTTTTGAACAACAAACCTCAGATAGCGCTTAAATTCATAAAGAGCCAAATCTTAATGGGATAAAACATAAGGCCTGGTACAATAGATTTCATTTGGTCGAGGTTACTAGACCTCGTTCCTTTTTAAGCGACGAAAATATTGAAGTACTGAAATTATGTACAAAATCGATTAAACATAAAACTGCACATATTTGATTCCCCAAACTCCTGTTCGAAATATTAACTTGGTCTTAATAGGAAAGAGTGAACGAGGAAATTGCAGCACTTATAGTACATATTCAATAAAGTTAGTTAATTCGACCATAATCGAGAACAGTAAGTTATGCTTTCAAAGAGATATCCAAGACAATTTTACAACGAGACACATTCATAAATACTATTCGCTTGATCATATTTTCCACATGGTGTGGATGCCAAAAAAAAAAAAATTTATATAAATTTTTGGAAATACCTAGTAGTTCAAAATTCATAAAGTGTGCATGGTAGAAAAATGAAAAATCGCTAAAAATTAGCAAAATGTGAAAAACCATCTTTTGGTCTTCGCAGGACAATGAAATTTTTGACAATTCGTCGAAAACTTCAAACACAGAAATCTGCATTACTGTTGAAGCAAAATCTTGCTCTGATTATTGGATTCACATAATTTACATTTCAGATCTGAAATTGAAATAGGTGTTGAATGCTTCCTTTATTTTAAGTTCCTTTGTCGTTTTCTTTAGTATCAGTTTTAGTATAAAATTTAAGTGAGCAATTACAGTGAAGAAAAAACACCAACATATGTACATATGTATGTAGATTATTTGCAATTTGCGGTAAAATTTTAATTGAGCAATTTTTTCCACATGGATTTCTGATGTTGTTTTACTGCCATTGTTGTTGCTGGTTTTATTACTATTATTGTTGTTGTAAGTAATGTGAACAATTTCCGTTGTTCGTGTGTATCTATCAACGCATGCATACGATAATCAACTGGATTAATGGGAACAACAATGGCAATAAAAACGCTGAATATCTAGCCGTAGAATATACTCGAGTAGACTGATCCCTACCTAACGACTTTCAGATTCATTCATGTTCACCCCTGCTATTATTTCTTTAGTGATTCAAAAATCTACTGTCAAAAGTGCATGCAAAATTATTGAAACACAAACGGACCCATCGTTGGCAGCAGTGTTGCCAGTTTAGCCTTTTCGAAGCTAGTCATTTATCTGCGAAATTTACGATTTAGCTTCGCCGCTTTTTCTAGCCTTTTGTTATTTCCAAAGTAGCTTTTTTATTAAATTATTGTATAAATTCGGTGCAATGCTGTGAGAATTATGAGAATTCCTATTTAGTAGTGGTTCTTTTCTCTTAAATAATCAGCTGTTACGGGATATGCAAGCAAAAAATTCAATGAAATTGGCTTACTAACAAGAGAAGAAGCTTGCCTATGCTACATCACATTTTAGCACTGGAATGCAGCCCAGCTATAAGGATGTTGCAAAAAACTCAAAAAGGCTTCATTTAATTTTTGTAATAATGTATTGTAATTAATAACTTTATGATTGTGTTTTCTGATATATTCGTTAATAATGTATATTTCGATGCTTAAATTTACATCCATATATGTTAATGTGCTGTAGCTCAGTGGTTAGTGCGTTGGCTGAAGCAAAGTGATGTCACAAGGGATTTGTCGTTCGGAACAGGCTAAAATAAGTAGATCGCTTCTAATACTGACCAAAATTTAACACGCACAACAGTACTCGAAAAGAAGATCGGCCAAAGAGACCTTCGGGCTTATAAGTGCCAAATATTGATTCATTCATTCATGTTAAAAATAAAATATAAGTCACTAATGTTGAAAAGGCAGGACGTCTTTTAAATTTTGTTTGGACAATTTTTTGGCTTCATTATTCAGGTGCATTTGAAGGAATTAGATGCTGTTTGGACTTGCATTTTATTCTTTGACTTGTGGTCATACCAATGTTACACAATGTTGAATGAATATTAGTGACTGATAGAAATGGAACCCATTGGAATGGAAGTATTCGCCAATTTCCCATCTTCGATTGCACTATTTTTGTTCCCTACAATTTTCAACTTCACTTTTCTTATTCACATAATTGAGCATGATTTCGCAATTTTTGGTGAAAATCACCATGGAGTATTTCAATGTTTTTGGAAAATTGTGATTTTATGAACGTTATAATTTCCTTAACTTTGTGGGTTCATAAAGAGAAAAAATGTGTAATTTGCTTTCTGACTGAGAATGTATTTTCTCCGAAAAATATTGCAAACGGTTCTTTATTATGCTCTAAAAAAAAATGTTGTATTGAACTAACCAACAGTTAAGGACCATCCTAATGTACTTTTATGTAAGTACAGTTTGTATGTATTACTCTCAGGTAGAGATTGAACGTTAAGATACTAAAATTTGCTGTTGGTGTTGATTAAATCTATATTGGAGTTGATTTTAATTTCATAGCAGCTCCACCAAGCGTGGAAGCAGAAGTAGCTATTATTCTTATTAACAAAATAAATAGTATTTCAAACATGTTTACTAACAAAGTGCAAGTAATTAATTCTGCGTGTATTTGTGTGTTTTTGTTTTGTAAAATAAGAAAGGGATCTAAAATATAATTTTTTAGCTCTGGAATCATTCGATGACATTTTTTATGTATATACAAACAAGAATACCACATTATCTTGGCTCTGTCGACGATAAACATATTCACATAGTATGCACAAACCCTATTGGCTCCCTTTATTATACTCGTACTATAAAAAGTAATTCAGTATTGTACTAATGGCAGTGTGGGATCCTCACTACTCGTTTGTTTTTGTCAACGTTGGTGTATTGATAAACCAAAGGGATGGTGGAATCTTCATATGATAATCTTCCCATCAATATTTTCAATACAATACGTTTATATCAACAATAACATTTTAATATAGAATGATTTTTTAGCAACTTTATTTCTGGCAACACTCTTTTTGGCAGCTCAGCTGTTTTCGTGTAACATGTTACTATCAAACATGTTCAGTTTGGTCTATAATTTAACCATGAATCGACTTACAAACGAACAACGCTTGCAGATTATTGAATTGAATTATTATCAAAATTCATGCTCGGTTAAGAAAGTGCATCGTGCACTTCTTCCATTTTATGGTCAGTTTGGGCTACCTTCTGAGGCGGCTATTCAGAATCTGTGACTAAATTTCGACAAAATTTACATTATTGGACATCAAACCGCCAACACGAATACATAGAGTGTGGACAGAGGAAAATATCGCAGCTATATCCGCCAGTGTTGTTGATGATCGTGAATTATCGATTCACCCTGTAGGTACAAATCACAAATATCCATATTTTTGTGTATGATACAACGCGTTTCCTCAAAAGCACAATCTAATACGTCCTTATCAGGGACGTAAGTTGTCAGCCGTGTAACAAAATTTTAATAAGAGACTCTAATCTGCTCCAGTGCAAATTAAAAACGCTTTTGGTACTCGTATTCTGGCAAACAGATGGAGAATACTTCATACCACTATTCATGCAGCACCATTCAATGTGGACACAAAATTGTTAGCAACTGTAGTTCTGCATAATTATTTCATGCTAGACAAGAACAGCGTTTACTTTAATTCAAATTTAGTAGAGCACTATGAAAATTGTATTTTTACTCCAGGGACGGGGAGACAATCATCTTTGTAAATAAGGTCTATCCGAATTCCCCAGGCCAATCACTCTACAGTAGAAGCTTTTGCATCGAGAGATGAACAGCTCGACCACTTGCCTAAGGGGGTCTTCTACCTTGTTGGTTCAAAAAATTCGATTTTTCAATTTTCCAACCCAGAAGGTGTTAGGAATATACCCTTAAAAGGATATAACTGAAATCTTATTATTTCGAGTTTTTTCGAGCCGTCGAAGACAGTTACGCGTGCTCTTATCGCAGCGCTCTTCGCGACCACCTAAAAACTGGCCCATCGCGTTTTTCTAAAGTTATCTAACGTTCTATCGAATACCTGATGTATCTGAATCTATGTAATCTCTGTTATGCATGATAAATTTTTCGGTCCATTCAGTTTGAAAGAAAATTTAACGTCGGAAACATCCCGCTTGTTATATACATGAATATCTTTAAATGCGATTTCCCAAAAGTTGCGTTTTTGTAACTGGTTGACATGATATCTCGAAAACTAATTTGTGAAAAACATGTGGCTATCGTCTGACAGATACTTTTTAGATTTTTTTTTATTTAAACAATTTTTACAGATGTTTTTAACCCCGAAAACATTAATAAAAAAATTTTTTTTTTAAAGTTGCCTGTTCTGCGAAATTTTCAAATTTTGAAAATGCCATCTGTCAGACGATAGCCAAGGTGATAAAAAAATTAAATCATTTTGGTTTTTTTGTTTCAGACGATTTTCATGAGCTAAATCGTGTCAACCATTTGTGTATGCATTTTTTGCAAGGGACACTTCAAGGTCAAGTCACGGTCAAATCGAAGACAGTAAATTTTCAGTAAAATTAGTGTTAAATGTATTTAAATAAACAAGTTGAATGCAACAAACCGCACCTCGATTGCGTTTTTAGCTTTCCTATAACTAATATTCAAAAAACAGTGTCAAAAATGAAGCCACAAGGTAGAAGACCCCCTTAATAATTAAAACACATTTTTGATCTTCACTTACATTTTATTTCATATTTTAATTTTAGGTTAATAAATAACAAATAGAATATGTTTATTAACAATTAGCTATTGAAAATATTTGCATCGTTGTTTTAAAAACACAATAAAATAAAAAAATGAGTCGAATTCAATAATTTAAAGGAGGATGTGCATTTTCAAAATTGCAAGGCAACTTGAGATCTGATGTACATTTATTTGTACGTTTATTTGGATGATACATAGTATCTTTAATTTTTAAACCACAAGAATTAAGATGTACAACTTGCGTACGCTTTGAGCTACTGTAATTCGAAATTAGCATCACACCATGTTTGCGCATATGGAACATTATCGATCTGTTATAGTTTAGAAGTAGTCTTTATGGCTGATTTTGGCTAACTCCTCATACACTAAATTAATAACCTTGCTTTCAATTCTGGTTATTTCCACTTGAAATAAATGGGATCCAGTCACTTTAGTAGCAAAGCTTTCAAATCACAACGGTGAATTGTGGCAGCTGCCAGCTCTTTTACCGTACCTAGAAAAGATTACAGTTTAAATTTACAATTTTATTACTCCAAATACAAGGTTTCACTCACTGGTCAAATTAACTGTTTTGGCAATTTAGTTCCATACTTCTTTCCTTTTATTTACATTTTTGTACAAATTGGAAGGTAAATTATATAGGCACTCATTCTTATTAACTTTCTCGATAATGATGTCGTTAATATTCATGTTGTTTTTGGACTTTTCGAGAATACCGATGCTTTGCTTGTATGTATGTGATTCCAGATACTACACAGATACTTTGTTTTAAAAGCAAAAATTTTAAAATGCAAAGGCATAAATATAACAAATAGAATATTTAAAAAAAGAGCAAAGCTTTAAAAATAATTTATATAAAAGGCACATTTTAGAACCAACAAAACCATTTTTTTGAAATTTAAGAATAATGCTGAATAATTCCTACTTTCAATTACGAACACGGAAAAAATTTAAATCATGGTCTGTTTTGACGTTGCCGATGGCGACGGCAATAGAAATAAATTTATCATGGTGAATGGACGTCGCTTTGTTTGTGCGCTTTCTCATATACATCAGTGTGTTCTATTTTTTACGTTCTATTCGCCGTTCGCCGGTATTTTGCTTACTGCATATTATACTAATTCAGAAAATGCAGTACTGACTGCTCGCTTAGCAGCAGTCAGTACCGATTGTATCAATATCGTTGGCATGTGTCTATAACATGGCAGTTTTTTAGAAGATAGTACCATTGTGTCGTAAATCAGCAGCTCAGCAGCTTGTTGCCAATGGCTATTCATGCTAATTTAGTAAATTATCCAATTTTTGTTGTGCGTATATATTTGGTTAGTATTAGAAGGGAATCGCTATATACATATAGTGTACCACTGACGTCACCTAGATAGGTATTGGTAAAATAAATGGCGGTCAAAATAATCTTTGGAAAGAAATTGGTTAAAATGATTTCCATGTCCATGTACAGGGAGAACATTTATTGTTCTCTTTTAATCATATGTTATTTTTACAGTGTCAGTTCTTTCCCACTGGAAATCTTCATAGGAAGTCAGTACCATATGTTCGTGGAACGAAATTAATCGCTTTACGCTTGAACAATGCAAACTTATTTCCAATGTTGTGTAGCCCAAACAGTGCGTTTATTGAAAAGAAGTTTCTTTAATCTTATCTGACGGAGCACATTTTCTCCTCGGCGGCTGTTAACACACAAATCTGCCGCATAAGGGGATCGGAAAATTCGCACTTGAACGTCAAGAACCCAATGCGTCATTTCCCATAAATAATGGGAATGTTTGCTCTATCGAATAAACCCATAATAAACAAAAAAAAATTAATTTTTGTTAATTTTTTTTTTTAAAAACAAATAAAACTTGTATATGGTCCACTCTGTATTCGTACATAGTTGCTGCAAATAAGGTTGAAAGTTCATTGAACTGTAGAATGATTGTGTTTGTATAATTTACAATTGAATGCTAGTATTTGGTAAAAATTTCACCTAGCTTCATATTTTATATATGTATGTAGAGGTAGGTGCCGTAGCTCAGTGGTTAGTGCGTTAGCCTTCTTACGTGTAGGTCGTGGATTCAATCCCTGGCTCAAGCATAACAAATTTTATATCGAAAAAAATTTTCTTTCGAACGGTACCAACCTGTCGATAAGCAATTGGCAATTCTTCCAGCAGTAACAATTTGCCATGAAAAGGCTTCTAAAAGAACTCTGTAACAAAGTTCAAAAAAGTGATGTTGCAAGAGTTATGCTGTTCGGCACCGGCTAAAATAAGTAGGTCCTTTCTAATACTGTTGAAAATTTAACACGCATAACAATGCTGGAAGAGAAGCTCGGCCAAAGAACCCTTCGGGGCTTTAAGTGCTACATATTTATTTTTTTTATGAATAGGTATTTTCCTGCCATCTACTTGTTGTCAGTATTTTATATGTATATACCCGTAAATAGATAAATTGGTAAGTTTGATGTGAGAAATGCACGTAGAGTAGACAATTTACACTTTGTAAATAATTGATGTGCAAAAACCAGAATAATAGCAGTATATAATATCTATAGTCCTTATTGTATATACTCTATGTGAAAGATTGCTGTAGTTATAATTCAAGTGTCTTGAAGTACTACTACTACAGGTACTACATTATAATTGTACAAACCAAATTTGAAACAGGTGTGGTTCACTGTATATACTATATATTGTATATCTCTCTTATCTGCATATGTATATTTGAGGTCACATATAAACTTATTTTAATACATTAAATATTTGATTGGAGATTTAATTGAATTTCATGCTAATGTAATGTACAAAGAAACAAGACGGAGAATTCTACAGTTTTTAAAGTGTTTCATTGAAGTATTCTATTCTCTTTAGATTTACTTTTCTAGTACCTACTCAACTACTTACGTACATATGGAGTATGTCCTTTGTGAGTATGTCCACACATATTTATGTATGTGTTGGTAGAGTAACAGCAGTAGTAAAGCGAATAAAATATCCTGACTTTGAAATATTGTTTTGACAAAGTTTTCCTTTTTATGATTAAATGTACTTGTGTGTGGTTATGTGTGACACTGAGAATGATTTCCTTTGCAGAAAATACATCACGAATTTACAGCGTACTCACGGAAGTGTCAAATTTCAAAATAACAATAAATATTTGTTTTGGCAATATATAGTAGATATGTATAGTAAGTCTATAAAACGTACATACACTATGATCGTGAAGTTAAGTGAAGAAAACTGTCAAGTTTTTAATGCAGCTATAATTTTCATAACTCAAACTTTTTGAAAACAAAACAAAAAATGTACAACTTGGTGTATTTCCATACAATGTGATACATAGATGTCATATACATACACATATGTACCAGCGCATACGTAAACGTTTTTAAACATTCATGTTGAACAGGTAGAAGTGGTAGAGGGATGGTTAGAAGGTGATAAATGTACATAAGCGTACAAATGCATATATATAAATAGTATAAATATATAAATAGTAGAGTAGTAATATCTAGTAGCAGTAGTAGTAGTAGAACTAAAATTAGTGGTAATGACAGTAGAAGTAGTAGTAACAGCTAATATTTTAACAGTAGTGCACAGTAGTTGAAAAAATTAATAAAACAACATTAAAGAACGGCTTCTCTTTAATTATATAACTATTTTGCCATTTGTATTTTGCCCTATTACTTTTTCCCCTCATCCGTTTGTTGCCTAAAATAATGTTATATACTAATTTTTAGTCCGACATCTCTATAATCACGGCAATTATCTTGCGAACACTCAGCCATACAGACAGACAGATGGGTAAATCCACTTAAATTATCATTCTGATAAATAATATACATATGTATATACAAACGTATGTAGACATATGTAGATACAAACGATTAAACGAGCTCAATGTTCTTTTGACCCTTCACGTAGAGGGTTTGTAAAATAAGTGTTTGAGAAATGCAAAAAAGTATACAAAATAATTACAGAACTATACACGAGTTGAACCGATAAGCGAAAAATAACAGAAGGGATGCTAAAAGCAAAACGATAAGGATACACTGCCAAAATGATTAAAAAATAATTATCTTCTTCTGTCCTTTCTTATCACTCAAGGCTTTTGTGAAGCGTTTCTACGAAATTCCTGCAAAAGTAATGTGAACTTATAATAGTGTGCTTTAAAAAGGCTTATTAAGAACTAGACTGTCAGCATTATGCTACTGAGTAGTTGCAGTAGTAGTTGATCTATTGAAAAAATGACACAGTACTAATTTAACAATCTGTCAGGCGGGACACCTCATTCGTGTTTGCTCTGGTTTTAGAGATATTTGCGATTTAAATTTATAGGCTTGAAAACCCCAAGAAGATACTGCTTAAAAAAATTTTTTGAATTTTAAGCATTGACTTCGATTGACTAAACATCGTATCGCCAAATATTCATGGAGAAAAGCTAAGTATTTGAGAAGAAATTAAATCGTTACGTAAATTACGTTGTTTATTCCATCGATCATTATCGATTCAAACTCAGAAAATAATAAAAGCAATGTAACGGCAGAACCCTTGCGACATCACTTTATCTGAGCTTTGTCACAGAGTTCTTTTGGAAGCTTTTCCATGGCATGTTGCTACTGTCGGAAGAATTGCCAATTGCTTGCCGACAGGTGGGTACTGTTCGAAAGAAAAATCTTTTCGATATTAAATTTGTTATGCATCAGCCGGGGATCGAACCACAACCTACAGATCAGAAGGCCAACACACTAACCACTGAGCTAACCACTGAGCACCCACTATCACGATACTTGGTATAAAAAATCAATAATTACGCAGCAAAACAAACTTAAAAATATTGCATTAGAAATTCAACCCGATTCTGAATGTAGATATCATAGTGTAACACACCCTCTCGGGGGTGAACCAAAGTAATATCAAACGACAGCATTTCCTCTCGGTAATCTACGTCACAATCATGGAATTTGGAAAATCATATTTAAAATTACATTTGGGATGCTTCCTGCCTTCGGAGGCCTATATCAAAAATTTCCAAGGATTATTTTCTTGAAACATTTTAACCCTCCAACTACCACTTGTATGGCTAATTTTTGACCTTTATCCTCGACTTTGACTTTGACCTTGACCTTTCCCCGGAGAAGTTCTGCGTCTTCAACGTTTCTCGACCATTTTTGAACAATTTATGACATTTACGATGTATACTCGTTTTTCCATAGAGGCTCTACTGAAAAAAGAGGATATATCGTAAATGGTATAAATTGTTCAAAAAAGTTCGAGAAACGTTGAAGACGGAGAACGTCGAGGATAACAAGTCACATCAACTGATGAAAGACACGTCAATCAAATCCAAGAATTGGTGAATGTAAATGTAAAGAAATGCTGGCCTTACTACTTCAGCCAAGTATTATTAATGAATCCTCTGATTGTGACGTAGAATAAACATATAACAATAACCATTATCATACAAAAATTTTAATTTTGTTTTTTCACATGGCAATTATAATAAAGCGTAAATAACTTTCGGATGAAAACTTGTGAAAAAAACTGCATCGGTTTTTTTTAAATAGAGATATTTTTCAAAAACTATCGTATATTCCATTTGTTTGTGCGTTTGCGATATTGTGCCCGTAAGTTAAACCAACTAGGTTAACATTTTAACCAAAATGTTCCATTAATGACAAAATGGGTTAATACGTTCTGTGACGGCTTAATGGGCCATTCCTTACCCATTTAAATTGTTAACATGCATAAATTATTGTATTTGATCACATACTATTACATGGCAACCGTACTTAAAAGTAGGTGTACCATACCCATATGTGTACCAATTCTCAGTTGGAATATCAGGAGCATTTATACCAAATTTCATCCAGATATGGTTACGCATTCAAGAGTTATTAACTAAGTTTCGCTAGATTTACCATTTTCAATACTGTGCGTCATCACAAAGCCATCTCGCACTACAGTCATTCTTCGTGATCTTTTTGCCAAAAGCTCGACGCTCATCGTTGCACAACCACCGTATTCGCTTGCTTTAGCTCTGAGTGACTTATGGTTTTACGTTAAACTCAAGAGACCATTCCGTTGTGAGTCAATATATGAGATACAAGCCGAATCGAAAATGGTATTGAAGGCTATCCCGGAAATCTAATTTAATAAGTTCTTTGATAATTGGAAAAAACGTTAGTGTGTTGTATCGCCTAGGGACTACTTTAAGGGCATAAAATGTTTTGGAAAAAGAGAAGGATTTCTAAAATTCTAATTAATTTCCTTTCCCCCACAGTAGCATATATATAAATAAAACCATATATTGTCTGATCCACCATCATGTTTGAAGTTTAGGCAGAGTGCATAAAAAAATATGTCGCACTTATAAGCTCCGAAGGGCTCATTAACCAAGCTTCTCTACCAGTACTGCTGTGCGTGTTAAATTTTGGACAGTATTAGAAGGAAACTACTTATATTAGCCAGTTCTGAACCCTTGTGACATCACTTTTTCTGAGCTTTGTCACAGAGCTCTTTTAGGTGCTTTTTCATGACAAATTGTAATTGCCGGAAGAATTTTGCCAATTACTTGCTGACAGGTGGGTACAGTTCGAAAGAGAAATCTTTTCGATACTAAAGTTATGCTTCAGCCGAAGATTGAACCCACGACCTACAGAAAAGAAGGCCAATGTAAGGCCAATTACTCAATATGCTCCTTTTTTTATTTAGATAAATTGGTGACAATGAATAGAACTCAAATCTGACTAAATGCGTACAAATTTCACAGATGAAGTAATAATTTTGTTATGTGGAAAATCTGTCGTCCTACAAACACTTGTGTATTTTCAAAAGTTTTAATAAGTCTCAGTAAGAACGTCTTGGACGGCTTCTAATGAAAATTATTGGAGTACAATTTAAATGCTTAAAATGCTCGGTCCCTTTAAAACAAGAAAGTATTTATTAATAAATTTGTTTCCTTCTTTTCTGGAAATGATTATTGAAGCTGATAAAAATAAATGGTTTGAAATATGAAATGACGGTAAATGTTGTACAAAGAAGAAATCTTCGTCGTTCGTTCAAATCAGTAAATACTAAAGTGTGTATGTATATATAGGGTTATCCATTTTGTGGTTTCAAAAGTAAATGTAAATAAAACACATATAAAATATTTTTTAACATGATATTTCTTTTTTATTATAAAGTTTGAACGTTGACATTATGTGTGAAATACTACATCATTTAAATGACCACCACGCGAATTGTTGCAAGCATCGATTCTTTTGAGGTCATTTTCGACCACTTTTTGACACATATTGGGCGGTATCTCAGCCATAACGTGACGAATGTTGGTTTTTAGGTGCTCAAGAGTTAAAGGTTTATCTGCATAAACACGGTCTTTCGCGTAGCCCCACAAAAAAAAGTCAAGCGGTGTCAAATCGCATGATCTTGGTGGCCACTTGATATCGCCACGATGAGAAATTACGCGGCCAGAAAATTTCTCTTGCAATAAAGCCATGTTCGCTCGAGTTGTGTGGCATGTGGCACCGTCTTGTTGAAACCACATATTCTCTAAGTCGTATTCTTCAATAGCAGGCAAAAAAAAGTCGGTTATCATATGACCATAACGCTCCGAATTGACGGTGACAGTCGTTCCATCGTCGTTTTCGAAGAAGTAAGGTCCAATCACACCTCCGGACCAAAGAGCGCACCAAGCAGTGACTTTTTGTGGATGTAGTGGCCTCTCTTCAATTACTTGAGGATTCTCAGAACCCCAAATACGACAATTTTGTTTGTTAACATACCCACCGAGTGAGAAATGTGCTTCGTCACTGAAGAAAATTTTGTTCGAAAAATCGCAGTCCACCGCCTGTTGTTCAAGCACCCATTCGACGTATCTACGACGTTGTGAATGGTCAGCTGGCTTCAGTTGTTGTGTGAGCTGGATTTTATATGGATGTAGGTGTAGATCCAAATGCAAAATACGCCATAATGTACCGTAAGACAGTCCTAATTCCTGAGAATGACGAGGAATCGACACATTCGGGTCTTCGGCAACACTTTCACCTACAGTAGCGATATTTTCGGTGGTACGAGCGAAACGATGATGCACAGGCCTTACAATATCTGTAACCGATCCAGTCTCTTCATATTTCTTCACAATTTTGCCAATTGCTTGCGTAGTTGGACGAGTATGTAAACCATAATCTCCTCTTAAAGCACGATATGTGGCTGTGGCAGAATCACCATTTTTGTAGTAGGTTTTTACAATTTTAATGCGTTGTGCGATAGTTAAGCGATCCATTTTCGCAAATGTCAGACTTTGAACTGAAAAAGAAAGAAATTGTTTTAACAACTCAGTTTGACAGATGTCGAATTCTAGCCCTATACTTTTGAAACCGCGAAATGGATAACCCTTTATGTACAATTAAAGCAGCAAACGGCCCTGTTAAAAATTATGGGACTAATCTCTAAAGAGAGTAATCCGGAATGAATTTTTTCGTGATTTATTTTTAAATTAATTAATATATTTGGAGATTTTCTACGAATAAATTGTTTGATCTGTACTCTTTACCTAGGTTCGAATCACAGCATATAAAAATAATTTATTAATAATTAAATAATTTTTTTTATTTATAAGTTTTTTTTCTATTTTTCACATGTAAAAAATGAAAATAAATTATTTTATTTCGAATAGCTGAAAATAGCAAAAATGAGTAAATTGTTAAATAATTGCTATGAAAATGTAATTGAGAATAATACTGCATTGAATCAAAATTTCTAACCGTGCGACTAATCTACGTTTATATCCGTTATGGTACGTACAGGGTACAATTGATCTCTTCATAGGACGTGCTCGAACAAAAGGGAACAATTCATCCAATATAAAGAGATCTAAAGTGCGATTAGTCGCATATTCCTGTAAGACTGTTCCCGGATACATCCCGGACAGGCCGCATTTTTGCAGAGGGTGGATAAGATAACGTATTTTATATATGATAGTATGTAGTGAAGCCCTTTTCGAAACAATGCAAAAAACTATTAAAAGTGAAAAGTGTTTTTCTTTATTTGTTAAAGTTTACTTTTCTTTTGCTTGTCGTAGATTAGGAATATGATGTAAGGGTTGACGATATTTCTCTCATGTACCGCGACCCCACATGTGTCAGAAATCGTTACTAATAACCATTCTATCACCTTCACTCAAACAAAAGGCATGTGAGTGCGTGACAAATGTCTTCAACAGAATCCATTCAATCATAACAAACAAGAACAGATTGTCCTTTTCATTGTTTTGATTGCATGTGTAAACACAAATGTACTTATGTATGCACTGAAATCAAATAAGTGTGTTTAGGTCGTTTGTCAACAGCTTGTTCTATTAGATTTCATTGTGTTCACACATTCAGTTACAAACTTGCATACACTATGTACGAGTACATACGAGTACTTACAGTGATTCATGAGCATTTACTGTGACTCAATTATGTAGTAAACACCCGCAGAGACAATTTGACCAAATGTATTTTAATGCATTAATTTTTTGTGTTCATAGTTGTTTATTTATTATTATATGTACACGTGTGTGTGTGTGTGTGCATTATGACAAAAAATACTTTTGTAAAGAGATAGACGTCATTTTCATTCGATTGCGCCCATTTTCATATATACAATATTTATTTTCATGTATGTACGTATAATTGACCTCATCTATTTAGTTTCACTTCGATGTCCTGTTTTCGTGCGCAAAGTATGAAAGCATATATGGGTTATTCTTTTACAAATCACTCACTTTTCAGGATTTGAGTTCTCAGATTCTGCTGATAATTTTTAAGATTTTATTTATGTAAAATCAGTTTACACGTGTATCGGTATATCTCTCGGAAAAAGTTCTTTATGGAATACCGTTAGGTCCAAATTTTGTCAGTTTCTGTATTACTGAAATCGCAATATCTCAGATTCTACTGGTCCGATTTAGTTCGTTTTCCATCCATTGGATAGATAGTTTGTATTGTACTGTAATTCTTTCATATAATATAATTTTTACGATTTAAAATATGTGTATAAAAATTTGAAAGAAAATTTCAAACGAATTTTTCAGCCCGTCCCTAGGGGTAAATTACTTTTTTGACCACACCAATTAACGCGCCATGGTTGTATGGTTATGTTTTTGCAAGGTAACATGTCTAACTGCCTCAACCAGTTAGAGTCATCGCAAGTGAACTCACGACGACAAGTGGTTTGTTCTGCGCGCTATATGATGGCATATTCACACTATAATGATGGTGCCATCATGTAGCTAGTTCTGCGATCCCGAGCAACGTCTTCCTGGCACCCCCTGGGAGGCTGCTAAAGTGAGTGGTGAAGACCTCCTCGGTTAGATGTTGTGCGTTGGACTTGGGACCCACCACATAAAAACTTCCCCAGTGAATAATCAAACCGTTCCTCGGATAAGGACTAATACAAGGCTGACATTAGCGCTCTTCAGGAAATAAGATGGATGGGACAGGGTTGCTCTAAAATAGCATCCTGTGATATATATTACAGTTGCCATGAGGAGAGGCACAATATCGGATGTGGATTTGTTGTCAGTAACAGACCAAAAAGAAGTTTATGAAATTCAATGCCAGGATAGGCCTTTGACAGGTACCTTTGGTCAAACTGTCGGAAAATACAGCCCCCACCAGAACATTTCCTATAACTTCGTCGCAGCACGAAACATGGTAATTATATGTACCAGATTTCAACATCTCGACATCCATAAAGCGATGTGGCCGTCTCCAGATTAACGAACGAAGAACCAAATTGATCACGTGATGATCGACGGAAGGCATGATTACAGTGTGATGAATGCGAACACTTTCATATGTCTCAGAGAACAAACGAGGTCCCACACAGAAAAAGCTCGACGTTAATAAGCTGCACACATCAGCAAATGATTTTACTGCTCGATTATCGGATCTGCTTATGCAGAACATATCACCTCTTGATGATACATGCGCACAGTGGATACACATATCCCACTCCATGAGTACTGCTGCTGAGGAGGTAATCGCTTTTTATCGGCTTCTGAAAAATGAGAAAAAGCTGCCTCCTATAGAAAAACTCGGGGTGGAGGTGTTATGGGGGGTGTTAAGGAGCAGTACAGGGAGAGGAGGAGTGCGAAGAGACGTCTTTTCAGGCGCAAGAAGAGATAACAAGAAAGATGCAAGTGTAAAAAGATAGAGATGAATAGAGACAGGAACGGGACTCTAAAATTCTTTGAGAAGATCAAGCGTCTGAGTGGCGGTTTATATCCCGGAGCTTCTTCCTGTCGTGACAACAATGGGAATCTGGTTACAGATGTCCAGAGTGTATTGAGATTATGGAGGGAACAATTCTCTATGTTATTGAATGGCGACGCTTCGAACAATCCTGCCAGTGGAGATGATCTCCCGAACTCCCCAATCACAGATAATGTTGATAACTACGCTTTTGAAGTAGTGAAGGGCATTGTCTATCTTGGGAACAGTATTAATACCAGTAATGACGTCAGCCTGAAGATATTTCAAAGGACCACTCTTGCTAACAGGTGCTACCTTGGGCTAAGTAAGAAATTGAGAAGTTGGCCCTCTCTCGAGCAACAAAAAACACTGTCCTTACATATGGCGCCGAGGCTTGGACAAATTCCACCTTAGATAAGAGATCCTTGGATCTATTTGAGTTGTTAGCGAGTATCGAATAAGGTACAACCATGAGCTGTATGAGCTGTATGCCGACACCGACATAGTAAAGCACATTCAAATTTAATGGTTGCATTGGCTAGGTCATGTCGAGCGAATGGAAGAACACGCTCCGACTAAGAAGGTGTTATATTCGGAACCCACTGGTGGACGACGCAGAAGAGGCAGACGCAACCTCCGGTCTAAAGACCGAGTACAGAAGAAACTGTCAGCACTTTGAATCTGGCGCCAGCTAGGGAAGGAAATTGTTGCCTGGTGAAGCATGCTAGGTTCGACCTAAATCGATTTTCGGTTGTAATGGCCATATAAGTAAGTAAGTAGTAATGAACGCACCGTACATTTTTACAAAATTATCAAAACATTGGGCGACTTTTTAAAATTTCATATAAATAATTGTTTACCTCACATTATATGTGTATGTAGTCAAATTTCCACGTGCTCTTTCTGTTATTGTTTTGCTCTTCAATATAGTTATATACGAGTTATATTTATACCCTGCATAAGTATACGCAAGGTATATTCATTTCGGTCAGATGTTTATAACCACTTCAAGGAATCTCCGCAGATATAGAAAAAAATATATATTCTTGATCAGTGTCGTTTAAATTTTCGATTTAACGATGTCCATCCGTCCGTCCATCTGTCCGGCCTATAGCTGGTTCACACGATCACTTAAGCAAATATTGAACTAACATATTTTGACGAAATTTGGAATGAGAAACCTATGATCCAAGGGTATGGAGGAGATTGATATTGGGCATGATCGGTCAACTGCCATGCCCACATCTACTCTTCAAAGTGACTACTTCGGAATTTTCAAAATTTTTTACTCATTCACTTAATGTTAATGTTACTTCAAAATTTTTTACTCATTCACTTAATGTTAATGTTACTTCAAAATTTTTTACTCATTCACTTAATGTTAATGTTACTTCAAAATTTTTTACTCATTCACTTAATGTTAATGTTACATACTAGCTCCCATATAATACTTGCATTTCTTTTAAATTGAAACAGCTGTAACTCACTGTAAGAAGAACCATAATACACACTTAGATTCATATGGTAGTCAGAAATAAGCTGACATAAGTCGACGAAATTTAATTAAACTTTTTAAACGCCGTAAATTGCAACTATTTACCATTGTATTTACAAAAAAAAGGGCTAGCAACGCCCACTGTTTATAGTAGCAGTAGCAGTTTTCTGCCTAGAGCAGCCATAATTGACTCTTAGATTAACATTCTAGTTGTAAATGAGACGACATAAAATCAGAAAGCCACGCCCACTTCTTTATGTTGTTCCCAAACAAAGTAGAGGAAATTAAACAAAAATTTTGAAATGCCATAACTTATAAACTATTTAGCGTAGAACAACCATATTTAAGTTGTGAATTAGTAATGTAAGGATAACTAGATTTATCTACTGTTTGTAATAGCCCCTATATAAAATGACCGACTTATCTTTAAATTTAAACAGCTGTAACTTTAGAAACCTTCAGTCTAGACACGAACTTTTTGCAGAACATCGTTATAAATTTGAAAATTTTAGTTATCACAATTTGATGTTTGTACCGTTTCAGGTGGGATGCATTCTCATACTCATACACATAACACATAGCCTTCATAAATTAACTTGTGAACTGTTGTCAACAATTTCATTAATTTTAACAATTAACAAAGCATAAGTAAATATTTGAACTCACTTAAAATGGGCTAATTAATTTTTAAACTGTAATTCTATCCTTACCTTTATATCTTCAGGCCACCAATTTATTTATGCATTTATATACAGGAACGATTTTATTGATATACCCAACGATATTGAAGGCTATGTCTCATATGTGTAAGTAGTCTTTATTTGTTCGCTTCTTATAAAATTAGTTCTTCCAAAGTTTAAAAAAATATGTCGTACTTATAATCCCCAAAGGGCCCTTGGGCGAGCTTCTTTTCTAGTACTGTTGTGCGTGTTAAATATTGGATAGTATTAGAAGGGAAGGGAAGGTGGGTGCCGTAGCTCAGTGGTTAGTGTGTTCGCCTTCTGGTCTGTAGGTCGTGGTTCAATACCCGGCTGATGCATAACAAATTTAATATCGAAAAGATTTTTCTTTCGAACGGTACCCACCTGTCGGCAAGCAATTGGCAATTCTTCCGACAGTAACAACTTGCCATGAAAAAGCTTCTAAAAACAGAACTCTGTGACAAAACTCAGAAAAAGTGATGTCACAAGTGTTCTGCCGTTCGGAACCGGCTAAAATAAGTAGGTCCATTCTAATACTGTCCAAAAATTTAAGACCCACAACAGTAATGGAAAGAAGCTCGGCCAATGAGCCCTTTGGGGCTTTAAGTGCCACATATTTATTTATTTTTTATTAGAAGGAACCTACTTATATTAGCCGGTTCCGAATGGCAGAACCCTTGTGATATCACTTAATAAGAGCTTTGTCCAGAGCTCTATTAGAAGCATTCTCATGGAAAATTGTTACTACCGGAAGAATTGTCAATTGCGTGCCGATAGCGTTCGACCTTTTCGATATTAAAATTGCATTTCAGCCGACCTACACCTACCCACGACCTACAGATCAGAAAGCCAACGCACTATCCACTGAACTACGGGACCCAAAGTTAATAAGTTAATAATGAAATGGTTCCAAAAAAATGTAAATTCTTCAATTAACGCACAATGGAATAAGTAACTGTAACCTCGGCTCAAAAGTATCATTTTGAACCACTTTGTACTATATACTTTAGCCATTTAGCTTTAGTATAGTTTTTCTGTTTTCAAATTTCGATATAATTCCTCTAGACACCATCACTATGATGCACGTTGTGTGACATGATATTTCAATACACATGGTCCCTTATGATATAAATAAAGTGCTAATGATTCGAAAGGTTAATGTGCTGCATTTCTTTTGTTGCAAATTACCTATAAATGGCAGATATAATAATTTTTCCATATCCTATGTAATTTTTATTTTACCATTTTTCATCTGATCTTCAGTATTCAGAGAGTTTAGCCCATTCAAGGCTTATGTTTATTGAAATAAAATCAGTGAATGGATACAGTGGATCAGTGAACATAGAACACAAATGACAAACAATTCTACCATCTCCAATTTATCAGCAAATTAAAAAATACTCAAAATTTCAGCATTTCTAAATCACTTTTGTTTATGACCATATATTTGAATAAAACTTTCTGTGAATTGTGGGAGTTACTATAAAATAAACCAAGCTCTATTTCTAGTTGATAATAACAGCAGAATTTTTTGGTGAAACACCACAATGAATTTATGCAATTTTATTACGCACATTTTATACGTTACAGAGAAATCAAAATGATTTAAGCTTTCGCAATCTATGCATTTTGGCAAATCATAAAACATGTCATCGTGTTCGTAACACATAACACAATTTTACTATCAGTTGCCAAAAAATTAATGGTGCAAAAAACAGCTTTGTATTTGTACATATATGGGTATTTATCTAGTGTACATCAATTGTGGCATAGTATTTATTTTAGATTTACGGTGTTGATAATTTTTTTTGAGTGTCAACTCAAGTAATATCTTTATGACATTTTTGAAAAGAAGGTTTATAATAACCCCCAAATGTGGAATATACTGGATTCAAGCAGCGACCCGACCAGTTATAACCTTTAAAGTAAAAGCCTTTTGAAAAAAGATATTTCTGGACTCCGATAATACTGAAATAACTGAAATCCAGAAAGGATCGAAAAATTCAATTGAAAGGATCCACGATCTTGTAGAGGATCGAAAACTTTCTTCTACGACAATATTTTGCGCTGGACTTTTTTCGGTCCCGGAAAAAAATAACTGCTAACTAGGGTACCTGGGTTTGATTTTTTACAAAAGCTATTCATTGTAGGTATAATTGAATCATGTTTCTCTAAACAGAAAGTACAAAAAAACTATACTTTTGTTTAAGTATGTGTATAAATCCATTTTTTCATTTTTTCTATACAAATCTTTTGAGGGATTCTTACAGTATTGATTTGAATATTTTAAGTTGCAATTACATTTATATTTGAATAAAGATTCATTCTCCTTAAATTAAAACTCAACCTTGGCCCAATTTGGTTAATGAGTAAAAAATTGTATGTATACGTATTTGTATCAGTATTACTTCTGCAAAGGTTAGCATAGATAATACATATAATATTTATGGAAATAAGACGAAAAAAAAAATGCAAATAAAAAAATTCAAAAAGAACACAGAAAATAAAACAAAGAGAAAGAAATTTGAAAAGTTTTGCTTCGGCAACACTGAAGCTTAGATGCCCTACAATACGAGAGATATGTAGAACGAGAGACATATTCTCGAGAAAAAAAACGTACTTTTGTGCAGCAAGTAGGCGTGATCAGTAATAACTCCGTTATACATATATGATTTTCAATATCTATCATCTCTCCTGATGGATCTGACTCTTTAAGTGTAGGGTATAACAAAAGTATCCATTTCATACTTGTGTACACCATGTGACATTTTTGCTGGCGAATAAATTACTGTTGCACAGCCAAAAGTTTTAACAAGAAGAACAAAAATATAGCATTAGCATGTAAAGTGGCAAAGTTTTAAGAGATCCACGTAAAATACAATATAATAATAATAGGTACAAAAATAATAATAAATTAAGCAAAATAAGTTTAAAGTATATATCGGTGTACTCGTACATTGTAAAATAGGTACGTAACGCGACTGAAGGGAAACGATAAATTTCACAGATACTGCAACAGCTCTAATAAATTTGAATAAAGTATTGCAATATTTAAGTAATTTTTTTAAACACCCCTAAAATTATATGCTAAATGCATATCGTTTCTAAACGCATATTAATTTAATTTATACTACTACCTTCCCATTCCTCGCGCTATTCTGAGGTATGGGAATAGCGGCTGAATTAATCGAATGGAGCAATTTATATTTATAATGAGAAGCAAGTATTTAATTTGGAAAGTAATCGTGACAAATGAGAATTAAATGAAAACTAAAAAGTAGAATATATTATGACTGTATAACTGAGTATTCCTCTGCATCAAGTACCTTAATTAAATGGGATACTCTTCTAAGTACTAAAGTACCATAAACCCCTCAAAATTGTCTGCATGTTTTTGCACCGGTCATTCCCATTTTTATATAAACAAAGCATCACATAGCGCATTTCTTTAAAAATTTCACTTATTTTCAAAGCAATGTAACTTTTCACACTAATGACAAATTACAAAACTGCCTTCGCAAACAATGTAGTCGGAAATATTTTCTTTCAAAGGCACGTCCGCTTGGCACAATGGGATTAGTGCTACCAGATGTATTGGCATAAACACAATTTTGTGGCAAAAATAACTTTTTTGCGAAGTTACTTTTTATATCACCGAATATTTTAATTCATCACTGTACAGTATCAGTTGATTGCTTCGCAATATTCCACTTAACCGAACTCAATCCATGTTGCTTGTTTGAGAATTATTTATATGATCATATCAGATTTATGTGCATTTTGAAATCTATATTTGTACAATATATAATATTAAATGTACAACCTTCATATTAAAATAATTTGTATTGAAAGTAAATAATCCAATTAGTAAAAGTCAGCAAAAAAGTTGCAACAACGATTACGTGAATATGACATGAGAGTGTCGTTGCTATCTAATTTTCCTGTATGTATAATTTACAATTATTACTAAATAAATGTATTATAGATATTTTGCTCTTGTGTGCACACCATAGTCTGGCTAGACCATTTTGAAAAAACAACCGTACTATTATATCTAATTATTTTTCGTTAGGCCAATATTCAATATTCCATGATATTATCAAGTAATAATTTCTAAACAAAAATGAATAATAAAAAAAAATATTTTACGGCAAACAGGTGTGGGTCCATAACATTTTTTACATTTACATTTATTCAAGAGTCAAAGAGTCAAAAGTGAGACGGGTGTTTTAAAAGTGGAAAATTGCAAGTTCATTGTGGATCCAATGCAACTTTAAAAATACATATGCTAATCTCTCACCTTGGACGAAATCCAAAAATTCAATTCAATTCTAAAGCAATGAATTATAAGTATTTGAATATGATAGAAAGCATCCTAAAATAAGTTGCTTGATATTACAATTTTAGCACATAAAAAAAATGCTCAAAAGTAAATAAATACTTTTATTCTATTCGGCAATTTCAGAGCGTATTTTGATAAAAGTGAAAATATGTATGTATAAAATTTATGTATCAAATAATCACAATCAAATATCACATCAATAATCCTAGAAAAAGAAAACTTATTGAAAATGTATTCGTTTTAAAATTATTTTATTGTTTATTTTTATGTTATTATTGTAAAAATACCGTCTAAATGAAAATAATAATGAGTTTTTTTATGCAAATAATAAAAATGTTTCCAGTGTTCTTATTGTAAAAAAATATATTTAATAAATTATAATTTCCCTTATACTCTGTGTTTCGAGGAAGAGCTGATTTGCTCCACCTACTTGCAAAATTGAAAATTATAAACTCTTAAAGAAGTTTATTAACTTTATTGAATCGTGATCGCAGTAGAAGTGAAGTTAACAGTTGTAGAATATTAAAGTTAGGTTATGCTTAGAATGAGATAATTAAAGAAATAGGTAAAAATTTAGTCAACTGTACTGAGAGATTTTACAGTTGCATGTATGATCACTAAATTCAGAGAGAATAAGAGAATTACAGTTTCGTATATGATCTCAAGATTTAGTACATTCCAATATAAAATGATAGTTTATTATATGATCATGAAAGTTAGCTCTGAGAGTCACGAAATAGAAATAGTGCTGCGAGTCCCGATATAAAATTAGTGCTGCTGCGGACATCCTCCCCACATTGGAAGGTGTAGGCTTTCAACCGATTCATTCTCAATAGGAAGCACAGCAATTTTCCCCACAGCTCGCTTAACAAGTCCAATGGCAGTGCGAATAATTGCAACACGAGTCACGCTATCGGAGTCATAAATTAAAGTCTCTACACGCCCTAGTCGCCATTTCAGTGATGGTAGGTTTTCGTCTTTTAAAATGACCATATTTCCAGCTTGAATACCGCCATTTGATTTTTGCCACTTGACTCGCTCTTGTAGAAGTGAGATGTATGAGCTGCTCCACTTTTTCCAAAACACTTGCTGCATATGACAAATGCGCTGCCATCGGTTTAAACGACTGATATCGAGACTGGTGACGTCTGGTTCAACGAAAGATGTAAATGGCGCACCTATGAGGAAATGAGCAGGTGTCAACACGTCCAAATCATCTGGATTCTCTAAAATTGGACAAAGTGGGCGAGAATTAATTATCGCTCAGATTTGACACACAAGAGTGCGAAGCTCTTCAAATGTTAGAATTGAGAGGCCAACGATACGTAGAAAGTGGAATTTCGCTGACTTAACCGCTGCCTCCCATAATCCACCAAAGTGTGGTGAACGAGGCGGAATGAATCTCCATGCGATGCCTTCTGAGATGCATTGATTGGTGATTTCAGTGTTATGAGAATTGCTTAAAAGCAATTGCCTTAAATCTTGCATTTCGTTTTTAGCTCCGACAAAGTTCGTTGCATTATCAGACCAAATGGTGTGTGGCTTGCCTCTTGTGCAAATAAAGCGTTTTAGAGCTGCTAAAAATGATGATGTGGAAAGGTCTTGAACAAGTTCCAGATGACAAGCCTTCGTGCTGAAGCAAACGAAAATGCATATGTAGCATTTGATAGGTGGCCTAGTCCGAACTTCTGACTTATAGTAGAATGGCCCGCATTAGTCAATACCAGTGGTGAAAAAGGCTCTGTTTGCTTGTACTCTGTCGGATGGTAGGCTACCCATAATATGCTCGTAAATTTTTGGTTTCAAACGAAAACATCGAATGCATTTGTTTATAACACTGGCATCGGTCTTTCGACCACCAATTGGGCAATATTGCTGTCGAATCGACGCTAGTACGCTCTGTGGTCCTGCATGTAGATATTTACGATGAAAGTAGTCAATTATTGCGTTAGTGACTGGATGATGCTTTGGCAATAGAAGTGGATGTTTTGCTTCAAAGTCCAACAATGAGTTTTGCAAGTGCCCTCCAACGCGAAGAAGCCCGAATGAGTCGACAAATGGATTTAATGAGCGTAGTTTGCTTGACGAGTTAAGTTTCTTATCAAACCGTAGCGCTTTGAGCTCAGCTTCAAAATGAACTTGTTGAATATGACGAATTAGTAGGTGTGTACCCCTTTTGATGTTCAGTGGAGTCAGCGGTTGGCTATCAACGTGAGTACTGCGCAGTTGGTAAAAATGGTAAACGTATGCAAAGATGCGCTGCAACTTGTGAAAGTAGTTGTGGTATTTGCAATCGAGCGTTATGTCGCATAGTTGAGAAGTAATTAAAACTTTCCGTCGCCGTTCGGGTAAATCCGTTAAAAAATCGATTCTATTCGGCCAATCTGAGTGCTTTGATAAAAATGGTGGACCATTGTTCCAAAGTTTAGAATTTAGTAGTTCATCCGGAGTGCACCCCCTCGAAAGGATGTAGGCCGGGTTCAAAGAAGTAGGCACATGATGCCAAGTCATACCTTGAGTTAGCGTTTGAATCTGGCTCACTCTATTTGATACAAAAATGTTGAAATTTGATGGTTGTTCGCGAAGCCAAGATAGAGTGACCATTGAGTCTGACCAGCAGTGAACGGTGTGAGGATGTGGAAAATCTTGCGATATGGATGCTACCAATTCCGCAAGCAATAACGCTGCAGACAATTCCAATTTAGGTATGGTTAAACTCTTCAGAGGCGAGACTCTCGACTTTGCACAAAGTAAGAATGATTTTAAGAAACCATCACACTCCGAACGAATATAGACGCATGCACCAAACGCTGCCAAACTTGCGTCGCAAAAGGCATGAATCTCCCAACTGGAATGATGTGTCAATACAAAACGAGGAAATTTAAAACTGCTCATTACAGCATACTGGGCACAATTGTCAGTCCAGCTAGCTAGCCTCAGTGGCAAACTTTCGTCCCATTGCAGTTTTTCCTTCCATAGGGTTTGTAGGAGAATTTTTGCCTTCGTAATGACTGGCGAAACTAGTCCAAGCGGATCATAAAATTTAGCGAAATGTGAAAGAATCGTACGCTTTGTTGCGCGTGCGTTATGTGCGATAGGCGAAAAAGAGAATAAGAAATTATCAGTGCTAGGGTCCCAGACGAGGCCAAGAGTCTTCGTTACATAAGTTCCATCATGGAATTTGAGCATACTCTCACGTTCTGAGTCAACAATGCCTTGAAGCGTACTAGTCTCGTTTGAGCACCACTTACGAATGTTGAATTCTCCACGCTGAAGTAAACCTTTAACCTGACGTCTGAGCTCAACCACTTCCTCTATAGTATCTCCGCCTGAAATGAGATCGCCTATTGGAAATGACTCTTCTTCATCGTTCGAAAGTTGATGCATAGCACGAATTGCCAAAAAGGCGGCAGATTTCGTACCATATGTTACAGTGTCCAACTTGTATACCTTTATCTCATCGAGTGGATGCTCACGCCATAATATACATTGAAGATATTCGTCTGGAGATGTCACACGTACACATCGGTACATTTTACATATGTTTCCGCAAAGAGAGAATTTATGAAAGCGAAATTGTGAAAGAGTTTTGAACAATTTTGACTGAATAGTAGGGCCCGCTAACAAAACGTCATTTAGCGAGTAGCCCGTTGTTGTTTTTGCGGAGCCATCGAATACGACGCGAAGCTTAGACGTTGTGCTGTCAAGCGTTTGAACGCAGTGATGTGGTATAAAATAGGATGTTGTGGCTTGTGGCCTTGCCAGAGACATATGGTGCAGCGAAGCATACTCATTCATAAAGGAAATATATTGAGTTTTCAAATCATGATTATTTTCCAATTTTCGCTCTAAGTTTTTAAATCTTCGAAGAGCACTATTATGTGAGTCGCCAAGAGTGCTCAAGTTTCTTTTTGCAGGCAAACGTACCGAATACTCTCCCGAAGCTAAACGAGTGAAATTTTCTTTGAAATGCTGCTCACACCAATCGTCTTCTTCAGAAGATGGAGGAGCAGAGTCGAAACAGTTCTCTATTTCCCAAAACCTTTTAACAATATCGTTCAACGAATTGTTGTTTTGTTGTTGTTCAGATACGTTTTTGGTGCAAGCTGCGAGTGACGATGATTGTTTGGTGGTGTATGAAACACCTCCAGACACAACCCAACCCAGTCGAGTTTTTTGTAACATTGGCAAATTACTAGCAATGCGAATTTGGCCAACACACATCAAATCAAAAAATAAACCTGCGCCAATAAGCAAGTCAATGCGCTGTGGTTTGCAGAATAGTGGATCTGCGAGTGTAATATTTGATGGTATCTTCCATTCCGAAGTAAGGTTGAAGTTAGGTTGATAATCTGTTATGCTGGGTGTGACCACAGCAGCGAACGAAGTGTTGTAGCTTTTATCTTGCGATTGTGCGAAAACGTCAATCTCCTTGTTGGCAACGAAGTTGGATTCGCCAATACCGGAGATCACAATTGTTGATTTTTTGAATGGAAGTTGCAACAGATTTGCCAAGCGAGTAGTTACGAAATTTATTTGAGATGCTGAGTCGAGAATAGCGCGGCATGGAACGAAGACGCCTGAACGATTTTTTACTAAAATCATTGCTGTAGCTAGCAATACATTACTACTGCCAATAGATTTCGAAGCTTGAGAGATTGAACTTGAAGTTAACGATGAAATGAGTGTTTGTTGTGACGATGTTGTAGCTTCAATTTCTTGTGGATTTGAAGACGACGAAATTGGGTTCATGTGAAGAAGAGAATTGTGTTTGGCTGAGCAATGACGACAATGCCCAGACTTACATCGTTGTAGGCTATGGCCTTTGCGTAGACAATTTAAACAAAGTTGAAGCCGCTTAGCTTCCTTGTAGCGCAAATTCGGCGATAAATTTATGAATTTTATACAATTATTTATATAATGGTCTTTCGAATCGCAAAATACGCAAAAGCTAGAGGAACTTGAAGATGCTACCAAAACGTTTCTAATGCCTTTATTGGTATTCGAATTTTTGCCCACCTGACTGCTAGGTATTTGCGTTACCTTAGCACTTTCCAAATTTTCCATCATGCGGCACCGCTTCGCCAAAAACGAGGTCATTGAATTCAAAGTTGGCAATGTCTGTACTGGCAAGTCCTCTTCCCATTTATCTTGTGTCTTGTGATCGAATTTTCTGGTGGCAAGATGTATTAGTAACCCATCTAAAATTTGTTCAGGTGTTGCCAAGGTGTGAAGTGCACGAAGAATTGAATTGAATTTGTCGCTCAATTCTCGCAAGCTGCTAGCAGAACTTCTATCAACAGTTTTAAGGCCGAAAATCGCCTTAACGTGTGCCTGAAAAACAAGTAATTTATTATCAAATCGATTCTTTAGTAGAGCCACGGTTTTGTCATAATTCTCATCAACTGGCTCAAGTGAGCAAATGGTTTCTAATGCGGCTCCTTGCAAACTAGCGCGCAGATGTTGAAGTTTTTCCACTTTGCTCAATTCTAAGTCTTTGTCAATAACACTGCTGAACATGGTGAAGAAATTAGGCCATTCGATGTATGCTCCACTGAATTTCGGTATTTTCAACTCGGGAAGTCGAGATTTTCGTAACGATGAAAATAATGTGGACGGTGATTCATCCAATGCGAAATGCCTAGCGGTGGATGAGTGCCTTACATTTGTCCTTCGATGTAAATTGAGCTCTCGTGACAGCTTTGCCTTGACTTCTAGGTACATGTCGAAAAATTCTGCTCGGCCTGTTCCATCCAGTTCGCGTGGATCAGCTTCTTCGAGAATCGACTGCACGCGGTCAAAGCTATCGTGCATGCTCTCAACGTACTCCACGTGGACAGAAAGTTTGGCTTCATCGAGCTCACCAAGACGCTGCACCGACAAAGTTTTATTTAGTGCCATTAGTTGATGTTTAATCGATGCACTTTTCCTTTTGTTAAATGAAACTGAATCTGAGCTGTTACATCTGCTGATGTGACGTCATTGCCTTTTTTCGATTTGTTGCCTTTTGGCATGTTGGCTTTGCAAATAAATATGTGCCGTACGATATGTATGAAAATAGGAGTAACGGTATTATCACCAGTTACCTCCGTTATGTGCTTATATATTGCCGCAACAAAATTGATTTATTTTAAGTTTTATTAACTTCGAATTTGCGAAAAATGAAACGAAAATGTGGTTTAGTTAAAACTCAAATAGTTATAACGCGAAATGACTTCTAGCCCGATCACGTCGGGGTCACCAATTGTTTCGAGAAAGAGCTGATTTGCTCCACCTATTTGCAAAATTGAAAATTATAAACTCTTAAAGAAGTTTATTAACTTTATTGAATCGTGGTCGCAGTGAAGTGAAGTGAAGTTAACAGTTGTAGAATATTAAAGTTAGGCTATGCTTAGAATGAGATAATTAAAGAAATAGGTAAAAATTTAGTCAACTGCAATGAGAGATTTTACAGTTGCATGTATGATCACTAAATTCAGAGAGAATAAGAGAATTACAGTTTCGTATATGATCTCGAGATTTAGTACATTAAAATATAAAATGATAGTTTATTATATGATCATGAAAGTTAGCTCTGCGAGTCCCGAAATAGAAATAGTGCTGCGAGTCCCGATATAAAATTAGTGCTGTTGCGAACACTCTGTTTCGCGAAGAATTTGAAATGGAAGAAAATTTGTACGCACAATTTTTGGAAGCAACATTCTACACGCTAATCATTGGGCGTAGCACGTATTCCACTTCAGAAAAGACATCACAGAAAGGCATATTTTATCGTAGCCCATAAAAATCTTGTAAAATTAAGAAACTGGTATGATGAGTATCTCGTCACATTAAGAAATGTCAAAAGATGGATTTACAGTTGCCTGGGCCCACCGAATTATACCCTGAACATGTAGATAAAAAATTGTTTTTTACAGTGGACCCATCATATCCATTTTTTGCATAATAGACAAATTTTAAGGTATTATCTTAAACATTTAAAATACCACATAACTACTTAATTTACAGGTATAAACATTAGAGTTGAATATGTAAAATAGTGGTCCTTTTTATGTGTGTAGAGCAATATTAACCCTGAATGAGCAATCTTCGTCGATTCGACGAACACTGTTGCCCTTTTTCCATGTTTCTTCCATTGGATTCTCTTTTGCAATAATGCGGGTTTCAATTGTGTTTTACGTAAGTGATTTTTTTTTAGCAGCAAATGAAAACAAACGTCGTCGAAATGACGAAGTTTACCTTTTGAGTGACTTAAGTCTTTTGAAAGTATACATGGAGCGAACCGAAACATAACCATGGATAACTGGTTCACACCCATTTAGCTCGTAAAACCACTTTTGCGTGAGTCATACAACCTAATGCTTACGGGAACTTTACGTTAAAAAAAAGGTGATATCGAAAGATTTGGTAAACACAAAAGGCCGAAAGTGCGATACATCTATCTTCTGTTACGATAACGAGTTCATTTTTTTTATAAGACGAAACCGTATAAAATTGTTTTAATGCTGTCGTGTTGCAATGAAGAGGGATCTTTAAATGCCAAAAATAAAAAGCCTTGCAGGGTCCAGCTTTACATCAACGCTAAAGGAGGGGTCGACATTTTCGACAAGATGTGCAGTGTTACGCCGCTTTCAAGTAAAACTAATCGTTCGCCTATGTGTATGTTCTTCGGAATTATGAACATAGCATTTATAAACAGTTATCTGATTTAGACCCATAATATATTTAGTTACACTAAGAAGTGGGCGTTGCTTTCAGATTTCATGCCAGCTTTTCTAGGCTACAATATTAATCTAAGACTTAAATATGGTTGTTGTAGGCAGAAGACTGCCGAAGTTTATATTTAAAAGAAGTTCAGGCTTTTTGTATGGGCCCATTTCTTGCAAAATTATGTACCAGTATAATATAACTCTACGTGTCAAATATTGTTGTTTTAGGTGGGATAGTAATTTTGATTGCTTCGTGTGGGGGTGGAAGTTAATCGATCATGCCAACTCGTGGTCACTCATGCCATATTTCGTTTATATAGCTCAATATTTGTTCCAGTTATTTTGCAAGCCAGACAGATTACAAACAAATGGATTGACGGATAGACGGGCGTATAAATCAACTATTTAGGTGACGTACAGTGTACTTTTTGAGCCAGTGAGCGCTCAAAAGGGGGTTAAACTATAACCTTCGATTTTTATTTTCTATATTATTTCCTATAGGAAATTTTCTGGATTTTTCGAATTTGTTTTGGAGATATTTGCATTTAAAGGTATCTAAAAATTTAATTAGTTCAGAAAGAAAATTTAGAGTCAAAATTTGCGTATCTTTCAAAACTTCTCGAAGAAAGTAGTTAATTTGTTAAAAAAAGTGTTTTTTATTTTGAAATTCGTTTTATCGTAAATGAGATTAAGTAAATATTAATATATTTTGGGACGACTATTACTATTTCTATTACTTTGTCTGTGCATTTTCTCCATTTTTATTTCTCTAAATTGTCTTTAATTCCATAAGAATTTAAAACAATAATAATTGGCTGTATGGCCTTAAGGCAGCATTGCCTTAAAGCAGCATATGATTTGAAATTTCAAACCTGTGTTCTCGGTCCTGAAGACTTGAAAAATAAGTCATTACAGGAAAAAGGAAAAATCAATTCAATTCAATCAATCAAATTCAGAATTAATCAAAAAATTTGCTTATAGACTTTCCGAAACCAGGGTTTGAAACCATAGCCCATCCTGTAAGAACACCTTGTCTACATAAATAAGTTTTTTGACTACATATTTTAAGATCTACTTCATTTAACAATTATTTGAAAAAAAAAAAAAGGTTACCGAGTTATGAGGAGAGAGTGCACTGTGCTACGCTGATCAGGAATACACGGTGCGACAAATATGTATTAACACTCGAATCATATCTCAGCAACCAAGTGCGCCATCTATGTGTGAGTACATGTGTTTTGAAGCTTCAACCTTCTTCTACTAACTGTCAAAATTTCATGGCATTTGGTTGACATTTAATGTTTATTGACACTCATTTTACAAAAACCCGTGTTCGTTTGATGTTGAAATTTTAACATGAAATTTAACACACAGCACTCATTGTTCGTCAATTTTTGGCTAGGAATCAGGTCTGTGTGTTGAATCACCCGCCGTATTCACGTGATTTGGCACCGTGCGACTTCTTTTTGTTCCCAAAACTGAAATTAAAGTTGAAAGGATACTTCTTTGATGACATTCAGACCATACAACGGGCTTCGACGAGGGCACTGGAGGTAATTCCGAAAATGAGCTGGAACACGCGTTTAAATCACTATTAAATCGATGTAACAAGTGTATTGAATCAGGAGGAGAATATTTCGAATATTTATATCGAAAAATTAGCAGATATCGTGTTTTAATTGCGTTTTCTAGAGGCAGTCTCAATACATAATTGTCGAACCGTGTATATACACTTTTCTTTAACCCTGGAGATTTCTTCAAGTGGATATAAACATCTGATTGAAATGAATATACCATGTACTCACTCAGGCTATAATAACTATTCAATTATAAGAGAAGTTTATATTTAAAAGAAATTCAGGCTTTTTGTATGGGCCCATTTCTTTCTACGTGTCAAATATTGTTTATATTTAAAAGTTTATTTATTATTGGATTTAAGGTCAAGAATTATAAATACTAAAAAACTTTTATCTTCAAAAAATATAAAATTCAAATATTCTGAAAATGCGCGTTTGCCATCTAAAAAAGGCTTGTCGATAAATTTTTAATATAAGAATCTGAGATTAATTGCGTTTGACTGATTCATTCTTCTTTTGAAATGTTTCGAGTGTACGAGATTCCAAAGCAAGAAGAAAAAATAGTGGAGTTGGTTAATGCTTTCTCGCCGTTTCCTTAGTTTAGTTCCTTGTCACCATACTACATATATCTTGTGTCATATTTATATAAGTATGAATGCAGAAATCTTATAATAATTCTATGCTAATAATAATAATATTCTAATAATATTATTTGAATTTCAATCTAACACTAATTTAAATGATTTGCGAAGAATTCAACTTCGTAAATCAGTTTCAATCCTCAAAGAGACCCCTTGAATACGGCCGTGATTTAAAGTATAATGTTTATTTAGTCCTTTACACAAAATTAATGAAACGTTTATCGCACAAAGAGGATTCGGTATATTTTGCAACAAAAAGAAAGAAGCGTTAACAATATGGAATCAAAAATGCAAGCGAAGGATATATGCAGATTTTATTTTTGTAATATATTCACATAATATATTAAGTAACGCAAACACAGTGTGGAGGTGGTGTGGTAACGATATCTTGGGTGATGCATAAATATAATAAAATGTCGTAGTTTTATTTTTCCTTCACACACATTTTGCTAAAATTTTAATGCAAAAATTTGAAGATTTTTTATGTAATTTAATTGCTACATTCTATTTTTATAACCGGTGTTCGGAACTTGGAGAAACAATTTGATTAATAAAATGACTTGGTTCTCAAAGGTAAAAAGCTATAAAAGTCATGTAAAGTTGTCTTCCCGTTTTTTTTTTTCTTAAATAAGAAACATACTCTGTTTCAATATAGTGTGAACCCACAGCGTTGATAACAGTTCATTAGTATGAATATTATGTTGTGACAAAAACGTTCTTCTGATTTACATATACTCTGTCTACTCGTCCTGTCGAGATATCGTAATTTTAATCGTTTCACCTATCTTTTCGCCAAATTGTAACAAGTCGCTATTTGGGGGATCTATTGCTATACTAAAATAGATCCAAACAAAATAAAAATGAAAAACCGGAACTGTTCCATTCAATTCACGCGAAATCATGACAAATTGTTATGAGGCACTTGCAAATGATCTCTACTCATGCTCTTTGTTAGAAAAAGGAAAGGAAAACGAGTTTCTGATGGGTAGCACTCATGAGTAATAAATACTAAGTAAAATACATCACTTAAATGGAAAAAACCATTCCATGTATGTAGTGAAAGAAATACAATTGTAAAATTTCTCATAAATTTGGCTATTGATGATTCATATGAAAAACAATTAAATTTATTGCAGAAGCAAGTATTAAGTGTTCAATGTCATACGTATGCTTATACAAATCTGCCTCTGCATAAGAGACACCAATGGCTAACGTTTCCTCTGATTATCTAACATAAATTAGGGTTGTACGAATTATTTGTATTGAAGTGCAGTTGTAAATGCATTTGATTGTTTTATTAGGACAACAACGACGCTTTGAGGTTTTAGATTTCTGCTATCATATTTTACGTGTGCAACGTGACAATTTGGCTATTACTCATAAAGTATTTTCATAACGATGGAAAAATCTTAATTTCGTGTATTAATTAAATACTGCTTTTTAATGGGAAAACTTACGTCCAAGCTCTATATGGCTAGAAAAATGTCAGCGCTCCATTGTGAACTATCATTTATTGGTGGTTTGCTGAGTTTACACGTGGTCGTACAATGGAAACCTAGTGGAAAGGAACTGCGAAAAATAGTCCAAAGCAGTCAAAAAGGGAACAGTCGGTAGAAAGGTTGCCGTCAGTAAAATCACTGCAACTTTATAATTGTCAACTGATCCAAATGTCATGGTATCTGTTAAACAGTAGATCTAATCTTGAATTTTCAGACGTTTTTTTTTTCTTTATTACCGAAGCCTTTGACCGGCAGGTTATTTACTTAAGAATAGAACAAAATCATATAGCAATCAAAAATATGTGGGCATAAAATTGCAATTCCTTGCAATTGTACGCTCGTGTGCCTAGCATTTAATCGTACCTAGATTAATACAATTATTCAACAAAAAAATAATAAAATCAAAAACTTCAAAAATATATCTACAGATATATGGAGATATACATTGTATATTCATAACATTACATGAAAAAACATGTACTATTACGAAATATAAAATTTGATCGTTAATAAACCAACCAGAACAATAGCACAAAACATCGTAGAATTAGCAAAATTTTTCATTTGTATTATGGAGGCCATATTAGAAATGACAAAAATCGGTTGAAAATATTGTTTTTAAAACAACTATAAATAATTTAGGAAGTTAAAATTTAATTTTATTCGACATTGATGAGTTTTCCACTAAATTTTGGAACTTACTTACTTACTTATGTGGCCATAACAACCGAATATCGATTTAGACCGAATATAACATGCTACGCCAGCCATCTCTGTTCTTCGCTAGCTGACGCCAGTTAGAAATTCCAAGCGCTGTCAGGTTCTCCAGTACTTGGTCTTTCCACCGGAGTTTAGGTCTTCCTCTTCTGCGTCGTCCACCAGCGGGTTCCGAATATAACACCATCTTAGCTGGAACGTGTTCTTCCATTCGCTCGACATGACCTAGCCAGCGCAGCCGCTGGGTTTTGATGCGCTTTACTATTCCAATATCAGCATACAGCTTGTACAGCTCATGGTTGTACCTTATTCGGTACTCGCCACCAACGCAAATAGGTCCAAAGATCTTGTGTAGGATTTTTCTCTCGAAAACCCCAAGCATTCGCTCATCCGAGGTGGAAATTGTCCATGCTTCAGCGCCATAAGTTAGGACAGGCATGATGAGAGACTTGTAGAGTGTAGTTTTCGTTCTTCGAGAGAGGGCTCGACTTCTCAATTGCTTATTCATTCCAAAGTAACACCTACAAGAGTTATCCTACGCATGATCTCCAAGCTGACGTCATTACAGTTGTTGATACTGGTTCCAAGATAGACAAAGTCCCTTACTACTTCAAAAGCGTAGTTGTCAACAGTGACATGCTGCCCAAGACGTCGGGACTCTTTGTTTGTTGACACTAGATACTTCGTCTTGCCCTCGTTCACCGTAAGACCCATCCGACGCGACTCTCTTTCCAACTCTGACACTTTTGTTGAAGATAGTGCCATTATGTCGTAGATCAGCAGCTCGTATTATTCTCTTCATAATAAGATTGAAGAAGTCGCACGATAACGAATCACCTTGTCTGAAACCCCGTTCGCTATTAAACGGTGAGGAGAGGTCATTCCCAATTTTCACTGCACAACGGGTGAAAAGTCAGTGTCATTCTACAAAGTCGAATGAGCTTTGCAGGAATACCGAACACAGACATTGTTGCGTAGAGCTAATCCCTTACCGGACTGTCGAAAACGGCTTTATAATCAACAAATAGGTGGTGTGTGTCGATCTGTTTTTCTCGGGTCTTCTCCAGGATTTGGCGCAGTGTAAAAATCTGGTCGATGGTGGATTTACCAGGTCTGAAGCCACACTGATGCGGTCCAATCAGGTTGCTGAGCATAGGCTTCAACCTTTCACACAGTACGCTCGATAGAACCTTGTATGCGATGCTCAGCAGACTTATTGCACCTCCTTTTTTATGTACGAGACAAAGAACACGGAGCCTCCAATAATCAGGCATGCTTTTATCCGAACATATTCTGCTTATGAGCTGGTGAATGCAGGCGAGCAGCTTATCGCCTCCGGTCTTAAACAACTCGGCAGGGAGGCCATCAGTACCTGCAGCTTTGTTGTTCTTCAGCCTCAAAATGCCCGTTTCAACCTCGTCATAGTTGGGTGGTGGAACATCAACACCATCATCTGTAATTGGGGTTTTCGGGCACTCTCCTCCACTGGCGGAATTGTTCGTAGCATCGCCATTCAGTAACGTGGAGACGTGTTCCCTCCATAGGCTCAGTACACCCTGGACATCTGTAACCAGATTCAATTTCCATCACGACAAGAAGAGGCTCCGGTATTTAAACCGCCAATCAAGCGCTTGATTTTTTCGAAGATTTTTTGAGTCTCATTCTTGTCGGTACACATCTCTATCTCCACATATTTGAGCCTTTCCAGCTCTTTCTTCGTGCGCCTGAAAAGACGTCTCTCTGCACTCCTTTTCTCTCTGTACCGATCCCTAACAGCTCTCGTTGCTTCTGAACGCAGGGTTTAATGGGTAGGAGGCGTCTTTCTTTGCGGTAGCGTCGCGACACTCCCGATCATACCACTCATTCCTCAGAGGACGGTAGTAACCGACTACCTCCTCGGCAGCAGTAGTCATGGAGTGGGATATATGTGTTCACCGTGCGCATGTATCATTAAGTAGGGGAGTTCATAAGCAGATCCGATAGTGGAGTGGCAAATGCATCTGCTGTCTTTGGTGATCGCAGCTTACTGACGTCGAGCTTTCTCTTTCTAAACGTGTGCGCACCTTAGCTGCAACAAGGTAGTGATCCGAGACGATGTTGGCACCACGGATAGATTTCACGTCCATCACACTGGAAACATGCCTTCCGTCAATCACCACATGATCAATTTGGTTTCTTGTACGTTGATCTGGAGACAGCCATGTCGCTTTGTGGATGTCGAGATGCTGGAATCTGGTACCACCAATTACCATGTTTCGTGCTGCGGCGAAGTCGATCAGCCTCATTCCGTTATCGGAGGTGTTCTGGTGGAGGTTGAATTTTCCGACAGTTGGACCAAAGGTACCTTACTTACCCACCCTGGCATTAAAGTCGCCAAGCACGATTTTGATATCGTGGCGGGGGTAGCGGTCATAAGCTTCTTCGAGACGCTGAAAGAAGCTCTCCTTGTGCCGTATCGCCCTTCTCAGCTATCGGAGCGTTGGGCACAGATTAGGCTGATGTTAAAAAATTTGGCCCTGATACGGATTGTGGCCAACCATTCGTTCACAGGCGTGAAATGTGAGTGCAGGTGTCGGAGTCTCTTGCTGACCAAAATTTACATCCTAGTTCGTGCTTCTCCGCATGGCAACAGGGCGCTCTTTTGGAGTAGCCCAGTCCCGTCCATCGCATTTCACGCACCAAATCACGCACCTCATTGTACCCGTAACTTAGAAAACGTCACATTTTTTATGATTAAACTGCAAACCAGTAGAATCAAAAGAATTTTTAATTCTCGAAAAAATATTTGCAGGTTATTCGTATACAAGAGTTAATTAGATGAAACGAAATAGGAGCTAATCTCATTTATGAAATTAACAAATAGCATTAACCCAAAAATATTACTTTGGAACACCCGGAACGCTAAGTTAGTAACAGTAGAATGCCCAGATTCATTGACATTTGTCAATTTAGATTTATTGGTGGCCCAAGCAAAATGCCTGAATAATCATAATAATCAGAGTATGAGATTGTTTCTGAATCAATGGGAAGAAAAATAGGAAAGAAAGACTCATGCAGACAACCACTAGTGAAGTCGTCTTTCTCGCCAGCTGGTCAGTTTACCTGAATATCACAGTGCCTGATCATTAACCTGTCACAAAATATTTAAAGAGATGAATTAAATGTTTCAAAGTTAAATATCATAAAAGTATATATTGTAAACAACACTGCAGTATTTTTTATACGGTGTATATGGGTATACAATTGTATTGAATATACTCCATTTTCATTGTTATCAAAGTGTGATATCGGATGGGTATAGACTAAGATGTCTGCAGTTATAGTACACGCCTATGTAAGGGTTCAACCGAAGTAGATGCAGAAAATAGTGGAATACTTTGGATGGAGTAGTCCATCGAGCACCTATCGGTAACATAGTAAAGTTGTTTGAACTTTATCCATTAACTGTCTGTGTACCCCTTGTTCCTTCCTTTCTTCTTCATAAAGGCTCAGTTGCTATCTAGAAGTACAAGATATATTCTTTGCAGTGTCATGTTTTGATGAAAGCAGGGTTACTTCGAGTCATATATGACAAAACTTCCACACACTAACGGTTTGATCAGATCGAAGCTATCACTGTGCATATACGATAATATGTATATTGTACAAAGAAAATATTGCAATTTTTTTTACAGCGGCCTACATAGTTTTTTCTTAAATTTTAAATTTAAAAAATAAACATTAATAGGTAATTCGAACTATAGGTCCAAAGTTCCTAGCTTATATTTTAGCATTACTGGGAGTATTGAATTTGACCGAACTTTTGTGAACGATGGTATGTCTTTTTAGTCGAATTTTTTTTTTTTTTTTTTTAACAAGCTTTTTTATTGGATCTTTCTAAAAATACTTAGAGACTAACAATATGTAATCAAATCTTACAAACTAAATAAAATTATGTGATATTCCCAACGTTCCATGACAATTTGTTGAGTCACGAGGTATAGCAATTTTACAGCATATTCAGTGTGTCTTTTCTTTTTAATCGACGATGCCCCTTACTCAGCAACAATTGCCTAGCAAGGGGATTCGGATGATTGTGTAATTTTTGAATGTAGCTTCTGCAGGACATTGCAACTTCCTCAGAAATTGTGGATACATTTAAATCTCGATGGATGTTAACGTTCCTCATATACCAAGGCGCGTTTACAATAATTCGCAGACACTTGGATTGTATTCGCTGCAATTTTTCGATATTTGAGGGAGATGCGGTGCCCCAAAACTGAATACCATAAGTCCAGATTGGCTTCAGGATTGCTTTATATAATAGCACTTTGTATTCGAGATTCAACTTTGATCTTTTGTGTATCAGCCACCATAACTGATTAATTTTAAGCTTGATCTGAGTTTTCTTTGCCTCTATGTGATTTTTCCAGGTCAGCCTTCTGTCGAGGTGAATACCCAAGTACTTTGTTGAGGAACATTGTGGAACTGATTGGCCATTAATTTTAAGTGGGGGACATGTATCTGACCTTAGCGTGAAGGTTACATGTACGCTCTTTGATTCATTGACTTTTATACGCCATTTTGCTAGCCAGATTTCGAGAGAATCGATATGAGTCTGCAGGAGTTTAGTAGCTTCTATGGGGTTAGAGCGAGAGCACAATATTGCCGTATCATCTGCAAAGGTCGATATAAATGTATAGTTATTGCTGGGCATATCTGTAGTGTATAAGAGATACAGTAAGGGGCCCAAAACGCTTCCCTGAGGAACGCCAGCGTTAATATCCAATGGATTTGTTGTGTAATCCTTGTGATGTAAGAGAAAATGTCTTTTCGTGAGGTAGCTACTAAGCAATGAGGAGACATTTGCAGGCAGTAATAGTTTGAGTTTGTAAATAAGGCCATCGTGCCATACTTTATCGAAAGCTTGAGTGATATCAAGAAATACAGCTGAGCAATACTTTTTTTCTTCAAAAGTGTTCCTTATCAGAGTTACAATGCGGTGGACTTGTTCTATTGTGCCGTGCTGTTTTCTGAATCCAAACTGATGTTGGGGAATCAGTTGGTTGAAATTAATAAATGGAGTTATATTCATGACAAGTAGCTTTTCGAATACTTTAGAAAGTAGAGGCAGGAGGCTGATAGGTCTGTACGATGCAACTTTTGTAGGGTCTTTTCCTGGTTTTGCTATCATAATAATTTTTTAAGTTTTCCAGCATTTGGGTTAGTGTTTAATACGAAGGATAGCATTGAAAATGTGCATCAGATGAATTACTGAAGCCGGAGGTAGCTCTTTTATCATTTTACCGGTAATTTTATCTGGACCAGGTGATTTTTTTGGGTTTAAATCTTTATAAATTGCGAAGTTAATTTTGGTAATGAGGACTGTGAAGAGGGTTGATTGGGTGTAAACACACTTTTTAGATGATATGCAAAAGCCAAATCCTTCGCACAGTTGCTTCTAGCCCAATTACCGTCACTCAAACGGATGGGGGAATCAGTGAGAATTGGCCGATTTGAGTTTTTTGCTGATTTCCACAAAGAGTAGTCTTACGCTTCACCAGGTGTTAATTTCGCTATATGCTCTTCTAACTCTTTGTTGTTTTTATTTTTTAAGGCTTGCTTTAACTTTCGAGTGCAGTGCTGTAGCTGTGTTTTCAGATTCGGTGATCTGAATTCTTGCCATTGCCTTCGCAGCCTTCTTTTCTGTCTTACTAGCAATTCAATGTCGGCTGGTGTGTATGGGCTATAGTTTGATTGCTTGCATACCTTTGTGCAGGTGGCTGAGCTGAGAGCTAATGAGAGCAGCTGGTTGAATTTTTCGAGTGCTGAGTCTACATCGTGTCCATTTCTTAATACAGTACTCAGAGGAAGATGGGAATTTATATATTTCTTGAATTTTAACCAGTCTATTTTCTTTCTAACGCAATTACCTTGGGGGCTTGGTGATTTTATAGATATTACCGTGGGTGAGTGGTCAGATGATAGATCATAATTACACTCTGTGGAGATATTTTCCATCTGCAAACCTTTGGCGACTCCAAAGTCAATGAGATCGGGTATTTTCCTCTTGTCCGTCGGCCAATATGTCGGTTGACCATTTAAAATAACATCGTAGCCATGGTTAGTGATGATTGAACATAGTCTTCTGCCTTTTGGAGTTATTAAGCGGGAGCCCCAGTGAGTGTGTTTGGCGTTGAAATCGCCAGCAACCAAGAATTTGCTACCAAGAGTTGAAAAAAATTCTTTATATTGCTGTTCGGTAATACTGTATCTTGGGGGACAGTATATCGCAGATATTACTAGCTTAGAGATGTATTCTTCCAGACATATAGATTTTGCTTGCAAGTAGACGCTACTGAAATCTTCGAGAACATGATGTTTTCTTCTGCTTTTTATCAATATGGCAGTTCCTTGAATTTTGAAAAAGTTTTGTTAAACACGCAATTATTTTCGCAGTAACCTTTGCGGATATAATGAAGTGGAATCATATTCTGATAAACCATACATTTATTGAAGATTGAATTGAATATAACCCTACCATTAATGATATAAATTTTGTAAAATAAAAAAATAAAAAATAAATAAATATGTGGCACATAAAGCCCCAAAGGGCTCATTGGCCGAGCTTCTCTTCCATTACTGTTGTGCGTCTTAAATTTTGAACAATATTAGAAGGGACCTACTTATTTTAGCCGGTTCCGAACGGCAGAACCCTTGTGACATCACTTTTTCTGAGTTGTTACTGTCGGAAGAATTGCCAATTGCTTGCCGACAGGTGGGTACCGTTCGAAAGAAAAATCTTTTCGATATTAAATTTATTATGCATCAGCTGGAGATTGAACCACGACCTACAGATCAGAAGGCCAACACACTAACCACTGAGCCACGGCACCCACTTCTTCAATATTCGTTACTATAAAAAACTAATAATGAAATTATAAATTTCTTTATTGATTTTAATATATTGCAAATGTTTTAAAAAAATACATATATATTGCCACTGTTCAAGCGATTACCAAAAGACAGTTGGTTTTCTAATAAAATATTTATTCTTCTATTCCGTGCATATTTCACATAACTTGCACTCCAATCTTTAAAAAGTGTATCTGTTTAAAAGCAATTTTTATGAGTAAGAAAACAAAACTAAAAAGAATGAGTTAAAGGATATTTCCTTTAAACTTCAACTTTCAGATTTTTGCTTGTTGATCTAAATTTAAAAGCAGCTTAAACTAACTTGCATTCTTAACTTTTAACATCTCAACAAAGTGTTTTACTGTTAACATGACAGTTGCTACTATCAAACTGCTACTGATGTTGAGATTTTTGAAGTTTTATATGTGCAAAACATGCACCTATAAGAACTCAAGCATATGCAGATATATTTTCGGTTTTTCCCATCTTTATAAGTTTGTACGTGAGACGGTGCATTTTTTGTAATTCAAATATTTGAAATTATATTTAAATAAATACATTTAAAAATATATTTTCTAGGGCGATTAATGTGCATTACTAGCTCCACAATACTATATGCTAAATGTAAACTACCACAAGTTGTGTTGAAGTATTTTCCACTCATCAATATTGAATACAAGTTTTCATAGCAATTTAATTACAATACATTTCTTGTTTTTACCTGAGCATTTAATTTCATAAGACTTAAAACAAACTTTACGGTAAATCGTGAATTCTTGATAAATTTATCTTCTTTAGTGAAGTTGGAGTTTAATAGGGACAGTTTTGCTTATTGCATTTTTATAGTATTTTTGTTACAATATATTGCGGAAAGAGGTTGCATAATTTATATTTAACTTTCTGAGTGATTAATTAATATACTTGTATGCAAATAATTATAAATTTTAAATGGTTACCATAGCGGAAGATATTCAATGTAAATCGAATTAGACAAAGGAAAGAATTATATACAGTACAAATTTTGTTAATGATAAAACCTCCAAAAAGAGGCTGAATAAGCTAATTAATCAAACCCTATTGATCCATTATTAAAATTGACCCCATGGATCCAGTGGTCTACAACTAAAATTTATTTTAGGATATTGCGTACTTACTTAGAAGAGAGTACAGAGCACAGTCTGATCAAATAACAATATTTATATACCGTTACATCGTGAGAAAACTCAACCAAGTCAAAAAATTCTTTGTTTTAAAGTAAGTCGTTCAGGCATCATTCTAAAGGCATTTAAAAAAGTGTCCATTAAATCCGTGCCAATTTTTCAAATCACAAATGATGCCACATGACATCAATTTTACTTTAGAGTAGTAAAATATATAGCAGCAAGCATACCTCTATTTACTTTTGAAAGCTGTTGCGTGAAGAGTAAACCCGATATATATGGCTAAGAAATTAACGATTGTGAAATCGAAAATATTTTGAATAATTTTGAGGATTCAGACCTTTCTGTTCAGCTTGCTTCATTTATGATGTGAATCAAACGATACGATTTTTTGTAACAAAAAACAAGAAAAATGAAGTTCAACATCCTAAAATGGTTGTCGTGTTTAACAAAAACATGGGAAGAATTGTCAAAATGGGTTGGCTCCTTTCGTTATATAAAAGTGGACCCTTAAAGTGTTTGACCATTTTATTGATCTTGTAATATGCCATATGTAATATCTCTTGGTTGAAATAAAAGAGGAATTAGGATAAAATGGAATAATTGCATGGATCTAGTGGCCTTTCGAAAGCAAGTTTCAGATGGTCTGCATATGCATATAATAAGTCTAAGTAGATAAATACGAGAGAACACCTTTTGGAAGAACCCGCTTGGTCGTACACTTTCTTTTATTTTGCTTTAGCCAAGCTTATATCAAAAGTATGTATTCTACGAAGGTATTGAAACAAAAATTGGAAATATTTCATTCAAAGCAAAACGGCAACTCAACAACTGGAAGCAGGACCTTGAAATTTGATGTGACATATTTGCATTAATTTGCGATTATTTGTCATTTCGATTTTTAAAACACAACTCTCATTTTTAAAGTAAAACAAACTGCACACATATTTGTTTTTATAATTAATATTTATTTATATATTTCATATTTTCTTGTTTCCTTTCATTTATACCTTACAGTCGATGAGTCATGATGGTATATTGTTCTTTTGTTTGCAACACCCATAAGGAAAGGGGCCAGATATGAAAAAGTAGTGTATATATTATTAATTAAAATTACGATTTTAGTGAATTTAGCCATGTCTGTCTAACTGTCTATTTGTTCATCAAATTTTCATAATAACTGGCGTAATTATAGAATTATAGAATTATGGAATTGAAACTATACCACTAAAACGTCAAAGTTGCTTTGACCATTGAATTAACATATTTAAAAAATGGCATTGTCGAATGAAAATCTCGTCTATCTCCAACACAAAAATCTTATAATTTTTCTAAATTAAATATGTCTATCTATCATGGTGTAGGGTATCCAAGCTTCAGTATTACCGAAGTTAGGCTTTCTCAATTTTTGTTTGTTTTGTTTTGTTTTTACTGATTACGAACCTGATATTTTTACTGTTATACTAAATTATTTTAGAACCTTGTCAGATTTCTCATCAGCATGTGAAACATCACAATATATTAAACATCATCATCAACAGCTGCTACTTGTTATTCTTCTTCTTTTGTGCGTGTCTTTAGCTTTAATTTTATGAGTTGCTATAAACGCATGTTGAATGTCTTTCCTTATAAATTTGCTATAGAATTTGCTGCTTTATATACAAATTTTGTCGGATGTGAATTTCATACCACAGACGTACACTTTATTTTAACACACATTCGAATGAAATACGTGGTTCGTATTTATTACTGTAACAACTTGAAATTGTTGTGTCATGTTGTGAGCTCATGTACCGTATTAATTATATGGACATATTGGTCCACAGTCGTATGGATTGTAGATAAATCAAGAGTAATATAAATTTTAAAAGTATTCCTTTCACTCAAAGATCCACTCATATTTTCCTCTGTGTTTTGTTTTTCTCGTCATCTGTAGTTTGAACTGCTTTTTGTTGTTTTTTTGTTTGTCCATGTGATGGTGCCGACCTTCATTTTAATGGAGAGACTCCGTTAGGAAACCACCGGGCAACGTCGTTCCAGCACCCGCTGGGCGGCGGCTGAAGTGAGTGGCGAAAACTTCTCTCAATTTGAAGTTGTGCGTTAGTCTTGGGACCCACCACATAAAAATCCATCCCCAGTGAAGAACACAACAGTGCCTCGGATAAGCACTACCGATTTTTATGATGACCCCCGCAAACGAAAAAAGGACCACGATTTACGAATATGCACCTGGAACGTTCGATCCCCCTTTAGGGAAGGAGCATCTATCCAGCTGGTTGATGACTTTGAGAAGTATAAGGCTGACATCACCGCTCTTCACGAAATGCGATGGACGGGACAGGGCTGCTCCAAAAGAGCATCCTGTGACATATACTATAGTTGCTATGCGGAGAAGCACGAACTAGGATGTGGATTTTGGTCAGCAAGAGACTCCGACACCTGCTTTCACAGTTCACGCCTATGAACGAACGGCTGGCCACAATCCGTATCAGGACCAAATTTTTTAACATCAGCTTAATCTGTGCCCAACGCTCCGATGGATGAGAAGGACCCTGTGACTCAAGAGAGCTTCTTTCAGCGCCTCGAAGAAGCTTATAACCGCTGCCCCACGACATCAAAATCATGTTTGGTGATTTCAATGCCAGGGTGGGTAAGGAGGGTGCCTTTGGTCCAACTGTCAGAAAATTCAGCCTCCACCATAACGGAATGAGGCTGATTGACTTCGCCGCAGCACGATACATGGCAATTGGTGGTAACAGATTCCTGAATCTCGACATGGCTGTCTCCAGATCAACGAACAATAAATCAAATTGATCATGTGGGGATTGACGGAAGTCATGGTTCCAGTGTAATGGACGTGAATTCGATCCGTGGTGCCAACATCGACTCGTATCACTACCTTGTTGCAGCCAGGGTGCGTACACGTGTATGTGTCGCAAATAATAAACGAAGTACCACACAGAGAAAGCTTTACGTCAGTAAGCTGCTATCACCAGAGACAGCAGATGCTTTTGCCACTCGGCTTTCGGATCTCCTTAGGCAGAACACTCCCCAACTTAATGATACATGCGCATGGTGAACTCACATATCCCACTTCATGACCGAAGACGTATTCGTGGCCTGCCTGCCGAGTTGTTTAAGACCGACGGCGATGAGCATCGCGGCGTATGCCGACGATATTGACATAATCGGCATGAACGCGCGAGCAGTCAGTGCAGTATTATCTGAATTGGAACGAGATTTACATAGAACGGATCTTACGGTGAACGACGGCAAGACGAAGTACCTAGTATCAACAAACAAAGAGTCCCGGACAAAGAGTATTGGACAACACGTCACTGTTGATAATTAAACTTTCGAGGTTGTGAAGGACTTCGTCTATCTTGGAACTAGCAAAAACAACTGTACTGACGTCATCCTGGAGATCATGTGTAGGATAACTCTTGCTAACAGGTGTTAGTTTGGGTTGAGTAAGCAGTTGAGTAGTCGAGCCCTCTCTCGAAGAATGAAAACTACACTGTACAAGTCTCTCATCATGTCTGCCCTAACATATGGCGCTGAATCCTGGACAATTTCCATTACGGATGAGAGGGTGCTTGGAGTTTTCGAGAGAAATGTTCTACGCAGGATCATCGCCTCTTTATACGTTGATTACGAGTATCGAATAAGGTACAGCGATGAGCTGTATGAGCACGACATGACCCAGCCAGCGCAGCCGCAGCGAATGGAAGAAGACTCTCCAGCGAAGAGAGTATTTAATTCGGCACCCGCTGGAGGACGCAGAAGAAGAGGAAGACCAAACCTACGTTGGAAGGACCAAGTGTTGAGTAACCTGGCGACGCTTGGAATATCCAATTTGCGCCAGCAAGCGAAGAACAGAGAAGACTGGCACCGCACCGTTCGGCCTAAATCGATCATCGATTGTTATGGCCACATAAGGAGAAGAAAAAGTTTTGTTTTTCTTATTGTTTTCTTATTTTATGCATATTTTCATTCCCTTGACATGGCTGTGAATGTTTTGTTAAATTCACCTTTATAAATATTTTATGTCAATAAATCAAGAGTGTCACAATAGCAATAAGGATAATGTTAATTATGTTAATGATATATAATATTAATTACAGGTAACTTATGTAGTAAAATCATGATATGACATTCTACATATTGATGACATTTTATTGTACACGGATGTCGATCAATTATAATATATAATTATATTAAATAAGCGTTCGTAGGGAAATAATAATATTAATAATAATAATAATAAAATAATAATACAAAATGATTTTTTAGCATTAGTTAAAAAATGTTTAATCTTATTTGTAGTCCTTTTGCAGTTAGTATGATATGCGATACGCGTATAAACAGCTTCGATTCCATACAGCGCGCGGACAAAAATCGAAGGAGTTATTGCATGTCAATGATTCTTCTAAATTGATAAACTTGAGATCAAAAGTCTGAAATTGTTATTTATTGTATATACCGTTATGAAAATAACAACAAAACAAACGACTCGTGAATTTTAATTTATTATATTATTATTTATTATTATTTTTTTATATAAAAGTAGAAATAATCACTATCTTTGTTGGTTAAGTTTTACAAACGTTGCAATTTGATATTATTCAATTGATACGAGCTTACAAAGCTAAAAAGGAAAATGGATATAATATTGATTTATTCGATTAAAGATTCTAATTTTTTTTCTATGAAAATATACAGATATTGTGTAACCATTTGTCAGCAATAGAAGAAAAGATGTATAAATACGTACAGTGACATGAGGAACTTGCCTAAGCTGCTTGTACTTCAGATTTACATATATGAGGTTGCATACAAATTTATTTATCTGTGCTACCCAAACTTTTTTAGGATATGCATTATGATATAAATTCAGTTACCATTTGTGTTATTGCATTCTCCATTAGAAGCTCTAATCCTCGTCTGGGGATTTTAAAAACAATTACCTGGTTGAATCATTTGACCTGAAATACAGTGGAAAGAAAAACTCAAAAAAGTTGTCCAGTATGGTGCCTCGCTTTTCTGTCTTTCTATAAGTTCTTCGAAAAGTCATTGGCATGAGCTGAAACTTATTAAATTTGCAAAAAATTCAATTCACTTATAATTTATATAAATCGACTATAAAGTATTCCTGTATATACTTGAGAATAAACATTGTAAAAGTGATTCACGGAGAACCGACAGATGCAACGGCACTGATAAATTCAGAACTGCTGGAATTGTACCGATAAAACTTATGAAGCTTCATCGCTTTATCATATATAGAGATTGCGAGTACTATTCTCGCAGTAGTTAGTGTTTGAGCATCGTGTTCACTTTTTCTTATTCTTTCATTTCTTTTTAGTTTTCATTGCATTGTCAATGGCTTTGTGTATGCAAATGAAGGTGTGTGATGATGTGCGATGATTCTGACGATGATGATAATAAATGCATGTGATGTTCACTTTGAAATTATTCAATTTTTTAGATGTACATTTTGTACATTTGTAGTGCATTATTCTGTAATGCTTTTAGTTGTTGTTTTTGTGATATTTTCTTGGAATACTTAACCACTGATATTAGCAACTTTTTGATATTTTCGGAAAATTACAGTAACAAAAGGAACATTTTTTAATTCTTCAAATATCTTCAGATGATTATTTAACAGAAATATGTATTTAGAGTTATGGTGCCTGCATGGATTAGTATACAATCTCGTACTACTCATACGTTCCGTTGCACTCATTAATGTACCTATAGGACATAATTGACGGCCACCCAATCAATGTTGATACTTCTTTGGCGTTTTTTGTCATTAATACAATAAATAGAACAATTTGTATCAATTTTGCAATATTTTCAATTTTGGTAAAAACTGTAGTGTAGAGTAGTGATGCAAAGCAGTAATTGTAAAGTTCTGTGCAAATAAAAGAATTTAACCCTTTCAGTCCCGAGATGTATCCAGCGGCAGAATAATATTTTTGAGAAATGATTCCTTCAATATGGACCAAATATATGTAAAAAAACTACTTTCTAAATATTCATCTCTTCCCACCTTGATTTTAGGGGATGTACAATATAATGTACAATCGGACTGAACGGTAACAAAAGTAACTCCAAATCAGCATGAGAGAATGAAAGAAATAATTCGTAAAAGAAATAAATTTTATTCAAAAACAACAAAAAATAAACAATTCAAATATGCAGTTGTTACAAAAAATTAATAGTAATATAAAAAGTAATGAAGAAGGTATTCAGCTGTGTGATATTTATAGAAGCAATTAGCACCTCGTTTGATGCACAGAAATACATTACATTTATCGCAAAAGGCGAAAGTGCGCTGATTGCAGTTCTTATACCTACATCTGTTCGGCGTTTTGTCATCAGAAAAATAAGCAAGATGGCCCATTTGGTCGTAACGTACATCCTTTGGAACTGAAAGTCTCTTTGGTTTATCTGTTTGCTGCATTTGAAAACTTCCTGCACTATCTGTTCTTGGTAGCCCGACCGATCTCTTGGCTGTTGAGCCAAACAAGATCAAAGTCTTAGCCAGCTCGTTTTTGAAGATAAGCAAGTACATTTGATCATTTGATGATATATCAATAATGTTGCAATCATTCCAAACGGAAATGATCCACATATCAAAAAAGTCCATAATAAGTCGTAGAGTCCGTTGCAGCATTTGGTCAAGAAGATCGACCCCACCCATGTTATTATTATAAACTGCAACTACGACGATTCATATTTATATACTACTATATCTTCTTTTCCAACCCCAACATAATTTGAAGCTAGGAGGTAGTTTTTGGCTTCAGAGGTCGTTGAACAAAGTGAGGCTCTGCAGTGTTGTCTTTCGTAGTATGATTTCTAACATGACGCCATTCGATGTCCTTCGACTTTATATAGTTGAAGTACTCCTGTGGCTCTTGCTGAACTTTGGATCGCAGTGCTCTCGGGAAAAGATGATCAGATGAATCAGAGACACTTGTTAGTTCTGATGATGACGACGACACTTGTACATCCATAGTTAAACCGAGTATTTCACATGACGATGTTGAAGCACAAGAGAGAATAACTCTGTTCCTTTGAGCTTTTTCAAAATAGCGACGGCCACCATTGCTTGCAGTTTGGTCCGTTTCTTCGTCCGTTGCGAAGGGGTCTTCTTCCTTTGAAATCTCATCGACATCAAGGTTGTGACGTATGGCTTCATATTCGACGTCAAACTCGTTTTCCGGAACATTGCGGTCGTCTACGTCTTCAGCATCGGATATGTTTTCCAATAAGTCATACCACTGATCCTCACTCAAAAATTTCCCTCCAAACGAAGCCATATTAGCAAGTACTCTGTTTTAAAAAATCAAAACTCAATCAAATCATGTATAAACTAACTAAAATTAAAAAATTTGAGGAAAATATAAGAGCTAAACTGAAAATAGTAAGAATTGAAAAATCAAAAAATAACTGAAAATTTTTAATTTTTACTATTACCAAATCCTATTGTACAATATATCGTACACCACTTTAGGAAACACTTACCTGAAGTTTTTTTTACACCAACTTAAATAAGCTTATTTTTCTATATATTTTCTTTATAAAAAAATTATTTAAAGGCGCTACACATTCACTTGCACTATTACTTACTTCACGAAGGCAAAAATTTAACTGATTTTTCATACGACCACAGGTCGGTCAATATGTTCAATCTATAACGAAATGTATTTCAAACGAATCAAAGCAATCACGTAATTTAAATTAGAAATCAGTTATTTTAAACATTTTTTTGAATATGTGTACAATATATTGTACACCAGGAACGAAAGGGTTAAGGAAACAACAATGAGTGAGATAAAACGTATGTGTATATGTATAGACTTAAAATTCTACCTTTTCTCAGCAGATATTAAAATGAAGATTTATAAAAATGGTGGTCAACAGCTGTTGAGCTGTTGGACTTTCTTCGGTGTAATTGTTTTTATCATTATGCTTGTTAGTTTGAAATTGCTATTTTGGTTTTGAGTGTAATTGTGTTCTTATACTTTGATATTTTAAGTGTTATTCGTTAATTCATTGGCGAGTTGTTGTTTTTTGTTTTCAATTACCGCATTGGTTAGTAGATCATTTGTCATTACTGCTCGTTTCTGAGCGGCTAGGCTTTGTGTAGTTATTTTGTTTTCGTATTGGGGAATTCGTAGGAATAGTCTGTGAAATTCTGTACGGTATCCGGTTTTTAATGTTTCAAGTTTCGTTGATGTGTAGTTGCACATAACAGTTTTGTTAATTTCTGTGTTCCGTGTTATGCGCTGACTGGTTTTTTTTTTTGCCTTCGTGGTTGCTGGTTTTCGAGTCAAAAGATTTGGAATTTGTATATTTTGCCTATTGACGTTACCGTAGCCGGGCTCCTGATTCCCGGGTCGCTCCCGAGTGTCACGCCACTCGTTCGAGGCTCTTACATTTTCAGGAACCGATTTTGACACTGCTGAAGGGTAGGTGCTGTCAAGTGGGTGACTGGGATTGCGGAGATGCCATTGCCGTATTCTTTGTATTGGATATCTTTGCGATTTTTGTTGGCAGTTTTCCTTCTCGGTTCATAGTTTTCCTTTAGATGTGTATTTTTATTTTTGGCAGACATGCTAGGTGGTGCGGTATTTTTCGCCATTGTTACTCCTTCCCAGTGAGGGATAGGTTTGTACTTTGGTTTACAGTTTCCTTATGGGTTCACAGTTTTCCATCAGACATGCATTTTACTAGCCGGCGTGTTGGGTATTTGGCGGTATTTTCACTTCAGCGCCTTTAACTAGGGTCTCGCTCTTATAAGGATGCCCTTGCGTATTATTATTAATACTATTTACATATGGGTGAGGTAGCTCAGTGGTTAGTGTGTTCGCCTTCTGATCTGTAGGTCGTGGTTCAATACCCGGCTGATGTATAACAAATTTAATATTGAAAAGATTTTTCTTTCGAACGGTACCCACCTGTCGGCAAGCAATTGGCAATTCTTCCGACAGTAACAACTGCCATGAAAAAGCTTCTAAAAAAGAACTCTGTGACAAAGCTCAGAAAAAGTGATGTCACAAGTGTTCTGCCGTTCGGAACCGGCTAAAATAAGTAGGTCCATTCTAATACTGTCCAAATTTAAGACGCACAACAGTAATGGAAGAGAAGCTCGGCCAAGGAGCCCTTTGGGGCTTTAAGTGCCACATATTTATTTTTTTTTTTTTATTTACATATATATTTGAAAATCTATCACAGCTTGAGGTTGAGTTTTATACCGTAATAAGCATGGGCGAGCCATGTACACTATTCAATATAGCTTCCATACAAAGTTACTTCAACTATCCACTCCGTAATCTCACTATATATTGTAGTATACATAAAAGTGTCCCGCGCGTGAATAAAAATATGCTCATGTACGTATCGATGAGTACGATGCGGATGAATACGATATAATACGATATATTGAGTATTTCTACTCTAATCGTACGATACAGTACGCAATCGTGCAGGACTCCAATAAGTGTGAGACAGCCATATATGAAAAGTGAATACATATTCCATTCCCTAAAAGGGCTAGTGTCACTATTTCACATATACAACATATATATATTTTTCCTCACTAAATTATGTAGTTATACGTTATTTTAAATGTTCAAGATTAAACCCTTTGCTTCTTTTTGTGCGCATAATATGGACGTGTGCAAGATATTAATCTGTCGGTTATTTTGTGTGTAATTTTGCAGATTTTTCTTTGTTGTGTCCCCTAAAATATAGTTTTCTTTCTCATGGTTCTTGGTAGCCACAATCATTTTACCACATTGCAATGCAGCAAATGCCAATTGCATACTGAATAAGAAATTATAAAAGTATGCATTTTTGAATGTGTGTATGTGTGTATTTTGTCAAAAATGGCAAACGGCGATGATATACATACCTACCATATACATGAACGCTATGAATTGCAACACAAAAGTCCATACTAAAGTTTCCATAGTAAAGCATAGTGAGCACATTTTAAATATTTTATTGCATGTAGAGCTGGGCATAAACTGTGTGTATGCACATATATCATATATCATATATGGATATAAATTGGTCTGCAATCTATCGAGAGGTTGACAAAAAGAAAAGAATTTAAAATGGAAACGTTATATATTGAATTATTGATATATTGTAATGCACAAAATTACAGAAGAAAAACAGTTTTTTTATATTTTATTTTTAGTAAGTATTTAATGAGGATGACCTGATATTGAAGCCTATCTACTATATCTCAAAAGGATTTTATTATATGCCTATGTATGTGTATATATCTAATCTTCATATATATATATATATATATATATATATATATACATATATATATCTATATATATATATATATATATATATATATATATATATATATATATATATATATATATATATATATATATATATATATATATATATATAATTTGACCACATCACCTTCAAAGATTTAAAATCTCCGAAGAGCCCAGTCAAAAATCCAGTGAATTACCAATGCTTGTGGTACAAACTCTAACAACCAAAGAGATTTCCACATTCCCGTTGTCAGGCATAAAGTTTCTGTGCATGTGAGAGAGATGCCGGTGAGCTCATACCTTGGTTGTGTTGTATTCTCGTCTTGTATGCTTCTTCTGCTTCAATCATCGACTGCTTCTTGCTTTATAATAAATTAAAGTTATTTTTGATTAGCCGTTTTTAAATAATTAAATAATAAATAATGAAAATAAAAATCTACTTCTTGCCGATGTTTTCGGGGTTGTTGATGTTGTTGTGGATAAGGCATTTCTTGTGATCCACTTATATAAGGTTGAGTTAATGTGGTGTCCATCAGTTCGACATCAGTTTGACATTTGCAAAAGTAACGTAGCCAAAAGTACATCTATCTCTGTGTATATTGGCGATTTTTTACAATTTTCAATCAATATCATGCAAAAGAGAGGCCGTGTTGACGTCGCAGAAGACATGATATGCGAGGCTGAATCCGATCCTACATTCATCAAAAGGATCATTACTGGAGATGAGACGTGGGTTTATGAGTACGACGGAAAGAGACCAGAATTGTGGGAAAAACCTCGTGGATTTTGCACCATGATAACGCACCGTCGCAAGTGCCATCATTATTCGTAATTTTTGACGAAAAATGCAACAAATACTATCCAACAGCCACCAAATTAACCTGATTTGGCTCCCGGTGACTTCTTTCTGTTTAATCGTGTTAAAAAACCATTACGGAGAACTCGTTTCAGCAGCCGAGAGGAAGTTATGGAAAAATCGCAGGAAGCACTGAAATAGATGTACTCTGTGCTATGTAACTTTTGTAAATGTCAAGCTATGACGCTAAGATTTAGAGGGAATATCAACAACAGATGTACCAACTTAACAAAAAAAAAAAGAACTCAAATTAGTACGATGGGGGCACCACTTTTTTTATCAAGGTGGTATGTTGTCACATCACGAAAACCACTAGAAAGAGGAGTGCAAGTATCGCCACTTAATTTTCTTCATTTTAATGTACTACTAGGAGTGATATTTGACACTTTTTGTTATTACTATTAGTATTATTGTCATTATTATTATTATTATTTTTTGATGCACTGACACTTAATCGAATTATTGTGCCCCCTTCGTAGAATGAATGCTTTTTTTAGGGTCAACATCCACATTGGGAGTATATTATTGAATCTGTCTTATTGAACTGCAACAGATTATGGGGTATTAAAAATTCCCCAACATCTTTCATTCTTGCGTGTATTAATGTAAGGCACATTCCCAACGCATGTTTCTCAGTTTCTCTCGCCTCCCTGCAGTATTGGTAGTTTTAATTAAAAAATATTTCCAGATTCATCAAGTAATAATTAAACCTACAGTGTCCTATGAGTATCTCCAAATTAATTCTGATTATATTTAATATATTTCTTAAATCAATTTAGGTTATAGTTACTGTTGTGTACTATTTTTCCACAACAACACCTTACTCAGCGACTAAGCTTCTAGTAGTTAGGTGCCGATGAATCTAATTCCTTAAGTGTTGCGAGTGCTCTCGGAACTACTACACTGATCATCTGAAAGTTGAACTGGTGGAGTATGCTTACCACCTCTATTGTCCCTTTTAATAAAAACGACTATTGGTCTAGCTTCTTTTTGCTTTTATTTATTTCCTTTTTACTACTACACTATTACAAACTTTTAAACTTAAACACTAATACTAGAGGGCCTCGTAATTATCGCAGTATTCCCTATTCACTGGTTAATTTACAACTCACAAAATTAGTCTGCCTCCAGTAAGCTGCCAGCTTATATACATTTTTTCCTAAAACTTTCCACATATAGATCTAGCCACTTACCAACCTACAATCCATAATCCATAATCGATTCCCACCACATGTGTGTATGTAAAATATGTACCTATTGTGTGAGAAAAGTAACTTTTTGAAGTTCATACACATGAGTAGTCCACGTGACTTTCGTTATCATGGTATGTCCAGACATTGTTGGTATGCTTACGTAAGTGCAGAACTACGAATTGTGTGGAAAGTGCTTTGTCAGATTTTTCACACCCAACTGGAACTCAGTTGGCTAAATGTTCTGGCGTTCCACAATTATAAGAAATATTCATATGGCTTATGTATTTCACAACTATGAGCAATGTTGGTATGTGTATAGAATAAATATTTCACAATTTTGGGAAATATCTCGCAAAACAAAATATGCATATAACATTATCCAAAAATAGTTCTGAATCTAGCTTTCGTCAGTCCGGTAAGGGATTGCCTCTAAGCAACAATTTCAGAGTTCGGTATTCCTGCAAAGCTCATTCGACTTTGTAGAATGGCACTCATAACTACCGTTGTGCAGTGAAAGTTAAGAAGGACATCTCCTCACCGTCTAGTAACGTAAGGGGTTTCAGACAAGGTGATTCGTTATCGTGCGACTTCTTCAATCTTATCATGGAGAAAATTATACGAAAATTATATTATTATATATATATATATATATATATATATATATATATATATATATATATATATATATATATATATATATATATATATATATATATATATATATATATATATATATATATATATATATATATATATATATATATATATATATATATATATATATATATATATATATATATATATATATATATATATATATATATATATACTTACTTACTTATGTGGCCATAACAACCGAATATCGATTTAGGCCGAAAATAACATGCCAGCCATCTCTGTTCTTCGCTAGCTGGCGCCAGTTAAAAATTCCAAGCGCCGTCAGGTTCTCCAGCATTTGGTCTTTCCACCGGAGGTTTGGTCTTCCTCTTCTGCGTCGTCCTCCAGCGGGTTCCGAATATAACACCTTCTTAGCTGGAGCGTGTTCTTCCATTCGCTCGACATGACCTAGCCAGCGCAGCCGCTGGATTTTGATGTGCTTTACTATGTCAATATTAGCATACAGCTTGTACAGCTCATGGTTGTACCTTATTCGGTACTCGCCACCAACGCAAATCGGTCCAAAGATCTTACGTAGGACTTTTCTCTCGAAAACTCCAAGCATTCGCTCATCCGAGGTGGAAATTGTCCAGGCTTCAGCGCCATATGTTAGGACAAGCATGATGAGAGACTTGTAGAGTGTAGTTTTAGTTCTTCGAGAGAGAGCTCGACTTCTCAATTTCTTACTTAGCCCAAAGTAACACATGTTTACAAGAGTGATCCTTCGCAATATCTCCAGGCTGACGTCATTACTGCTGTTAATGCTGGTTCCAATATAGACAAAGTCCCTTACTACTTCAAAAGCATAGTTGTCAACAGTGACATGCTGTCCAAGACGTCGGGACTCTTTGTTTGTTAACACTAGATACTTCGTATTGCCCTCGTTCACCGTGAGACCCATCCGACGCGACTCTCTTTCCAACTCTGAGAATGCTGCACTGACTGCTCGCGTGTTCATGCCGATTATGTCAATATCGTCGGCTTACGCTAACAGCATGACACTTTTGTTGAAGATAGTGCCATTATGTCGTAGATCAGCAGCTCGTATTATTTTCTCCATAATAAGATTCAAGAAGTCGCACGATAACGAATCACCTTGTCTGAAACCCCGTTCGGTATTAAACGGTGAGGAGAGGTCCTTCCCAATTTTCACTGCACAGCGGGAGTTATGCAGTGTCATTCTACAAAGTCGAATGAGCTTTGCAGGAATACCGAACTCAGACATTGTTGCAAAGAGGTAATCCCTTACCGGACTGTCGCAAGCGGCTTTATAATCAAAAAATAGGTGGTGTGTGTAGATCTGTTTTTCGTGGGTTTTCTCCAGGATTTGGCGCAGTGTGAAAATCTGGTCAATGGTGGATTTACCAGGTCTGAAGCCACACTGATAAGGTCCAATCGGGTTGCTGAGCATAGGCTTCAACCTTTCACACAATACGCTTGATAGGACCTTGTATGCGATGCTCAGGAGACTTATGCCACTGTAGTTGGCGCAAATTGTGGGGTCTCATTCTTTATGTACAGGACAGAGAACACTGAGCCTCCAATCATCAGGCATGCTTTAATCCGACCATATTCTGCTTATGAGCTGGTGCATGTAGGCGAGCAGCTCAACCTCCTCATAGTCGGGTGGTGGAACATCAAAACCATCATCTGTAAATGGGGATATCGGGCAATCTCTTCCACTGGCAGAATTGTTCGTAGCATCGCCAATCAGTAACGTGGAGAAGTGTTCCCTCCATAGGCTCAGTACACTCTGGACATCTGTAACCAGATTCCCATTTCCATCACGACAAGAAGAGGCTCCGGGATTTAAACCTCCACTCAGGCGTTTGATCTTTTCGAAGAATTTTCGAGTCTCATTCTTGTCGGTACACATCTCTATCTCCTCACACACGCGTCTTTCTTGTTCTCTTTTCTTGCGCCTGAAAAACGTCTCTCCGCACTCCTTTTCTCTCTGTACCGCTGCTTAACAGCTCGCGTTGCGCCTGCACGAAGGGTTTTTCTGTAGGCGGCATCTTTCTCTGCGGTAGCGTCGCGACACTCCTGATCATACCACTCATTCCTCAGAGGCCGGTAGTAACCGATTACTTCCTCGGCAGCAGTAGTCATGGAGTGGGATATATGTGTCCACCGTGCGCATGTATCATCAAGTGGGGTAGTGTTCTGCATAAGCAGATCGGATAGTCGAGTGGAAAATGCATCTGCTGTCTCTGGTGATCGCAGCTTACTAACGTCGAGCTTTCTCTGTGTGGTACTTCTCTTGTTATTTGCGACACATAAACGTGTGCGCACCTTAGCTGCAACACGGTAGTGATCCGAGTCGATGTTGGCACCACGGATAGATTTCACGTCCATCACACTGGAAGCATGCCTTCCGTCAATCACCACATGATCAATTTGGTTTCTTGTACGTTGATATGGAGACAGCCATGTCGCTTTGTGGATGTCGAGATGCTGGAATCTGGTACCACCAATTACCAAGTTTCGTGAGCGGCGAAGTCGATCAGCCTCATTCAGTTATCGGAAGTGTTCTGGTGGAGGCTGAATTTTCCGACAGTTGGACCAAAGGTACATTCCTTGCCCACCCTGGCATTAAAGTCGCCAAGCACGATTTTGATATCGTGGCGGGGGAAGCGGTCATGAGCTTCTTCGAGGCGCTGAAAGAAGCTCTCCTTGGTCACATTGTCCTTCTCATCCGTCGGAGCGTGGGCACATATAAGGCTGATCCGCCTTGATGCGGATTGTGGCCAGCCGTTCGTTCACAGGCGTGAACTGTGAGACAAGAGTTCGTAGTCTCTTGCTGACCAAAAAACCACATCCTAATTCGTGCCTTTCAGCATGGCAACTGTAGTAGATGTCACAGGACGCTCTTTTGGAGCAGCCCTGTCCTGTCCATCGCATTTCCTGGAGAGCGATGATGTCAGCTCTGTTTTTTCGAGGACATCAACCAGCTGGATAGAGGCACCCTCCCTATAAAGGGACCGGACATTCCAGGTGCATATCCGTAAATCATTGTCCTTTTTTCGTTTGCGGGTGTCATCAACATAAGCGGTAGTCCTTATCCAAGGCATATCTGTTTTTTTCATTGGGGGGTTTTTTATGAGGCGGGTCCCAAACCCAACGCACAACCTCTAACCGAGGAGATTTTCGCCATATATATATATATATATATGGCGCCATATATATATATATATATATATATATATATATATATATATATATATATATATATACATACCATATATACTCTACCATAAGCGAGGCTATCTGTTATCGATCGCTTGCTTATAGCAGCCGCCTATAAGCCATCAGCTTATAGGCTGCTGCTATATATATACATAAATATATATATATATATATATATATATATATATATATTTATGTATACATATATATATATATACGTATATATATATATATATATATATATATATATATATATATATATATATATTGTATATATATAAATATATACGTATATATATATATATATATATATATATATATATAAATATATACGTATATATATATATATATATATATATATATATATATATATATATATATATATATATATATATATATTGTATATATATAAATATATACGTATATATATATATAAATTTACATATATATATATATATATATATATATATATATATATATGTATATATATATATATAGATATATATATATGTATATATATATATATAAATATAAATATATATATATATATATATATATTGTAACGAGTATCGATAGTTGATTACTCATCACTATTGTGACTGACTCTATTGGCAGCATCGAAACGAATGTCAACAAAAAGAAATAAGCGATAACCAGAACAAGCCAACGAGAAAGGAAGAGAAGAATCTCGATAAAGGAAGATTCTGGGGTGTTGCCAACAGAGTATAAATAGAGCCAGTGTTGAGAATTATCAATCAATCTACTTCCGAACGTGATTGCGAAAACATTGATACAGAGGCAAAAGTTGCAAGTACATTTAAGTGTTATAGTAAATAGTTGATTGTAAACAGTGTTGATTGTAAATAGAGATTATTAAATAAATTGTTGCTGTATATAGTTGTACAAAATAAGTGTTGCAGTTATCATTAACAGAATCCAGTGATCGAACAAGGTAATTCAAAAAGAATTAAACGTTCACAGAATAAAAACGTAACAATTGGTGTCAGAAGTGGGATTCTGTAAAGATGGTGAAAATTGACCAACTAAAAGTGGACCAGCTTAAAAAGCTGTTGGTAGAGATGAATCTATCGTCATCAGGTGCAAAGGCGGAACTGCTGGTGAGGCTGAGGAAAGCCATGGAGGCTAAGGGAATTAATGTAGAAGAACATGAGTTCTTTGAGGAAGACGATATACATGCAGTTGTGCACGCCGAGGAAGAGAGTAAGGTAGATTCGAGTGGTCAACTCATGGAATTTATGAAATCCATGATGCAACAGCAGCAGCAGCAACTGCAAGGAATTAATGCGAAGTTACAAGAACATTCGGCTGAATTGCGTACGGAAATTCAAGGAAATGCGTCTCGCATTGACTCCAAGTTTCAAGAACATTCGGTACGTCAAGAAAACGCTATGGGAGAATTCCAGAAAACAATTGACTACAAGCTTCAAGAACATTCGGCTGAATTGCGTATGGAAATTCAAGAAGGTTCGGCTCGACAAGAACACGTCATCGAAAATCTACAAAAAGGAATTGAGATTAGATTTCAGGAAATTTCCGGAACCATTAATGAAAAAGTCATGGATCTCAAGGAACATGTAGATGACTTGGAAGATAAGTTCGAGAAATTACAGCACGATCTCAACCAACTAAAAATAAATGGACCAGCCACATCAGTGATTAGAGATTCAAGTACAATCAAATTAAAGCCACCAACATTTGACGGAAGCACGCCATTCAATATCTTCAAGCTTCAATTCGAGACAACAGCTTCGAAGAATCAATGGGATGATAGCGACAAGACTGCTGCTTTAATAGTCGCATTAAAAGGTAATGCTTCCGAGGTGTTACAGATGATTCCAGAGAAAGATCGTGGTAGCTATCAGTCACTGATGGACACACTCCAGCGAAAATATGGAAATGAATACAAGAGTCAATTACATCGAGTGGAATTGAGATCGCGAGTGCAACGGAGTAATGAGAGCCTTCAGGAATTCGCTTCCGATATTGAGCGCTTATGTCATCTAGCGTTCTCCGGTAATTCGGAAGAGTTCGTCGAAAAAATCAAAATAGCGGCTTTCATAGATGGCATACGTGATGGAGAGACAAAGCGTGCCCTAGTCATGTCACCAAGAAATACTTATGCCGAAACAGTCAGTAGTGCCTTGACATATGAAGCCGCCAGTTTGATGTGTCGACCAATGCCACGGGTACGCCAACTAGAAACAGAAACAGCAGATCTGGTTGAAGCAGTGTGTCAGGCATTCAAATCTGTAGTGCAGCCTGAAGGAAGAACAACAGGTCGACGCGAAAACAAATTTACTGGTAAGTGCTTTATTTGCGACAAACCAGGACACATGGCGCGTGACTGCCGTCTACGACGAAAGCGATCAAGATCGAATTCTCCAGGAAGACAAAAGAAGGAGAATAAGGTGGATAGTGATCGCTCCACTAACACAGATCCATCGTTAAACTAAATCGAGTCAGTTCAGCGGGGCGTGAACTGACTCCAACAGTGGGTTGCCCCATCATTCACATTTCACAACTACAGCGTGTGCCAAGCAGCTTGACTATTGATGGAAAATTGGACAATATGGAATTCATGTTAACTCTGGACACTGGTGCATCACATTCTATAATCAAGAGCGATTTGGTAAAGAGGTTTGAGCCTTTAATGGGAATAAAATTGCGTACAGCAACGGGTGAGGATGCACAAATTCTGGGCAAGATAAAGAAACGAGTATCTATTGGAAATTGCACATGGGAACATGAATTCATTGTGGCCGACATCATCGATGACGTAATAATTGGTGTTGATTTTATGATTGACAACGGATTTACGTTAGATTTAAATCAACGGATACTGCGCTATGCAAATGTCGAACTACCATTGAACATCGGTTACAAGCGTAGTGGGAACATCAAACGAGTACTGGCATGTCAACGCCAAGAGGTTCCAGCAAAATCAGAAGCGGTGATATGGGCACAGATGAATGTGGATGATGGGACAGGCAAGTTGTGGCTGGTGGAAGCAGACAAAGAAATAACGAATAAAAACATCATACTTGGTAGGACGTTAGTAGAACCTAAAGAAAATGGAATAGTACCGGTGCGAATTTTAAATCCAACTAATACATCTACAGTTGTAAAGAAAGGAATGGTGATTGGTCATTGCCAGGAAGTTACTGCCGTAGTAGACTGCGAAAAGGGTTCGTCGATAAAAAGTGGAAGATCAGGAACTGGCAAGGCGGAAATAAAAGCACAGATGGAGGAATGGGCAGGTGTGCTTACCAAACAGCAAAAAGAAAAGGCTTTACAAGTATTGGAGAAGTACAGTTCAATATTTTCTTCAAATGGAAAAACTGGAGGACGAACAACCATCGTGAAGCATCACATTGACACCGGTGATTCTAGACCAATTCGTCAAGCACCACGACGAGTTCCATTGGCCAAAAGAGACGAAGCCATTAAACTGATTTCCGATATGCAGAAACAAGGTGTTATTGAACCATCAGCGAGTCCATGGAGTTCACCAGTTGTGCTGGTAAAGAAGAAGGATGGAAGTACTCGATTCTGTGTGGATTACAGAAAGCTAAATGATATTACGAAAAAAGACAGCTATCCACTGCCAAGAATCGATGACACTCTGGACACACTATCTGGTGCGAAGTGGTTCTCAACTCTTGATTTGCAAAGTGGCTACTGGCAAGTGGAACTTGGTAAGGAAGACAAAGAGAAAACAGATTTCAGTATTGGCGATGGTCTATGGCAATTTACAGTCATGCCATTTGGTTTATGCAATGCGCCAGCTACTTTCGAACGTTTGATGGAGCGTGTACTCAGAGGACTACACTGGAAAACGTGCTTGGTGTACCTCGATGACATTATTGTGATGGGAAAAGATTTTAACGACCACCTGGAAAAGTTGAAAGAAGTATTTGAGCGTATACAATCAGCAGGGCTTAAACTGAATATGAAAAAGTGTTCACTCTTCAGGCGAGAAGTTAAATATCTTGGTCATAAAGTAACAACAGAAGGGGTACATACCGACGAGGAGAAAGTAGCAGCAGTTCAAGAATGGCCTATTCCGTCGAATCTTCACGAGTTAAGGAGCTTCCTAGGCTTATGCACCTACTATAGACGATTTGTTCCTGGATTTGCAAACATCGCCAGCAGTCTGCATGAGTTGACAAGAAAGAACAAACCATTTGTGTGGGGCGAGGACCAACAGAAAGCATTCGAACAGCTGAAAGAAAAACTCTGTTCAGCACCAATATTAGCGTATCCAGTACCTGGTCAAAAGTTTGTGTTGGACACAGATGCGAGTGGCTATGGAATAGGTGGTGTGCTCTCTCAGATCATAGATGGGCAAGAAAAAGTAATAGCATACTACAGTAAAATCCTGTCGAAGCCAGAAAGAAATTACTGTGTCACACGAAGAGAGTTGCTCGCAATACTGGAATGTGTAAAGTATTTCCATAAATACTTGTACGGTCAGGCATTTCATCTACGAACTGACCACTCAGCGCTAAGGTGGTTATTGCAATTTAAAAACCCAGAAGGACAATTGGCGCGCTGGATTGAAAGGCTGCAGAGTTATGATTTTACCATCGAACATCGTAAAGGAGGACATCACGGCAACGCGGATGCTCTATCTCGTCGTCCTTGCAAAATGGAATGTAAACATTGTTCTCGAGTGGAAAGCAAGGAGCACATTGTCGACATACGACTTACGAATATATTGCCGGAGGAGTCATGGACCACCGAACGAGTGCAAGAAGATCAGCGGAACGACCCAGATCTCGTAAAGATTATGGAATACAAGGAGCAGGGCATACGACCAGATTGGCAAGAAATGGCTAATGAGAGTCCAATAGCAAAGGCATACTGGGCGCAGTGGCAAAGCCTGCACTTACGAGACGGATGTTTATTCCGAGCATGGGAAAGTGAGGATGGAAAAATCACTAATGATCTTCTAGTGGTACCCAAGGCGAGAATAAATGAAGTGATAGCTGAGTATCACAATGCCTCCAGTGGAGGGCATTTGGGAATCACCAAAACCGTCGAGAAAATAAAGAAACGATTTTATTGGGTTGGATGTCATGACCATGTCGTTGATTGGATTCGGAAATGTAAGCAATGTGCAATGGCCAAAGGTCCCACTAAGAAAAGTCGAGGTAAGATGCACCAATACACCGTGGGTGCTCCATTTGAGCGAATTGCTATGGACATAGCTGGGCCATTTCCAATAAGCAACGCAGGAAACAAGTATGTTCTGGTGGTTATAGATTACTTCAGTAAATGGCCTGAAGTATACCCCATTCCAAATCAGGAAGCTAGTACAGTTGCGGATGTATTCGTCAACCAATGGGTTACTCGTTTTGGTGTACCGATGGAGGTACACTCAGACCAAGGTCGAAATTTCGAATCAGTTGTATTCCAAGAGATATGCCGTATGCTGGGTATATACAAAACTCGTACAACACCTTTGCATCCACAATCTGATGGCATGGTAGAACGATTTAACCGTACCTTGGAGGAATATTTGAGAAAAGTCGTAGATAAATACCAAAGAGACTGGGATGTACATATACCAATGTTCCTCATGGCATATCGATGCGCACAACATGATACGACGGCTACTACACCGGCAATGGCAATTTTTGGAAACGAGTTAAGACTGCCAGCTGATTTAAAATTTGGAGTTGTAACACCAACGAGATCAACCGAAGGAAATTATACTAGCGAAAAGCGGGAACAGTTGGATGAAGTACATCGGTTCATCAGAGAGCGGTCGCAGATGATAAGCGATAAGATGAAGGCCAGGTATGACATGAAAGCAAATTCAAAAGGGTTCTATGAAGGAGAGCTTGTAATGCTTCATAATCCACAACGAAAGAAAGGCCTGTCTCCTAAACTACAGACTCATTGGGAAGGACCATATGAGATTATAGCAAAGATAAATGACGTAGTGTATCGCATTCAACGTGCCTGGAATAAAAGAGCAAAGTTTAAAGTAGTGCACTTGGAGCGACTTGCGCCATATCGAGGGGAAGTATAAAAACTTGTTCGGGACGAACAAAGTTAAGAGGAGGGCAGTGTAACGAGTATCGATAGTTGATTACTCATCACTATTGTGACTGACTCTATTGGCAGCATCGAAACGAATGTCAACAAAAAGAAATAAGCGATAACCAGAACAAGCCAACGAGAAAGGAAGAGAAGAATCTCGATAAAGGAAGATTCTGGGGTGTTGCCAACAGAGTATAAATAGAGCCAGTGTTGAGAATTATCAATCAATCTACTTCCGAACGTGATTGCGAAAACATTGATACAGAGGCAAAAGTTGCAAGTACATTTAAGTGTTATAGTAAATAGTTGATTGTAAACAGTGTTGATTGTAAATAGAGATTATTAAATAAATTGTTGCTGTATATAGTTGTACAAAATAAGTGTTGCAGTTATCATTAACAGAATCCAGTGATCGAACAAGGTAATTCAAAAAGAATTAAACGTTCACAGAATAAAAACGTAACAATATATATATTGTATATATATAAATATATACGTATATATATATATATATATATATATATATATATATATATAAATTTACATATATATATATATGTATATATATATAATTATATATATATACATATATATATATATATATATATATATATATATATATATATATAAATATATATATATATATAAATATATATATATATATATATATATATATAGCATATATATATATATATATATATATATATAAATATATATACGTATATATATATATAAATTTACATATATATGTATATATATATATATGTATACATATATATGTATATATATAATTATATATATATATATATATATATATAAGCTGATGGCTTATAGGCGGCTGCTATAAGCAGGCGATCGATAACAGACAGCCTCGCTTATGGCAAGAATAACTTATAGTCGTCTAGCGATTAATGCCGACTCGACTATAAGAGCACTCGTTCGGATAGCAAGCTATTCGAACTGGCCGATTTCAAAAATTAGCAAGAAGATTTCAACTTATGGTGCAACTAGCCACGAACGTACGGCCCTTCCGTAAAAAAAAATGTATATACGTGAAGTATATTTTAATAAATAACTAAACACGATGATAGTTTTGATTAATTAAAAAAAACTAAATTTTCTTAGTTTATTTCTTATTTATTTATAAAAGTCTAATCTGGCAATCCTGTAAGCATAGAGAGTGATCAGCTGACACGGTTCTACGTAAAAAATCAAATTGCTGTTGATTCTTCCGCTACGGGCAACGGCTGCGTCACCGTCATACGGTGGTGAGTTTTCGTTAACACGACATTCCCATAAGATAGGTAATGTCAGCTGACACGTTCTACAGTTTTACGTTCGTGGCTAATTGCAGCATTTGTATTACCCTTTTTTTCTCATGCCTTACGTTGGCAAGTCATACAAATTTAGTGCATCTCCATATATAAAGCATTTAAGAATTATGTAGTATAAAATTCTTTGATGATAAATTTTACGTTCAGTGTAAATTTATTTGATTATTTCTTCTTTCTCTGTCGTGATAGTGATTGACTACACGAGTATGTGTATGTGTGTATACATCTACTGATATTACTGTATGACGACAATACGGAGAAGAAGAAATGAACTTTTCTCTGATACACATATTTGCTATTGTTTGTTTATTGTTCGTACATTGAATATTTTAATGCTTTATAGGGTGTATGTAGGTAAGTATGTAAAAGGTTGTAACAGACTTATCTTTAGTCTGTTACAAGCTATAGCGGTTAAAATTTTTTTAATTTTCACAGCTTTGTACTGTAGCCCCATTAAGAAGTGTGCGTGGCACACTAAGAGTTGGTTGTTTGTTTTAGACAGAAGATTGCCGAAGTTGCAGCGGTTTAAATTTAAAAGAAATTTAGTCATTTTGTATGGTAGGCGTGGTTCGCCCATTTCTAGCAAGATTATACAATAATATATTATCCTCAGTGAGTTATAGCAAGCTAAAATTCCGAGGTTAGTACCTTTGAATGTTTGATGTGGGCGTAGGGTGGACCGATCATGCCTAATATCAATCCCCTCCGTACTCTAGGACCATTGGTTACTTATGCCGAATTTCGTCAAAATAGCTCTGAAAATGCTCAAGTTATCGTGCGAACCTGCCAGGTGACAGACAGATGGACGGATGGACGGACGGACATCGTTAAATCGAAAATTTAAGCGACGCTAATCACGAATATATATAATTTTCTATATCTTCGGAGATTCTTTCAAGTAACAGAGTTCTAAGTTTTGAAAATCTTCTTTTGTTGAAGTAAAATATGATTATCATAATAAATAAAAACTTTACGTGTATGATTTTAAGTAAAGAAAGTAATTGTCTAAAATATTTGCTAAAATATAAAAAAAAATAATGATTTTTGTTTTTTCTTAATACCTCCAAGATATCTTATGTTTACTAAATATGACAAATACAGAAGCAACATCAGACAAGGAATATTGTGTCGTAGCAATCACAAAGTTTGAAATTGTCAAAACAAAATTTGGATGTAAAATTTTGTATTTTGATACGGTGCATCGTAACAAATCAAAAAGTTGAAAGCGTATGTGATGTATTGGCTTTGATCCACAGCACTGTTAATTATGTTTATACCTTGAGTGCTTGTTGAATTGTCGCATGATATTAAATGGTATTTTTTTTTTTCTCCTTTAAACTCCTAGTTTGAGCATAGGGTCTCCACAAGGCTTCGCCATCGCACACGGTTTTGGGCAGTTGATCTAGCGCCTTCCCATGTGATGCCGGCAGCAGCTAGCTCACCCAGTATTGATCGTCTCCAGGTGTTTCTTGGTCGTCCGCGGCCTCTGCTCCCCTGCGGATTCCACTCAAGCGACATTCGCGTGATGCTATCTGGTTGCTTTCTTAGCGTGTGGCCAATCCAACGCCACTTTCTACGCTTAATCTGGATCAGTATGGGCTCTTCGCTAGACAGACGCCATAGTGCCTCGTTTGAAATAGGCCAGAAAATTCTACAAATGATCCTCAAAGACTTGTTGACGAAAGCTTGCAGTCTCTGCGTGATGGAGTTCGAGATCAGCCATGTTTCACTTCCGTACAGGTGTGTCGATTTCACACATGGGGAGAATATTCGTAATTTCGTGCGTCTGGATATTTGGGAATTTGCCCATACTGATTTTAGCCGGCCAAATGCTGTCTTTGCTTTGCTTAGCCTGCAGTTAGCCTCCTCCTCAGTTCCCCCGTCTGTTGCTATCGTGCAACCGAGGTAGCAGAAACTTTCGACGAACTCAATCGCACAGCCGTCAATCATTATATGGCTTCTATTGGAATGGTATAAACCCCTTAAATGATTTACCAACAACTAAATGCTTAGAGTATATTATAAGCTAGAGAATGGCTTGAAATATATTCGCAAAATTTGGCTGAAAAAGGGCTTATCGGAGTATCGGAGGAAAGTAATTTTAACAAATGAAGCTACTTTTACATGCATTACTATTAGAATAAATCTTAAACAAAAGTTGAGGTAAATTATTGGAACGCATTCTGTGTAAGGGTGCTTTTATGAAAATATAGATTTTTCTAATTCAAGGGTCAGGAAACCATAAGCGAGGCATACAAGCTAACAACCATCCAAATCTCGGAGTTGCCTTTTCATTAAAAATATGTGAATGTATCAGAAAGATTATTATACTAATGTATTAAGCAAAAGCTGCAGCCGAATATGCCAAGTGATTATTGACAATAATGGTGACTGGACATTTTCCTATATTATTCATAGTATTCTAACTATATGGAGTAACATATCAAGGCTCCTTTGGAACATGTTGTAGTATGTCACTCACCTAGCATGTTTTAATTTCACAAATTATATAGTCTGTATTTTTTATCAGTTCAACCTATATTTTCATACCATGCATATTGACAACCATAAATTGAAGTAAAATCTACTGAGCAAAAGAAAAAACAAAACCTGAAATATTCTAATTCAACTGTACCATATGTTATAACTATAGTCGGTTATATTTATTGACATGCAAAGTGCTTATGCTTACACACCAAATGGTAATTACTTACCACCAATTGTAAACATATATTTAATGTTTAATAAAAACAACCATTAATTTGAATAGACAATATTTATATTTTAGAAACCTGACATGTTACTTATTGTTCTTAATTCGCTGACTACATGCTACATATAATTGGAATTTCCGAGATTTTTTGAAAAAATCGATTCGCCAAACTGTTCCCGTACTAATTCGATTATTTCACGTGCTATGTGGTACGTAGCCCGGTCTTGTTGAAACCAGATGCCAAGATCAAGTTCTCTCAATTTTTTCCGTAAAGAGTTCGATATCAACGAACGTTTGAGACTAATTTAATGATTTTCATATATAGAAAATTTACTTTATCTGAGTTTATGTATGATTTTTGAGCAAATTTGTTCTTTTAAATATTTGTTATAAGAAATATTTTCGTCTTCGGTTCAAAGAGTTAATTAGTAATTGTTATTAATGTATTTTATATTCATAAAAACTAACCACAGAAATTTACTAAAGATTATAAGCTTTGTTGCGGCAAGGTAGTGAATGTGATGATATATTTCACTAAATTAATAACTTTTTCTACATGCTATGTTTATATCGTATATAATTCAATATTAAAAATCAAGAAAATCCTGCTAGCCAAAGCATCTTTTAAGTGCAGTTTTAAAGTTACGCATTAAATAATAATGTGAAAACATCTGTGTATGTTCAAAAAGCTGTTGCATGTCAAGCATTAAATACAAAGCAACAGACAAAATTCAACATAACAGTGCATGTAAATATATAATAGCAGCCAGAAAGTATTATACAGTATTATAAGGCCAACAACCTGAAAATTCTTCCACATGGCGAGAAAAATAATGGAAAATGTACAAAGCATAATTTGGTTTAAACCAGGAACTTTATTTGCAACCAACCAACCAACATTTCTGCAGAAAATATCGTTGAGATTTAAATCTGAATTTTAGTTTTATATATAAATATTTCATCATGTGCAAATTAATTTACAGATTTCGTAGAACTTTTGTAGGAACAGTCTTACTGAGCTCTGTCGTACAGATATTTCATAAGTTGGAAATGATGGAAAAATAATAATGGCAGAAACAGACTCTCCATCTCAACAATGTCTATCACAAATGATATAGTTACAAAGAAGTTTCAACTTTAAAATAGGAGAACACAAGCATGGAACAGATATTAATGCAGACCAGATAGAAAATATATATATACTTCTTCATAGAATTTGTGTGTTATTCTACTAAACACAGCTCGAATTATACTAAACACAACTAAAATTGAGAAGATAATATTTCAGATGAAACTTTTTGTTTATTATTTTGTTTTTATTCTGTTTTCACTTTATTTATAAGTTTTAATAAATTAATTGAAAATAAAGTACAAATGGAAAAGAAAAACTGAGTATTTCGGCAGCAACGACACTGCAAAAGTAATTGATTTGTGGGCAGTAAACATTGAAAGAATGCGCGGATCTCACAAAAATTATCATATTATTTTTCAGTATTTCCAATTGAAAAGTAAATTCGACAATTTTCAATTTAAATAGAAAAACAGCTGTCAAGAACATAGGACTTACGACGAATACTTTACTATGTTAAGTCACCCATCTATTATATTATATTTATAAATATATTGTATAGTTCATAGTATAGTTACTTTGGCACACAGGCATAAGAGTGAGAAATGGGGTACACATAAATATATGCAGTCCTGATAAGAAGATATGGACGTCATAAAAAACATATACCTATATCGCATACAAATCGCTTTTGCCACACATACACACCCACATTCAAAATTATATTCTTTTCGATATTAAATTCGTTGTGCTCCAGCCGGGGATTGACCCCACCACCACGAAACTATAGGGAGCGCAAATTAAAAATGCGGGTTTTACAACAGATGGCGTAGTTCGGGATATAAGCATCAGACAATACTGAAACTATATTCATGTCATAACCTCATTCCATAGCTTTCATTTTCAGTATGTGTCATTTGTCCGGGGTGTAAACAACATAGTTTTTTTTGGCTCTCAATATGTCAAGTTTTGTGCCCACAAAACAGCATTTGCGGGAAGTTTTGATTTACTTCTTTAATTTGGAGAAAAGTGCAGCTGAATCGCATCGATTACTCTCCGAAGCTTATCCAGAGTGTGCTCTTTCAGTTTCAACATGCGAGAGGTGGTTTGTGTGTTTCAGAAGTGGTGATTTTGATGTGGAAGACAAAGAACGTCCAGGACAGCCGAAAAAGTTTGAAGATGCTGAATTTGAGGCATTACTCGATGAGGACTCGTGTCAAACGCAAGAAGAACTTGCCAAATTGTTCGAAGTTACACGCCAAGCCATTTCCCATCGATTGAAACTATTGGGAATGATTCAAAAGCAAGGAAATTGGGTACCGTACGAGTTAAAGCCGAGAGACGTCGAAAGGCGATTTTTCACTTGCGAACAGCTGCTCCAAAGGCAACAAAGGAAAGGTTTTTTGCATCGCATCGTTACTGGTGATGTAAAGTGGATCCACTACGACAATCCCAAGCGAAAAAATTCAGCTGCACTTTTCTCCAAATTAAAGAAGTAAATCAAAACTTCCCGCAAATGCTGTTTTGTGGGCACAAAACTTGACATATTGAGAGCCAAAAAAAACGATGTTGTTTACACTCCGGGCAAATCACACATACTGAAAATGAAAGCTATGGAATTAGGTTATGACATGAATATAGTTTCAGTATTGTCTGATGATTATATCCCGAACTACGCCATCTGTTGTAAGTCCCGCATTTTTAATTTGCGCTCCCAATATATCTGAAATTTTATTATTTTATGCCGTAAAGTAGTGCTATTTAGAAGACCATAATAAAAAATATGAATAATAATAAAATGATAACAATATAAATATGATACAACACACTAACCACTGAACTACTGCATCGACGGCCTGTTTGCAATTAAATAGGTTAGTTAAAAAAAAAATTCCCGATTTTTACAACTTCTGTAAAAACTCACTTTCGAAATAAAATTTTTTTTTAATCGCAAAAATCCTACAAAATTTTAATTTTGTCCGGCGAGTTTTACCTCGTTCATTGTAAATTGTATGGCGTTAAAACACTTAACAGTTTGAATGAAGTGATATCCCAAAAAAAAAAACACACAAAAATACCGTCATCTCAAAAACCTGATCATACAAAAAAATGTAATAATGTGTTTCAAACTATATCTGAAATTTTTATTATTTTATGCCGTAAAGTAGTACTATTTAGAAGACCATAATAAAAAATATGAATAAAAATCTCCTTACAGTCGGCTGGGGCCGACCAAACTATACCCTGCATATGTAGATTTATATATAAAAAGTTTAGTCGAATATCCAACTTTTCTTTTATTTCCACTTTTCGAGAAACAATTTTTGCATATACAACTAATTTACACCCGAAATATGGTTGACTTTGACGAAGTAAAAGGATTTTAAGATAATTCCGAGGCTTAGTATGGGAGCTATATAAAAAGTGGGCGTGGCTTACCACTTTCTAGTAAATCCAATTAATTTTTCAATGTTAATCCACACCTTAAATTTGGTGTCCTACGTTGAATAGTTTCTAAGTTATGGTGGTTAACATTTTTGTTTAATTTCCTCAACTTTGTATGGGAGCCCCAATAAGAAGTGGGCGTGGTACGCTGATTTTTCGCCAGATTATTTCCGACTACGATATTAATTTAAGTGTCAATTATGGTTATTGTAGACATAAGATTGCCTAAGTTACAGCTGTTTCAATTTAAAATTTGTATGGGGGCTACGATAAACACTGGGCGTGGTGAGCCCATTTTCTGTGAGCCTAGTTGCTCGTACAATACTAATCCATACCCTAAGTCTCGTTGTCCTAGGCTAAATGGTTTGTAAGCTATGGAGCTTAAAATTTTAGTTTAATTCACTCGACTTTGTATGGGAGACCCATGAAGGAGTGGGCGTGGCACACTGATTTTCTGCCAGATTTTTGCCGACTACGATATTAATATAAGTGTCAATTATGGTTATTCTAGACAGAAGATTGCCGAAGTTACAGCTGTTTCAATTTAAAATTTGTATGGGGGCTACGATAAACACTGGGCGTGGTGCGCCCATTTTCTGTGAGCCTAGTTGCTCGTACAATACTAATCCACACCTTAAATCTCGTTATTCTACGCTGAATTGTTTGCAAGTTATAACCGGTAACATTTTTTTTAATTTCCGCAACTTTGTATGGGAGACCCAAAAAGGAGTGGGCGTGGCACACAGATTTTCCGCCATATTATTTCCAACTACCATCTTAATCTCAGTGTCAATTATGGTTATTCTAGACAGAAGATTGTAGAAGTTACAACAGTTTCAATTTAAAAGAAGTACAGACACTTTGTATGGGAGCTACGCTAGAAAGTAGGCGTGGCTCACCCACTTTTGGCGGGGTTATACAGTGGTATAATGTAACTCTATGAGCGAAATATTGTTGTCCCAAGTGGTATATTATGTGAGTTATAGCAAGTTAAAGATTTTGAAAATTTCGAGGTTAGTCGCTTTGAATGCTTGGTGTGGGCGTGGTTATTGACCGATCATGCCCAATATCAATCCCCTCCGTACCCTTGGATAATAGATTACTTATGCCAAATTTCATCGAAATAGCTCAATATTTACTCAAGTTATCGTGCGAACCAGCCAGGTGACAGACAGACGGACGGACGGACGGACGGACGGACGGACATCGTTAAATCGAAAATTTAATCGACGCTGATCACGAATATATATCTATGTCTATATCTCCGGAGATTCCTTCAAGTGGACACAAACATCTGACCGAAATGAATATACCATGCATATTGCATTATGCAGGGTATAAAAATAAAATAATAATAATATAAATATGGTACAACAATTATTTAATCGTATGGTGGGTGCCGTAGCTCAGTGGTTAGTGTGTTCGCCTTCTGATCTGTAGGTCGTGGTTCAATCCCCGGCTGATGCATAACAAATTTAATGTCGGTAAGATTTTTCTTTCGAACCGTACCCACCTGTCGGTAAGCAATTGGCAATTCTTCCGACAGTAACAACTTGCCATGAAAAAGCTTCTAAAAGAACTCTGTGACAAAACTCAGCAAAAATTGATGTCACAAGTGTTCTGCCGTTCGGAACCGGCTAAAATAAGTAGGTCCCTTCTAATATTGTCCAAAATTTAAGACGCACAACAGTAATGGAAGAGAAGCTCGGCCAATGAGCCCTTTGGGGCTTTAAGTGCTACATATTTATTTGTTTTATGGCTCAGATCATAAAATAAGCAAAAATTAAACTCTATGTCGTTAAAAGTATACAACTTTCAAAAATTTTCCAGGACGGATTGATATTTTTCAATGCCCGTTGTTTACTGAATAGGTTAGTTTTTGTATGTCGTCTGTCATGCTTTAACGAAATAAAAGCGTAAGATTGCAATGTCGTTGACCCAGCTTTTAAATAAATTAAGCGTGTGTGATTCGCGAAATGATTCAATTTTTTTCATATCTGATCAAAGTTTGGTCTCTTTTGGTATCAGCTTAACATCTGATAGATCCTGCATTGGGATACTGCATCTCAATATGCTTAAATCTAGCACATAATATTTGTATGTGCTGATAAGGCAAGCATTGCCAAATTGAACATTTCAATGACTAATATGCACATATCTTTAACCTGATTTTACCGGGACTAAGTACTCAAGAGACGCTATGGAATGGTACAAAAGAAATCAGTTTAAAATTGCACATAAAATTACCTCCCAATCCACCTAAACGCCTACAACTCCGTCAGTTGGACTAATATTGCGTTATTTTTTAACGCAAATCATAGAAATATGATAGAATAAATATGCTGTTGTTACTAGAAGTAATGTTCAAGGCTTCATGTATTATAAAACTATATTATATTTACTTTATTTAAAATGAAGTAAAAAAGCTTCCATTTAATTGCAGTTATACAATAACTTTTGTATCTATAAACAGCACGAATCTTGGTGCTGCCAAGCGGGCGATTATAAGGGGAGATTACTGTGAATATGTAAAATAACGTTTTTTATAGGAATTATGGGTAGCTACTTATTTGTATCAAAAATATAAGCCATAAGAATATGGTTGGAAGGCAAGGAAACTTAAGAAATTAGTGGTTTCGTAAAGTGGTGCACAAGAAACAAGTCCGGACTGATAAGTTCTAAGGCCTAATTCTATAGTTTTTTTATATCTTGGAATTTATTATAGTTTAGCACTATAGGTATAGCACTCTCTTCTTTGCTGTTTCTTTTTTTTTTTGTGTGTTTGTTGAGCTTATGACCGCTGCCCCCGCCACGATACCAAAATCGTGCTTGGCGACTTTAATGCCAGGGTGGGCAAGGAAGGTACCTTTGGTCCAACTGTCGGAAAATTCAGCCTCAACCAGAACACCTCAGATAACGGAATGAGGCTGATCGATTTCGCCGCAGCACGAAACATGGTAATTGGTGGTACCAGATTCCACCATCTCGACATCCACAAAGCGACATGGCTGTCTCCAGATCAACGTACAAGAAACCAAATTGATCATGTGGTGATTGACGGAAGGCATGCTTCCAGTGTGATGGACGTGAAATCGATCCGTAGTGCCAACATCGACTCGGATCACTACCTTGTTGCAGCTAAGGTGCGCACACGCTTATGTGTCGCAAATAACAAGAGAAGTCCCACAGAGAGAAAGCTCGACGTCAGTAAGCTGCGATCACCAGAGACAGCAGATGCATTTTCCACTCGACTATCCGATCTGCTTATGCAGAACACTCCCCCACTTGATGATACATGCGCACGGTGGACACATATATCCCACTCCATGACTACTGCTGCAGAGGAAGTAATCGGTTACTACCGGCCTCTGAGGAATGAGTGGTATGATGAGGAGTGTCGCGACGCTACCGCAGAGAAAGACGCCGCCTACAGAAAAACCCTGCGTGCAGGCGCAACGCGAGCTGTTAAGGAGCGGTACAGAGAGAAAAAGAGTGCAGAGAGACGTCTTTTCAGGAACAAGAAAGACGTGAGTGTAAGGAGATAGAGATGTGTACCGACAAGAATGAGACTCGAAAATTCTTCGAAAAGATCAAACGCCTGAGTGGAGGTTTAAATCCCGGAGCCTCTTCTTGTCTTGATGGAAATGGGAATCTGGTTACAGATGTCAAGAGTGTACTGAGCCTATGGAGGGAACACTTCTCCACGTTACTGATTGGCGATGCTACGAATAATTCTGCTAGTGGAGGAGATTGCCCGATAACCCCAATTACAGATGATGGTGTTGATGTTCCACCACCCGACTATGACGAGGTTGAAACGGCTATTTTAAGGCTGAAGAACAAAAAAGCTGCAGGTGCTGATGGCCTCCCTGCCGAGTTGTTTAAGACCGGGGGCGATGAGCTGATCGCCTACATGCACCAGCTCATAAGCAGAATATGGTCGGATGAAAGCATGCCTGATGATTGGAGGCTCAGTGTTCTCTGTCCTGTACATAAAAAAGGAGACCCCACAATTTGCGCCAACTACCGTGGAATAAGTCTCCTGAGCATCGCATACAAGGTTCTATCGAGCGTACTGTGTGAAAGGTTGAAGCCTATGCTCAGCAACCTGATTGGACCTTATCAGTGTGGCTTCAGACCTGGTAAATCTACCATCGACCAGATTTTCACACTGAAGATCGACACACACCACCTATTTGTTGATTATAAAGCCGCTTTCGACAGTCCGGTAAGGGATTACCTCTACGCAACAATGTCTGAGTTCGGTATTCCTGTAAAGCTCATTCGACTTTGTAGAATGACACTGCATAACTCCCGTGACTGTGCAGTGAAAATTGGGAAGGACCTCTCCGCACCGTTTAATACCGAACGGGGTCTCAGACAAGGTGATTCGTCATCGTGCGACTACTTCAATCTTGTTATGGAGAAAGTAATACGAGCTGCTGATCTACGACATAATGGCACTATCTTCAACAAAAGTGTCGTGCTGTTAGCGTATGCCGACGATATTGACATAATCGGCATGAACACGCGAGCATTCTCAGAGTTGGAAAGAGAGTCGCGTCGGATGGGTCTCACGGTGAACGAGGGCAAGACGAAGTATCTAGTGTCAACAAACAAAGAGTCCCGGCGTCTTGGACAGCACGTCACTGTTGACAACTACGCTTTTGAAGTAGTAAGGGACTTTGTCTATCTTGGAACCAGCATTAACAGCAGTAATGACGTCAGCTTGGAGATCATGCGTAGGATAACTCTTGCTAACAGGTGTTACTTTGGGCTGAGTAAGCAATTGAGAAGTCGAGCCCTCTCTTGAAGAACGAAAACTACACTCTACAAGTCTCTCATCATGCCTGTCCTAACATATGGCGCTGAATCCTGGACAATTTTCACCTCGGATGAGCGAATGCTTGAAGTTTTCGAGAGAAAAGTCCTACGCAAGATCTTTGGACCTATTTGCGTTGGTGGCGACTACCGAATAAGGTACAACCATGAGCTGTACGAGCTGTATGCCGATATTTACATAGTAAAGCGCATCAAAATCCAGCGGCTGCGCTGGCTAGGTCATGTCGAGCGAATGGAAGATCACGCTCTAGCTAAGAAGGTGTTATATACGCAGAAGAGGAAGACCTAACCTCCGGTGGAAAGACCAAGTCCTGACGGCGCTTGGAATTTCTAACTGGCGCCAGCTAGCGAAGAACAGAGATGGCTGGCGAAGCATATTATTTTCGGCCTAAATTGAAATTCGGTTGTTATGGCCACATAAGTAAGTAAGTAGTGTTTGTTGAGCGAAATTCCCCCTGTTTTGGCTATCCTCGCCTTAGAATATCTCATATTTCATACGTATTGTACAAACACTTTGAACGTCCCTGAGAATAATAATTAAGACTGAAATTACTAAATGAAACCAAAGGAAGGAAAAGAATTACGCAAATGAAAAAGGTATATTTGTGAAAAAGGAAAGGAAAGGATAATATTAATGTCCTTTGAGATAATGTAATCCAACGTGGCAACTTGTTAATTGGCATTAGAAGATGAACAAGTATAATATACATAATGGATGAATGAACCAAGATGGCAGAGTAGCATACAAAGTGATAATAAATCAAAATTTGTTAGCACCCTACTTTGTAAATAAATTTTAATGTTGTGCTTGCGAATAAATTAGATTACTCTAATGTTGGATTTTATAATATTTTATTTCTTGATTTACTTGATTATTTATGTGCGTTCGCTAGAAATCCCATGCGTAGAGAATTGGATTGCAGAAGGATTGGTTTCCTTGTCTTTCCTTCATTATGAAAATAAATAAAAAATTAAAATAAGTAAATGTAAGTAATAATATACAATATATTTGTTAATAAGTATGATTGAGGTTTTTCAATAATGGTTTTCACCATTATATTGTATTATGAAATATAGTAGTAAAATACTATACTATATCAAATCCTCCTACCATATAGAAAAAGATGAAGTAAAAATATTTTTAGGAAACTAGAAAATCGTTCACGAAGCAACTTCATTCATTCAATACTAATTGATCAATATCCAGACCTGTAAGATGTCATCCAAATGGTAAAATGTACATTCTATCAAATTTAAATGATTAATTTCAAGGTCTGCATGCAAGACCAAATGCACCACCTCGTGAACTACTACATAGTGTCTTTTAAAATATGATATAATTTTGAATTAAAATTATAAAAAATACAACCCAAGTCCATCTACCAAATATGAAATTTATTTTCACAACTTTACAAATAATTATGAATCAGTTGTAAAATTGTTACTACTGTTTACCTAAGAACAAAGTTTCTTCACTCAAACTAGCAACAATGACTTGTTCTAATGCACCAGTTTAAGACACTTGTTGGACGATTGTCACTACTTTTTGACTAGTAACGGCATTACTATTTGCAATTTTATGCTATATTAGACCACTTTGTATAGTTAGACCATAAGTATGGTACCATGTGGCCTAGTTACGCTACCGGTGCTTAGAGTGGTCCTATATTTGGCAATACAGAAGACTACAAAAAATCAATGGAGAAACTTATTGGTCGCTCCATACCTTATACATATTAAGTTAAATCGAGACTATTTTTAATAAAAATAACTTTTAATAAATCCATGTGTTTTATTTATAGAATATGATCTAATTCAGTATTATCTTTACGAATTGAATGTTTACGGCTTTTAGGTTTTTTTTTGCACACGAATTACAAAAGAACATTCGATAGATTATTGAATTCCATGCAAAGCAACAACCCAACCCAAAATGACGAGCTCTCTCATTTTAAGCGGTTGGAATTGAACTCGCTTAAATGGTAAGCGTCCTGAGTTGGGTAGCGAAGTTTAAAAAAAAAACACTATTGTGAATGGGCTACTGGAATTTGCTTAGGAAATTTCAACTAAACGCAAATTATTATACAATTAAATTGAAACAAAAAAAAGCAAGTGCAAGTAATATTTTATTTTAAATAATTGTCCATATTTACAAAGACTCCGCAAAATTGCTTATTTTTTTATATGATCTCGTTTACAAATATCACAAACCACTCACTTACAAAAGATAGCTGCATACTGTTTATTAAATCTTTCAATTTTATGAACTCACAATAAGTATTTAAGTCTTACAAACAAAATTCAAAATACGTGATATTCCCACCGTTCCATCACAGCAAATTCAATGTGTTTTTCCTTTTTAATCGTCAATGGCAACAATTGTCTAGCAAGAGGATTTGTTTTAGAAGCTTCCATGGCAAATTATAATTGCCCCTAAAATTACCAATTGCTTGCCGGCATTTGGACACGGTTCGAAGGAAATGCATTTCCAGATTAGGTGTCCTCCGAAATCGCACCTACAATGTAAGAAATTGAAATATATTCACAGGCGACTTAAATTTATGTATTTCCTCGTATCTAGGACATTAGAATGTTCAAAACCATGCTGGTATTGCGCAAGTCGGCACGAGGTAACGAAATTTAAAAGACATAAATATATGCGTGTTGAAAAAATTATTTCGAAATATAAGGGTTACTCTAATATATATGCATGAATGTATGGTATATACTCGTACCCATTCGTATGTAAGGTTATAATTAACATGCACTATGCATGAATGTTACAGATGCTTGTAGTCCATTAAGTAAGATATGCTCACATACACTATACTATATATTTATAATATCAGTATTAGAGGTCGTACTTATATATGCATATGGAAATATGTTATGTATCTATCTAATGTTATGCATATGTATGGATATGAACAAGTACGAGTATATTCGCTTCGGTTAAAGCCTTTTAGTGTCTTGCGGCATCTTACAATATTAGCTCGTTGTTGTCACTGTTGCTGTCATTGTGGTTCTTGAGTTAAATAATGTGGACTGAGTGACCGACAAACAAGTGTTGCGTGCAAGTTTAATATGCAATATCCTTTTGGTTTGCTTTTTAAAAATTCTTATGATGCCTGTAAAATGTACACAAATGAGGGGGGCCAAAAATGACTGACATACACCTACTCATGTACGTATGTAGGTGTACTGAAAATGTTGTCCTTAATTATTTTACTCACTGTAGCAAATTGTATGATTTATGTATGTACATCTCTGTAACAAGTCACTGTGTCAAGTAGATTAATTTGGTATTTATTCATACGAATATGTAAGGTATGAAATCAGGTACAATGTATAAGGTATAGTAAAAAGAAATCCATTATTTTTGCACTAAATTTAAGGGGTTATTTAGCATAGTTAGAATGATCCGATTTAGGTCAAATATGCACCGTTTTGTTCGATAACTCGTTGCCATTTTGAGGGTAATTTCATAATGCCACTCTCATAGAAACCCTCGCAAACCCAGGCAAAAAACTGGGACAGTCGATTTTCACCAGCAAAATCATTAGCCATAGAGAGGAAGAGGTAGTAACCACTTGGTGCCAGGACCGGACTATAAGGTGGATGCATAAGAACCTCCTGAGCAAGCTCCCGCAGCTTGTGGCGAATCACTATCGATGTGTGTGGCTGGCGTTGTCATGATGGAACACAATTCCTCTCCTATTGACCAAACCTGGCCGCTTCTGGGCGATTGCTACCTTCGGATGGTCTAATTGTTGACAGTACAGGTCCGAATTAAGAGTTTGGACGTAAAGGAGTAGCTTATAGTAGATGATTCCTGCCAATCCTACCAAACACACAGCAACCCTTCCTGACCGTCAATCCTGGTTTGGCCACTGTTTACACTGTCTCACCGCGATTTGAGCATCCGCTTCAGAAATGGATCTATTTTGTTACGATTCAGCAGCGATTCGAAGATGGAAATTCGATCCATGAGCTTCTTTTTGTATCCAGCCTTATTTAAATGGTTCCAAACGGTTTTTGTGCAATATTTAGCTCCTGGGCAATAGAAACAGTGCTTACAATCAAAATTACCGGAACGGAATCGAAAATTTTATTTAGTACTAACGCCGTCTAGCGTAACCCGATCGCACTTATACAACGCGAGATACAGATTACTAAAGCCATCAATAATGGATTTCTTTTTACTACACTTGATATGTAAAGAAGATGAAACTACGTTTTGTACTATATTTTTCATAGGTGAATGAGTAAGCTACATTTTAACGTTGTAGTATAATATGGGTGACCGTAGTGTGTATTATTCATGTTATATTAAATTGATATTAAAATGCACTTACGTTTATGGTTTTTGCAGACGTCATATTACTTGAAACGAAACGTTTATTACTTTTTAAAAGATGGGTAGAAATACTTATTTTAAGATATAATATATGTATATTCTGCTAACTCATAATTTATATATATCTAATAATCAATCTTAATTATTACATAAGCCTTCAGCATTACCTATAAGGACACGCAGTTGATCTTTTCAAATTTTCAGATTACTTTTTTCCTATGCGATGAACAGTGACATCTGTTTGCAAAGAATTGAATTCATACTTGTTGAATTTTTTGTGAATGACAGAAAGAAGCCACGCATTTCCGGGGAAAAATTTGAAAGAAACATCAGAAAAAACTTGGTTGAACAAGATATATTTAAAGGATGTGGCCTCACTATCGGAATAGGCCGATTTATTCAAGTATGACATCCGTAGAGCGTGTGAGCTCAGTTTGGCTTGCATTTTATTATGAATAGACTCATCAAGCAAGCTTGCAAATTGTCCAAATTTATTTCGAAAATCATGGTTTACTTCGGAAATGTTACCGTGCAGTACGTCCATTTTACGGTCGACATAATTGTCCATCCGAACGACAAATTTTACTATCGATCGTTTTCACACCATATATATTCTAATGATAATATTGTTACGTTTTTATTTTGTGAACGTTTAATCCTATTTGAATCAATCTAGTTCGATCACTGGATTCTGTTAATAATAAATGCAACACTTATTTTGTACAACTATATACAGCAACAATTTATTTAATCAACTTTATTTACAATTAACTATTTAGAATAACTCTTTAATGTACTTGCAACTTTTGTCTCAATGCTTGCGCGATCACTTTCGGGATGCAATTGATTTCATTTGTCAACAACTGGCCCTATTTATACTCTGTGGCAACACTCCAGAATCTTCCTTTATTGTAGTCGAGATTCTTCTCTTTCTTTCTCGTTGGCTTGATCTGGTTATCGCCTATTTCTTTTTGTTGACATTCGTTTCGATGCTGCCAATATTCGTGTCATTCACAATCAGTGATGAGTAATCAACCATCGATACTCGTTACAATATGTATCTGCAGAGATGTCGTAGTATTGAGTATTTCCCCATGGCGCGCAGCAACTGGAGCTGTATGCATCCACTTTGTTAGAAATTTTGCGTAAAGGTCTCGGCCTACCACCTTATAAGGTCCTTCTGGTGCAGAAACTAAAGCCGAGTGGTCATCATTCACCGCATACGTTCGGTCAATGGGTACAAAATCAACTGGAAATCAATTCAAACACTAGTGGAATCTCATTATTTTATTGTATTTCAATTAAAGTTCTACGCCTCTTCGAAGATCAATTATTATTTATTATTTCGTTATCCTACAATTACTTTTGTTTGTTTATCAAAATGATGAAGTGAATGTGAAGGGAGTAAACTATGTTAATTATGATGGGATAGGTGACGGATAGGTCATAAAAATATCACGAGGAATCCACTCAATGTATATATTTTCTAGGATACGAGGACCATGGTAGTACGGTCATAGTAAATTACAACAACGTCTTGCAACAACGACAAGTCACATTCTTTTATGTTTAGCTACCCTTATGAACTCGGTCTCTTTCGTACTTTGTCATTTTGCTATGTTCTCTTGTCTCCCTCTATCTCTCTTTCTCTATATCTCTGTTCAAGCACGCGAAATAATAAAAAATTATTTGTAACAGAAATCCAAATCGGCACTCTGTCTACTGGCCTATCTAATCATAAGAACTGGTGTACATTTGTTGCACTCATGAAAATCCTTCTAAACGGAAATCTGTAAATGCTCCAGACGCAAGGTTTTGCGGTTCGAAACTGGCATGTAGGTCTCTTCTCATCGGAGTATATAAGTGCCACATTTATGGCATAGATAGCTTTATTCTTATATATGGATCTGTACGTGCAAACTCCTGATCCAATTTTACTATCTACTTTGGATCCATCTTAGCAAACTTTGGTGCAGTAGTTATTATACAACTTGTGCGTCGACTCTAAATCAAAATTAGGCTTCTATAATCGTTGGCTCTCTTGTTAAAGCGTCCTCTTCCCACAGCCTTAAAACACCCATGGCTGCTGCATGAGCAACATAGAGATCTATCGTATTCAGGCGACTGTTAGGCAGAAGTAATTGGCCCCTGCGGCCGCCGTATTCTTCATATTTCTTTTATCACGTATTTTTACATAAGTCTTTCTGCTACAGCATGGATGTAGAGCTCTATTCCTTCCTACCATCCGATAATAGGTGTAGAAAACAATATACGCTTTTTTCATCAAAGATGTTAATTTTAAGCCATCTTTTAAGCCCGTATCTATATAGCATAAGCGCACTAACTATCGTATTCAGGCGACTGTTAGGCAGAAGTAATTGGCCCCTGCGGCCGCCGTATTCTTCATATTTCTTTTATCACGTATTTTTACATAAGTCTTTCTGCTACAGCATGGATGTAGAGCTCTATTCCTTCCTACCATCCGATAATAGGTGTAGAAAACAATATACGCTTTTTTCATCAAAGATGTTAATTTTAAGCCATCTTTTAAGCCCGTATCTATATAGCATAAGCGCACTAACTACAATCGTTTCTGAAAACAATAACATTTTTTATTTCACCTATTTACAGCACTTGCAACATTTTCCTTTGCAGCTAGTAGCGGAATAAAAATGTTTCATTTTAAAATTGAATTTTAAATGTATTGAGCGCATTTTTCTTTCTTCTTCTTATCTAGAAGTATTGCTTTTGCTTTTGTAACTGCTTTACTCTCATTTCCATATCTACCTGGCATATTTTTTATTCACTCACTGTAAATATGTATTACCATTGCAGTAGAAGTAGTGGGTGTAATAGCAGTAGTTTTGTTCACTTGCTTTTTCCATTATCCAAACATGAATATTTTAGAGCTGTATTTTTTTCTGTCTCGGTTTTGCGTATACTTTAGATTTATTACAAATTTGTTTTTATTAAATAGCATTTCGACTGCATCGGTTTCATTTGTTATCTTGAGTGCTTTCATGTGCTTAAGATAACGAAGGAAAGGCGGATCAGTAGCAGCTGCGAAATTAAGAATGCAATTGAAAGATGTTTTCATTACATAAAAACATATTTACTTAGATATCAAGTATAATTTAATGGTTCACGAATTAGATTTATGCTATTATGCTCTTAGCTAAAAATAATTCCATTTATTAGTTATTCAAATTTATTTAACCTCTTTGAAATGGTACCTGTGTTGATACTTAAAACTCGGTGCCAGCGACATCAACATGGTTTTAACTAAACAACAAATATTGTGTTAAATAATTATGTTAGAAAATTGAAACTTAGGGATATTTATGGTTTGACATATGAGAATTGTCAAACTGTGTACAGTAAAATTTGCCATTTCATCATTAACCGTTTAACGCCAGAAGAACGCTTCCAAATTGTGGAATTTCATTCTCAAAAAAATAATTCTGTTCGCGAAGCTCATAGAACAAATCAACTTTTAATCAAGAATTAAAAGTATTTTTAAATCTGTATAAGAACACATTTATATTGTATTTAGATTTGAAATATTTTAGTACTGAGATTAGCGGTAGGATCCCTGGGGACCCAATACGATCATTATAAAATACTTTGAATGAATTACATTGGAATTTGTTTACTTTCAGTTGGTAGAGTTTACTTTTGATTTTGAATATCCTTTTATGCGAAAAAAATACCTAACGGCGACTTTTTGAAATGTATAGTCACAGTCAGCTTGAGAGGTTATTCAAAAAAATTTCTTTTTGCAAGGCAACTACGATGTTTCTATCGCATTTTGTTATGTTGCACAAACTGTGTATCAAACTATTATTTGAAGTGACTTGATCTTGGTCTTGATTTGTAGTTACTCGCGCATAACTTTGGTAGTTCGTGTCTTTTTCTTTACAAAATGATGGAAGGTACAGATAGGAATATTGCGAACATGGTGGTACGATTCACTAAATTTATGGATGAAGCAATCGATGATGATGACCCAAATTTGATGTCATATAAGCCAGAAGTTGATATTGACGAGTCCGATGGTGAGATGAAAGTACATATTGAAATAGACGTGGAATTTTATGAAGACAGATGAGCCAGAAAAGCATTCTGAAGAAGTGTTTGCACCTAATACGATTGTCATAGATACATTGGCCGCATTTGTGATCTATGGTGAAATGAAGCCTCTTAAGTTAGTAACTCCAAATATTTAGGAACGAGCAACGAATCCACACATTACTCGTTTTCCTAGGATTGTAAATGCTATGGATGCATTTAACGTAAAGGTATATTTGGAACACAAAGCAGTAATAACTTTATAATACTACATTTGCCTTTACAGATAGTACCGACACCATTAGTAGGCCATTATGCCATTTATGCCACGAAAAGGAAAACCAAGTAATATTGTTATACCTGCAATAAAGCAGTTTGCGTGGAACATTCCATATTAAGGTATTAGTGCGAAACATGCACTCAAGCGTTTAACGAGCACGAAACAACAGCTTAACTTTAAACTTTAAATCCCACCGCTTTTTTTTCAAACTCGAAGCTATCGCTAATCGTAGGGTTAATAAACAAAATAGCCATATATGGAGCGAAGACAATCCTCAAGCTGTCATTGAGACACCATTACATCCATTAAAATTTACTGTTTGGTGTGGTTTACGGTCCTTATTTCTTTCGAAATGAGGAAGGAGCTGTCGTTACGGTGAATGGCGAGCGATATCGACCCATGCTAACTGACTTTTGGTTTCCACAATTTGATATTTGGTTTCAACAAATCAATTTGCCGACAATTTTCTTTCCAGAGGCGGTCCTGTTAATTGGCCTCCTCGTTCGTGCAATTTAACGCCTCTTGATTACTTTTTATGAATCTATGTTAAGACAGTGGCCATTGGAAGCCAATATTCAAGCCACCATTGACGAAATACGGCCACATTTATTGGAAAAAGTGGTCCAAAATTGGTTGATGTGAGCGAAATCAGGATATTTAAGCAAGTTGTTTTTAATTGTCAAATGTTTTGATGAAAATGTGCATAAATATTAGATTTTCTTCGTTAATTTCATTCAATTTTGCATCCAATTAATTGATAAGGTGTGAATAATGATATGAGTTGATTGTTTTACATTTTGGATTAAGTCATGTAATTTATATTGCGCTATCTGAGCAGATCATCCAATTTAGGTTTTCATAGAGGAGAACCTGCCGATCCGTGCTACGTAAAACCTTTACATCATCAGTGTACATTGAAGATTTCGAATATATTCTTCAAAGAACAAGAAAGTTTCGACCATTAAACCGTATAAAAAGATTAAGGGATTCTGGAATCAGGCTATCGAAACTTGGACTACAAGGGTGCTCCAGACGAACATCTACCCAACTTTTTAAAAGGAATCAATTACTTTGAGCGTCTTATCGGATACAAGTATAATTCCACATACCCAATGCCTTTAAAGGCTTGTGTTATATAACATTTGTAGAAATGTCTATCAAACCAATTTAAACATTTTCAGATAAATTGATTGAATTGAAGACTGTAAAGAGCATTGCTATCATATAGTCTTGCAAACAATAGTGTCCAAATACACACCCAAAGCACAAATTTTGTTTGTGCTTTACATGTATTTAATGATTTAGATTTTTTTTCTATATATACCAATTTTTCTATATATACCAAAATTCAAAAAAGTCTTTATTTCTTTTCCCAGATCTATTGTTTATTTATTTGTTGTTGTTTTATAAGATTTTCTGGTTGAATAGTCTGAAAAGAAATTTAAACCGAAGTGAAGAAAGAAAATTTGTATATGTACAATATACTGTATAAATTTGAATAAATAGAAAATATAAAAACCAAATTAATGGGGAAGGTCCCCGGTTGTGCAGAGAATTTTAATCGGATCATCCAGTAATGATCGATGAGACCCGCTATCAACACTTAACCTTTTAAAAGAGAAAAAAAAATTATTAAAAGACAAAATGTATAAAAATGAACAAATGTATGTAAACTAAAATTAATAGAAATTCCACCAGTTGGCACTTGGAATAGAATGCAAAATGATTCTTAACTTTCATAATTTAATCATCTAAGTCTGAATCACAATGAATGAATGTGTAAAAACCAATACACATTTCAGCGTATTTTTATCATACAGAACTTTTCCATATGATACATGTGCTAGTGCTACTCCTGGTAATTCTGTGCTGCAATTCTCTCAAGCAAATATTTGACCATGCATGAGAAAACAGTATATGCGCCCGACCAGCATCAAATCTAAAATGAAACTCAGCTTTATGCTCTTTAAATATATTTTTATATACCTGTTAAATTTACTTATGCTGACAAAACCCATCTTAAATTGCTATCAGGCGGTGAACTTACTTCCTTACTTATGTAGCCATTACAACAGAAAATAGATTTAAGCCAAATCTAGTATGCTTCGCCAGCCATCTCTTTCCTTCGCTAGTTGGCGCCAGTTAGAAATTCCAAGCGCTGACAAGTTTTCCAGTGCTTGATCTTTCCACCGGAGGTTAGGTCCGAATATAACATTTTTTTAGCCGGAGCGTGTTCTCCCATTCGCATGACATGGCCTAGCCAGCGCAGCCGCTGAATTCTAATGCGCGTTACTATGTCGGTGTCGGCATACAGCTTATACAGCTCATGGTTGTACCTTATTCGATACTCGCCACCAACGCAAATATGTCCAAAGATCTTGCGTATAACGTTTCTCTCGAAAAGTCCTAGCATTCTCTCATCTCAGGTGAAAATGTCCAAGCTTCGGAGCCATATGTAAGGACAGGCATTACGAGAGATGTGTAGAGTGTGATTTTCGTTTCTCGAGAGAAGGCCTTATTTCTCAATTACTTACTTAGCCCAAAGTAACTCCTGCTAGCAAGAGTCATCCTTCGCAATATCTCCATGCTGACATCATGAGCCTCATTCCTGTCTCTACTCATCTCGAATTTCTTACACTCGCGTCCTTCTAGCTCTGTTTTTTTTCGCCTGAAAAGACGTCTCTATACCGCTCCTTAACAGCTCGCTGCGGTAGCGTCGCGACACTCCTGATCATACTACTCATTCCTCAGAGACCGGTAGAAACCTCCTTAGCAGTAGTAGTCATTGAGTGGGATATATGTGTCCACTGTGCGCATGTATCATCAAGAGGGGGAGTATTCTGCATAAGCAGATCCGATAATAAAGTGGTGAAAGCATTTGCTGTCTCTGGTGATTGCAGCTTATTGACGTCAAGCTGTCTCTGTGTGGGACTTCGTTTGTTCTTTGAGACACATACACGAATTCCTACCTTAGATGCAACAAGGTAGTGATCCGAGTCGATGTTGGCTCCACGATCGTTTTTACGTCCATCATACTGGAAGCATGCCTTCCGTCGATCACCACGTGATGAATTTGGTTTTTTGGTTATTGATTCGGACACAGCTACAGCGCTTTATGAAATCTGGTACTACTAATTACCGTGTTTCGTGCTGCGGCAAAGTCGATCAGCCTCATTCCGTTATCGGAGGTGTTCTGGTGGAGGCTGAATTTCCCGAAAGTTTAGCTAAAGGTGCCCTACTTACCCACCCTGGCATTAAAGTCGCCAAGCACGATTTTATACAGTGGCGGGGGCAGAGGTCATAAACTTCTTCGAGGTGCTGAAAGAAGTTCTCTTTGGTCGCATAGTCCTTCTCATTCATCGGAGCGTGGGCACATATTAGGCTGATGTTAAAATATTTTGCTTTAATGCGGATTGTTGCCAGCCGCTCATTCACAGGTGTGAACTGCGTCGCAGTCTCTTACTGAAAACAAATCCACATCCGAGTTTGTACTTCTCCGCATGGCATCTGTAATATATATCACAGGATGCTCTTTTAGAGCAATCTGTGATATATATTATGTAGCAGAACTTGCTACATGACGTCATCCTCATTACACTTCCCATGAGTTCAATAAGGATTGCGTAAGCCCCACCAGGTTGAGGCAGTTATACACATTACCTTGCAAAAACACCATCAGACTACGGTGAACTAAGGTGGGTTTTTGCTGCCCCGAATAGACATTCAGGTTGGCAAGCTTTTCACACGATTGAAACTTCATTTCCCACTTTCCCTCCTCTCAGTTGGACTGAGGTGTTATACGATCCGTGACAAGAATCAACTTGGCAGGAGGACTATCTCCTTCTTTTCTACTTGTGGGAATTATATGCAGAAAAAATATAAAAACATCAAAAATTACGGGTGTTTTAAAACCGACCAAATCGGGAGAGGTAGTGAAACTCTGGAGAATATCATATCGAGAGTCTTCTGCTTTCACGTTCAAGCGCAAGCTTGCCTATATCAACCAGTATCCCGTCGATAATCAGAAAAATGGCAACAACTGATCATGACGAGAGTGATAAAAATAATTAGCGTCATACCGTAGATTTAGAGGTTTTTTCAGGAAAGGACCTTCATGGTATGGCGACATAAACAATTAATAGCTCAATGGCAACAAGGAGTGGTGATAAAAAAGAGCTAAAGATTAAGCGTTCGGCTAAAGAAATCGCTAAACTACTGGCTAAGATAGTTGGACGGTGCCTCAACTGCCTATTCGGCTTTTAGCGAGATCAAAGTATATTTGGTTATGGCGTCGGTCTACAGAAACGACCTAACGGCATTACCAAAACTGATATTTGGAGACTATTAGAATGAAAACCAGCACAGATCTTTCATCTACTGATGGATTTGTTTTCTGGCACCCCACCAGTAACACGAGAAGCAGGTTGGCATCAGGGCAATGTAAAATTTATCGCTTTTGACAAGTCATACCTTTCGCGTGGCGTGCGTCTTGAGCTTATACCGAAATGTGCTTTACCTGACCGCGAACATTTGCTTAGATTTTCTCTGAACTAAGTAATCCTATCACTTAATCCTAATTAACAAATTCGTACATCCGAACCGGCCAAACGCATATTTGAAGAATACCCAACATTGTGTTGCGAGCCAAAATATGAAATATGCACATAAGCATATTTTGCCTCGCGACATATTTCCCGAAATTGTGAAATACATATTTATCCGTATACATATCAACATTGCTCGAAGTTGTGATATACATAATCCATATTAATATTACTTATAATTGTGGAATGCCAGAACATTGAGTCAACTGAGTTGCAGTTGGGTGTGAACAAGCTGAAAAAGCACTTTCCACACAATTCGTAGTTCTGCATTTACGTAAGCATACCAACAATGTTTAGACATTCCATGATAACTAAAATCACGTGGACTACTCATGTATGTGAATATCAAAAAGTTGCTTACACACTTGTGGAGTGAATAGATCGTGTACATACATACATACGCACATGTGGTGTGAATATATTATTGTATGTTATAGTATTATGTTATATGTGGATAGTAATAGAAAAATGGTATATAAACTGCCAGCTTACGGAAGGCAGTCGCTTTTTCAGTTGAGAGTCTTGTTCTAAGTTGTGAATTGTAAATTACTGCGATCCTTGCGAGGCCCTCCAGTATTAGTGTAAAAATGTATTAGTATAAGAGTGTAAAGTAACACCAGGAATAAAGTGAAGACCTAAAAGCGCAAGTATCGTATAATTAACCCTGTTTTATTTCAGCTAACCAGTGTGATAGTCTCGAAGGATATTTAGCAGCTTAGGTTTAGGTGCGAATTTTGTGTGTTATATCCTCGAGTCTAGCCGTTAGGTATTTAGTGACTGTTGGTGAAAAATAGTACACAACAATTGCCAATCATTGTGAATCAGGGGCCTTTCAATCCGCTGGTGAAATCATGTAATCCAAGCAACCTACAAAGTCTGGTAAAAGACACTCACAAGTTCCAGGCCAGCCTCATCGTAGGATACCTTAGAAAGCATAAATGTGTTGAACAAGTTTCTGTAACATGCAGGGGGCCTCAGAGGTTTCTAGACATAGAAAGATATAATCCAAATCTTCCCAAATTCCAAGCGTCCTGGTTAAACCAGATGGCACCTGATCACAACTTACACCGAGACGGTAGAAATATTGATGAACTCACACTTTCCTGATGATCCCCCCGAAACCAAACAAAAACAAAGCAATGCCGTACAGTCAACAGCAATATTGGTAGCTTTTCTTCTTAAGTTGGGTTTACGTGAAACTGATTGTCTAGTGGTTGTTGAGTCTTAACAAATTTCGTTTTATCATATTTTCCTCATTTTTTCGCTAAGAACAAAAATAAACAATAAAAAAAAAAACATCGAGAAATTTCTACAAATTGTTTAATCTAAGTGCTTGACAAAAATTATTCAATTGATAGAGTTGGTAATGAAAATTTCCGCAAAGATGTTACATTACGTTTGAAAAAGTCTCGTTGATTTCCTTTTAAATATTAACGTTAAATTCAGAAATTTTGAACGTTTAGAAGTTTTGCATAGCTATTTTCATCTTGTTTATCATCATTATCATCATCATTATTACTTCGCAATAATTAAAGCTATGATAATAAATAGAAAGAGTGTAATTGAAGTGAAATTGAAAAATAATTGAATTAAAAATATTGTATCATATGTAGGTACATAGGCCTTTATTAGAAAAAAGAAGCTATGAGCAAAGTCTGAACAAAAAAAAAAAAAAATTGTACATATACAAATTAAAATACCATTATAGCAAGGTTCCAATTGAAGGCAGGTTGATAAGTCAATGTTAAAAGTCGCAAGGCCAACTCACTAAGCACTGAGTACTCACAGTATGCTATGTACTACTATACTACACAATATATCATTCTACACTATATTTACCTTACAATATTCATCTTTGTATTTCCAAACATGATTATTAGGTGTACTTATGAGAAAATAAAAAGCTTTTTGTAATGGGAAAGTAAAAAATATTTTATTCAAAGTACTATTCACCGCTTTCTCGATGAAAACCATTCAGATATGAAATTTTTCAGTTCTTCAGATGTATTGCTCTTTATACGTGTCCCATTGATGGAAGCAAATAGTAATAAGAAGAAATCAATTCTGGTGAATACGGCTGGTTCCCAGCAAAGTGAATTTATGATAACCTAAACAGATTTTGTTTTAATTAATTTGTTGTCGGTAACGTGCACTATTCATTGTTTTCTTTCCAGTTGCTATTGGCATAAAGTGTAATCTTCGGCCAATATTTCAATTCAGTGATCTTCCATGTTCTTCATTTCTCATATCAAATTCATTATTTCTGAATCATTAAAACAAACTCTTATATGTTGCTAATAATGGAGCATGGTCACCAAGAGATTCTTCCTTGAGATTCTGATACGTTTTTCTTCAAATTCTATGTTGTAGGCATAAAATTCGACATTTTTAATATGAAAAAATATTAAAAAACTAAAATAAATATGTGGCACTTAAAGCCCCAAAGGGCTCATTGGCCGAGCTTCTCTTCCATTACTGTTGTGCGTCTTAAATTTGGACAGTATTAGAAGGAACCTACTTATTTTAACCAGTTCCGAACGGCAGAACACTTGTGACATCACTTTTTCTGAGCTTTGTCACAGAGTTCTTTTAGAAGCTTTTTCATGGCAAGTTGTTACTGTCGGAAGAATTGCCAATTGCTTGCCGATAGGTGGGTACCATTCGAAAGAAAAATCTTATCGATATTAAATTTGTTATGCATCAACCGGGGATTGAACCACGACCTATAGATCAGAAGGTGAACACACTAACCACTGAGCTACGGCACCCAAAAAAAATATTACGTTGTATTACAAATCAGAATTTCAACGAACATTTGTTGAGAGATATCAAAGCAACAAAAAACTCATTGTTCGTTCACAATAAGCATTGCCTATACAGCCATCTATCCGCTAAGACTCATTTCATATGCAAACACAAGGTAAATGGTTCAACAAATCGTATTATTCGGTAGGCTAAAAAAAGTTATAGCAGTTTTTGAGCTAAAAGAAGTCTAAATTCAACAGTAAATAATTTTTGTTAAGTTCATCCCAAATTCATTCGAAAAAAAATATTCACCCAAAAACGAATATGTTTTGAGATGCTCTGTTTAATCTCAGCATGCGTATATGCAATGAGTTTGAAAAAATGTCCCCAAGATATTTTGAGTGTTTAAAGTCGACCGGCAAATATCTGCATTTATTGGGAAAAATGCAACGAAAATGGACTTAATTTTTATTGTGGAAAGACTCCGAGACTTAGTATGGGAGCTATATGAAAAGTTGGCGTGGCTTACCTCTTTCTTATAAATCCAATTAATTTTTCAATATTATTCTACACCTTAAATTTGTTTGTCCTACGTAGAATAGTTCGTAAGTTATAGCGGTTTAAATTTTTTAAAATTTTCACAACTTTGTATGGTAGCCCCATTAAGAAGTGGGCGTGGCATGTTGATTTTTTGCCAGATTATGTACAACTAGCATATTAACCTAAGTGTTGATTATAATCCACACCTTAAATCTCGTTATTCCACGCTGAATAGTTTGCAAGTTATAACCGGTAGCATTTTTTTTTTAATTTCCGCAAAGATTTTGAAAATTCCGAGGTTAGTCGCTTTGAATGCTTGGTGTGGGCGTGGCTATTGACGGGTCATGCCCAATATCAATCCCCTCCGTACCCTTGGATCATAGGTTATTTATGCCAAATTTCGTCGAAATAGCTCAGTATTTACTCAAGTTATCGTGCGAATCAGCCAGGTGACAGACAGACGGACGGACGGACGGACGGACGGACACCGTTAAATCGAAAATTTAAGCAACGCTGATCACGAATATATATCTATGTCTATATCTCCGGAGATTCCTTCAAGTGGACACAAATATCTGACCGAAATGAATATACCTTGCATATTGCATTATGAAGGGTATAATTATGAAAACCAACTGTTTTATTGCTTAGATAACAGTGAAAACACTAAAAGTCCCAAAAACAGACGGCACAAAAGTTTAAATACAAAAGACCTTTTTTTTTTGCCAGAATTTAATTAAATTAAAAGAGTTAACTCAAATTAATATTTGGATGGACGTGTTTAATTTGGTTTAAATTTTCATTTGATTGAAGAACAGATTGAAGAAAATAACTCAAGTTTTCTGCAAAAGTCTTAAAAGTTCTAAAATAATTATACACAGAGTGATTTTTTAAGAGCTTTCGGATTTGATTTAAAAAAAAAACACATAAAATTAAAGGACAAACGTAAACTAAGGAAAAAATGGCAGATTACGAGGCAACCAGATGACAAGAGAAGACTTAATGCAGCGAAGCATGTCAAGCAACTTTTTTAAAGACGACTCTATTCGAGAAATTCAGGAATATGTGAAAGGCTTATCTGCCACTGAAGCGTCCGATTATGCACTTTGGAAAGCTAGTAAAAAACTTATCAAGTCAGTATCTGGCTACTGGTACCTCCCACTAAAATGTATCATGGAGATTGGGCCAAAACAGATAAAGAAAAAGCTGCTACCTTTGCACTCCACCTTTCAAACGTGTTTCAATCAACGAAATAGAATATTTCCTTGAATCTCCTTGTCAAATGAATTTTCCGATTCGAACAATAAAAAAGGATGAAATAAAGAGAGAATATATAAGACCCAAACCAAATAAGGCTCCTGGCTTTGATCTTATCACTGCCAAAATACTGCAGGAACTACCAGAAATTGGACTTAGATTCATAACGCACCTGTTTAATGCGATTACTAGAAGAGGTTATTTCCCCTATCAATGGAAAATATCTCATATAATTCTTATACCAAAACCAGAAAAACCTCTTGAACAAGTTATATCATACCGACCGATAAGTCTTCTACCTATTATCAGTAAGGTTTTTGAAAAGATACTGTTAGCCAAACTAAAGCCAATAATGTACTCTCACAAACTAATTCCTTACCATCAATTTGGTTTCAGGAAAGATCACGCTACTATAAAACCAGTGCATAGAGTATATAGAGTGATAAATACTCCAATGAATAACAGACAATATTGCACGGCTGCGTTTCTTGATATAAAACAGCCCTTCGATAAAGTTTGGCACGCTGGTCATAAAGTATATAAACTAAAGAAAATGCTTCCAAACTCGTACTATGAAATACTATAATCATACCTGACTCGACGGAAATTTATGGTAAAATTTAACGATAAATTTACGCAAATATATGAAATAAACTCCAGTGTACCTCAAGGTAGCGTACTTGGTCCTGTATTTTACACTTTATTTACCACTGACTTACCAACAACACCAACTAACACGATTGCAACGTTTGCTGATCATACAGTTGGCTTGGCAACTAACAAAACTGCACAGGATAATTGGCCGCAATTGTCAATTGTCTCTGGATAACAAATTATTAATATATAAAGCAATTGTCAATCCAATATGGACATATGGAATACAGCTGGGGGGAACAGCCTCAAAATCTAACATTAACATCATACAACGGTTTTTATCCAAAGTACTGCGAATAATCACAAATGCACCTTGGTTTATTACGAATGGCATCATAGATCACGATTTAAAAACTCCAACCGTACAAGAAGAAATAATTAAATACAACCGAAGTTATCTACAACGTTTGGAGAAGCATCCCAATATACTCGTCACTGAATTGAAGAGCAACATAAGAACAACACATAGCTTAAAAAGATTTGCATCATCCATAATAATATAATGAAACATTATGTATTGTAAATTATAAATTATTATTAGTATAGTGGGTGCCGTAGCTCAGTGGTTAGTGTGTTCGCCTTATGATCTGTAGGTCGTGGTTCAATCCCCGGCTGATGCATAACAAATTTAATATCGATAAGATTTTTCTTTCGAACGGTACCCACCTGTCGGCAAGCAATTGGCAATTCTTCCGACAGTAACAACTTGCCATGAAAAAGCTTCTAAAAGAACTCTGTGACAAAGCTCAGAAAAAGTGATATCACAAGTGTTCTGCCGTTCGGAACTGGTTAAAATAAGTAGGTCCCTTCTAATACTGTCCAAATTTAAGACGCACAACAGTAATGGAAGAGAAGCTCGGCCAATGAGCCCTTTGGGGCTTTAAGTTCCACATATTTATTTTATTTTTTTTATAAGTTTATAAGGGGTACAGCACTGCTGCTTCCTCTACAAAATAAAATGTAAATATTATTAATGACTGCTAAATATCCAATGGACCAATATCCAATATCCAAAAAAAATGGAGTTAAAAAAAATAAAATACAATAAAATAAAATAAAATTTAGAGAAATTAATGAAATCTTTATTTGAGCCAATAGAACGATCTATGTACAATAATTCAATGTTTAAAGATGATTTCATGTAAATGTTGACCGCGGCTGGGGCTCAAATTGTTCATACGCTGGGTCCAATTTTGGCATGCTTTCTCCAACATATTTCTTCACTATTGGCTTCCAGTGCGTCAACCGTTGCGAGCTTGTTGCTATAGACATGAACCTTAACATAGCCCCACAAAAAATAGTCTTAAGGCTGCTGTGCTGCCACGTGCTGTGTGGCATGTGGCAACGTCTTGTTGAAACCACATGTCAGTCAAGTCCATCTCTTCCATTTTGGGCAAAAAAAAGTTTGTAATCATCGCACGGTAGCGCTCGCCATTCACAGTAACGTTCCGGCCTTCATCATCTTTGAAAAAGTACGGTCCAATGATGCCACCGGCCCATAATCCACACAAAACAGTGCATTTTTCGGGATGCATTCGCAGTTCTTGCAATGCCTCTGGCTGCTCTTCACACCAAATACGGCAATTTTGATTGTTCACGTACCAATGCAACCAGAAATGAGCTTCGTCGTTGAACACAATTTTCCAATCAAAAAGTGAATCTTCATCCATCAAAAGTTAGCCGTTGTGGTAGGTCGTGTGGCTTCAATTCTTGCACGAGCTGTATTTTAAAAGGTTTTATATCCAAATCGTTCCGCAAAATTTTCCACGTAGTGGAGTGACAGAAGCTGAATTGCTGCGAACGGCGCCGAATCGATAATTGGCAGTCATCAACAACACTGGCGGATACAGCTACGATATTTTCCTCTGTCCACACTCCACGTATTCGTGTTGGCGGTTCAATGCCCAATAATGTAAATTTGGTGCGAAATTTAGTTACAAGATTCCGAATAGCCGCAGAAGGTCACCCAAACTGATCATAAAATGGAAGAAGTGCACGATGTGCTCTCTTAACCGAGCATGAATTTTGATAATAAAATTCAATAATCTGCAAGCGTTGTTCGTTTGTAAGTCGATTCATGATTAAATTATAGACCAAACTGAACATATTTGACAGTAACATGTTACATGAAAACAGCTGAGCTTCCAAAAACAGTGTTGCCAAAAAGAAAGTTGCTAAAAAATTACCCTGTATTATTGTTATAAATTAATATTTAATAAAACGTTGACTTTTTCTTCGTAAGGATAAGGAACAAATATAATTATATTCGAAGAGTTGTTAGAATGTTCTTCAATTGCCTGAGTGCCAAGTGAAATAATCTTCTGTAATGTTTTCCAACTTATCCACTTCTTATATATGGATAAATAGAGTAGAAGATATAGCATAAGCAATAATATTCAAGTAATTACTAATATTACCGATTACATATTTGAAATTTCTGCATGAGCGCTCTTATAATATGTATATGCAGTATAACTATATATTATTAATACTAAAGTTTAATGAGTTGCACTAATGAGTTTACTTTAGTGACAATGTCTACATAAATGGGTGTGTTACAATAATTATACACATTTTTTTAACGTTAGGTTTTATGTACTTTATACGAGTATAGGTATATACATATTATATTTATGGACCATTCAACAAGTATCTAATACTAGTTGGTTAAAATTTAACCAATTTGTACATGCTTGTAGAAGCACAATTTTAGTTGCCTATACACGACAACAAAATACTAATTAATGAATTTAACCAAACATTTAAAATATTCATGTCAAGCATGTGGCATTTAAGCCAAGGGTATTACAACATCGTAGGCATATGCTGTCCCATATTCGCATATGTTAGTACACATGTGAGAATGTTTATATTCAGTTATATTATATACAAATAATCTAAACAACACATGCTGCTCTCATGCAAATATTTGTAGTCAAGCTTTTTTAGCTGTGTCTCGCAAAAGGATATATGAATTGGCAAATAGTAAGCAACTTACCAAACTCATGTTTCGGCATAATATCAACCATTTATAAAGTGTGTGTGAACTTTTTAGTTCTAAAATGGAAGTGTACACTTATATGGTATACTGTGGTATAATCATTTATGTATGTATATTTTATAAGTTTCCAAAGTAAAATAAATTTGTCAAATTCATATGAAAAATGCCCATTTCAACCAAAGTGGCAGATTTAATCAAAATATGTGTTAAATGAAAGTCTTGGGGATTCATTAGGGGATTTCCGTGAAAATATTTGTAATCACAGAATTTTCTTATGTACATTTATAAGTTAAATGGTTTTAAGGATCGCAACTTTTAAAGAGATTATCTATTGAATAGCATTTGTGTTTGTAACATCAAACTTAGTAAAATATTGATCAACTATTGATGCTACAACACTGAATTAGATTATTGCAATAATTTCTTATAAGTGAATATATTAAATATTCACTTTGTTTCGTCGCTTGCAAAAATTGTCATGTCAAAATTTTTATTACAATAATTGTTATTAACTTCTTATCATCTCGTTGATCGTTCGGTGCAGAAGAAAGCATGCCCAGTCTGAACATAGATGTACAGAAACTAATTCTGGCTCTTCCTCTTCATTACAAAGGTCGTCCGTTACTTCCTAGATTTCATATTTTTCGTCTGGAGTTTCTTTACCGGTACTAGGAATATGAGAGGAATCTAAACATAATTAATGATCATGATTTGAGGTTGCTTTTACATTTTCAATTAATCTGAGGTAAATTTGAACGACGCTCTTAGGGACGCAACCCTGTTCTGAGCATTTCCTGAAGAACGATCTTGTCAGCCTTGTACTTATAGAGGACACACTTATAGAGGACATCTGGATAGAGGCACCATTCCTTTCAAGGGGATCAAACAATGCACTTTCTCATTCTTCAAGTGACTGGTTCCAAGTCCAACAAACAACCTCGATATGAAGTATTTTTAATATTCACAGTAGCAAGTCTAAAATCTTTATACAGACGACTTCGGTCCCAGAACTACCCGACCTGACATATAGAAAATTACTTTGATGAAAAGTGGTTTCCTTATAAAACATATGTTTTAAGTTTCAAGCCGCCACGTTGTTTTGTCACCGTTATGCAATTCAATACTTTCATTTGAAAGGTCCAACGAATATTAAAGCGGAACTAGATTCTACTCTGGGGGAGACATGGGTCCACCACTCCACACCTTAGAGAAAGGACCAGTCAAAACAGTGGATTAAAACAGTGGAAATCGTGTCCAAAGAAGGAGAAGACAGTTCGATCTGCAGGCAAGGTTATGGCGTCTGTGTTTTGGGATGCACATGGGATAGTTTTTATTGATTTTCTTCAAAAAGAAAAAACAATCAACGGCGAGTATTATGCTAATTTGTTGCACCTTATTTGCCAGATTTAGCTCCTCCGAATTATTTTCTATTTCCAAATTTGAAAAAATGGCTTGGTGGTGGAAGATTTGCAAACAATGAAGAGGTGGAGTCTGCGGTAGATGGCTATTTTAATGAGCTGGACAGTTCATACTATAAACAGGGTATCAAAGCTATAAAGAAAAATTTTCCCAAATTTGTTATTTTCTTTGTTAGGTCGGGTAGCTTTGGGACCACCCTCGTACCTATAAAAAAAAAAAGAAATCAATTAATAATGTCTCAATAATTAATTTTCGAAACCGATTTTTACATTTGGATATTCCATTAGTAAATTACTGCATATAGATCGCAAATGACAGCTTTTTTGCACTGATTTTATAGAAAATTTATATTTACTATTTTTATTATAAACATGTAGGATAAAGCTATGCATCCCCTCATTCTCTTTAGGTACACCACTGACTCTCTATCACCTAAGTCGATATTACTTATGCGATCACTATTAAGGGCAGACTATTTAAATCAAACATGATTGCTATAAATCATTCCTCCGGGAGAAGAATATATGTACGTATACCTATATGATATATACAACTATAAGTGTACTATATTGTATTCAATCATAATTGAAAATAACTTTATTTGTATACAGTGGTCATAAACGCTACTCAAAAGCAGAAAGAATATAATATCTATTTCTACTCACACCCCATATGTACATACTTACATATATGTAGTATATGATTTCTTATTGAAACCAAATTAAATTTCCTCTAGCCTTTCTAGTCTCCCCAAGCAATTTACTTTATTATCTTTGTTACATCCGTGCTTACACATGCAGGCGTGTATATATACATATATGCGCCGACATGTTATATTGTATGTTTCCTGCCTCCATCATCTTATGTACACTTTGCATGGTTGTATATTACTACACATACATAAGTGTAACTGAATGATTTGCTTTTTGCCATATTATCAGATTGGTTTGTTTCATCATTGACAAGTGCTATTTCCCTCTGGTAATTTCACATGATTTTCGGCTGCTCACACATTTAACTTAACTATAATCGGAATAAAATCCTCAGTATATAGATATACACTGGGAGAATCCTATATACTTTAATGTAAAAAAATAAATAAATAAAAAAAAAGGAAATTTGAAGAGGACGAATTTCTTTATTGGACGAAGATTCATGTCAAACAAAGTTTCAACATTATTACTGGCTATGGGAATGATTCAAAAGCAAGGAAATTGCGTCCTATACGCATTGAAGCCGAGAGATATTGAACGCCGATTTTTCACGTTCAAACAATTGCTTCAACGACAGAACAGAAATTGTTTTTGTTTTCATCGTATAAATTCATTTTTTGACTTAAATAAAGGCTTAAAGGCCCTCAAAACCAATACAAGGTCCCAATACAAACGAAATATGTCCAGTAAACTTTTCCAAAACCTTTATAAAATTTCACATTAAAATTGCTTCATGTTATGAAACAAAATATTTCTACTTTTTATCACTTTCAATATAGGTTAAAAGTAATAAATTAATAAAGATGGAATTTTTATAAAAAATGGAATAACTCCAACAAATTTCATTTCACTTTCGACCTGTAACTAGCTCTACACTAATTTTTAAAGAAAATTAGCGAGAAATAACCCTTAAAGGTAGGACAAATTTAGAAAAAGGTAACATTTTACACTTTTATATGCTTCGAAAGGTTAAGCCTTCCTCTTTACAAAACTGTCTCAAAATCTTAAATCGTTTACAAAATATCGAATTTATCAATTGTTTAATACAGAAAGTACCAAAAAACCGTTTTTTTTTAATAAATAAAGATTTTGGGAGTATATGGAAAATTGAAACGTGGCTTTGTGTCGCACTTGATCAGATCTACAATGCCTACGAAAATGTTGTAAAGTTTTAAGAAATATTTCTCTCTTTGGAAACGTTTTCAAAATCCTTATACATATGATATACACTTAGCAGAAAAAGTGTACGTATAAGAAGTAAACAATTCTTCGCTGCACTAAATACCAATAAGGAAATAGTTTTTCTCAAAAGAAATTATTTTTATTTAAATGTTAGAGTATTATGTACACTTTAAGCCTAAATACATTAAATTGTAATGTACAGAAAAATTATGAGAAATAAAAGAATTCAAAAGCACCTGTTAATTGGTCAGAAAAAGTCTGCGTACAAAGATAAGGTTATATGATAAATTATTGTTTTTTGTGGGTTTTTGAAAAGATTAGTAGCTGGTTGGGTAGCCTTTCCGTTTTAGGACTTCTAGCAATCAGTTTGGCATAGACCTGACTAACTTGGAAGTGTCCTCCGTTGAAATTTTGTGCAACTCATCTAAAATCACATTTTTAAGCATTTACTTGGAGGTGATGGTGTGCTGCCTTATCCTGCGCTCAAGTAAATCCCACAAATGTTCAATAGGATTAAGGTCAGGGCATTGTGGAGGGGTTTTGCATTGATGCGGGACATTATATAATATCTAAAGCTTCACATTATGGGCAGTATGCTTCGGGTCGTTATCCTGTTGAAAGTGCCAGCCAGAACCCAGGCCGAGATTTTCAGCACTATGCTTCAAATTTTATTTTAAAATATTTAAATAACCTCTCTGATCCATAATTGACTCAATGAACACCAAATTGCCGACTGCATTGGCAGCCATACATCCCCATACCATAATACCACCTCCGCCATGTTTAACCGTGCCCAAAAGATTTTGCGCATGAAGGGCTGTGCATGGTTTCCGCCACACAAGCTGACGTTTTTTAATACCAAACAGCAAAAAAACAGCTCTCATCTGAGAATAGCACCTTTTCCCAGAACTCTGGCGGCTTATATTGTTTGGCAAAAGAAATTCGTTATTGTCGGTTTATGAGTGAAATAAACGGCTTCCTACGCGCTACGCGGCCACGATAGTTCTTTTTTTTTTTTAAATTTTACGCACGATGTCGTTATGCATGGTTTTGTTAAACTGTTCCTTAACATTTTGAGCAATTTTCATTGCGGTCAGTCGAGGATTATCCTGAACAAGCAGCAAAACACATCTTTTTTGTCGTTGGGTCAGAATAGAAGGTCGTCCTGAACGCGGTTGCGACACGAAAGTTCCAGTTTTTTGAAATTATTCATCACCGTTTGAATTGTGGGGTGCGCTCTCCAAAGGGTTTTAGTAATTTCACGGAAAGTTTGGCCTTCTTTCCATAATTTTATTACAATTTTCCGTTCTTCAACTCCAATTTCCTTTCTTTTTGAATTCGTCTTTATTAAACTTCTTGAAATAGATTATTCAAAGCACAAAATCGAACCACGATACGAATTAAATATAGAACTTGTGAAAAAAAAACTTTTGATGGCACGAGCGATCGAGCAAATGAGCGGGGAAGTCCCGGTTTCGTTTTGGTACGTAGACTTTTTCTGACCAATTAACAGGTGCTTTTGAATTCTTTTATTTTTCATAATTTTTCTGTACATTATAATTTAATGTATTTGGGCTTAAAGTGTACATAATACTCTAACTTTTAAATAAAAAATAATTTCTTTGAGAAAAATTGTTTCCTTATTAGTATTTAGTGCAGCGAAGAATTGTTTACTTCTTGAATGTACACTTTTTCTGCCAAGTGTATATGAATATAATACATATTATATACAACACCGGCTGACACATGTTTGCACACATGAGCGAGACGTATACATTCTGAAAGTTGGGCTAGTATGCACATTTCATTTATCTTGATCTAGATTCGTTTACATTGCAATATTTACATTTTGGACTCAGAAGAAATTTCTTTTATAAAAAAAGTCTTATTAATTCAAAATCATTTTGCATCTAAAGTACGAAGAAGGGTTGATCTCGAAGAACGGCCAGATATGGCTATCTTTTATTTAGCCCTACTTTCAGATTACATAGGTCTTGCTCATGTGTGAACGCAAAAGTTGACTTTCGTTACACGGTGTAATATATATTTTAAATAAGCCATGTGGACGAGTTTCTCTTTCAGTACTGATGTTTGTGTTAAATTTTGAAAGTATTAATAGATTTACCGGTTCCGAGTGTTAAAACTGTTGTGATACGATGTGCCTAGTCGAGTCGGGTACTTTGCCATTGTCAAGACAAAACCATATTATTTTTGAATAGTCATCATTAAAATAAGAAAGAACTATGCCTAACTGAACTTTTATTTTAAATTTCATTATAAAGTTATCATATAATGTACATACTCGTACTTTTGGTTTATTTGAATATATCATTATAGGTATTAATTGACAAAAATGAAAGGAATTTCAAATTCCAAAGAAGTAATTTTATAATGATTTTAAGTACTAGTTGTACTTTCAAATTACTGAAGATTTATTTTTTTTTCTTTTACCTTTACATAATTGTTTATTGAAAATTTTATTTTTGTCAAAATACTAAGTTCTAGTTCCATAGAGGTGATAGAAGATGATAAATAAGTATGTAAGAATATAAGAATGTTTGGATATGCATACATAAATTGCATACACTATTTTGGATCCAAAATAAGTCTATAATAAGCTAGAAAGTAACTCATTAATATCATGTTAATTAAAAAGTATACCGAATCTGACTCGATTCTTTTTTTAATGAGTACTAACATACTCGAGTACCAAAAATTGCCGACTCGGTACACGATCCTGGTCCAATTAACTCCTTGTCAAAAATTGACTTACTAACCAGCAATATTAGGGTTAATATTCATAATAATGTTACTGCGAATGAGTTTGATATAATAAAACAGAAACTGCTACTTAGCTTCATGAATTTTCTCATTTTTACAGTAAACGGAATTCTATGAGTGCCAATTTCTGACTCAAACATTAAATGAGGTCAAACTAATTGAAAATCTGCTTTCGTTTTGCTGAATCACTCAACGAAATTACAAAGAAGTTTTCTTTCTTATATAACATACTTTATACGATTGATATTAATGAGTTAGGGAGGAAATTTATAGTTTAAAATAGCAAGTTACTGTTAAACTTAGCATCAAGAGAATGTGTTAAATATTTCAAAATGAGTTTCATATTGACGAATTGCTTATATGAAGAATATTCTTAACGTTACATAAAATTCTATATCTAGTGTTTGTAGCAAATAATTCCAATAGCAACATATAAAAGAATTGTAAAAGAATGAAATACAAATAGATATTCTATTATCAGAGCTATATTTTTGCATTGTGTAATATGTAGGATAGGAAAGTCCTTAAAATCAACAATTTTTTAAAGTCTCACACCCCCAATCGGTAATACCGCAATCAAAGATATAACATATAAATTTTGGTCCTGGTTGGAGACGGTTAAGGAGTCTAAACTTTGACGCCTTCGAATGTCGTAGTATTGCTTTTGGGTAGAAAATTTCAAAAAATTTTAATTTTTTGAATCTCCATAGAGAAATCTAAACTTTGACCTCGGTGCGACACGCCTTAAGCGTCTCCAATCTGGACCAAAATATATATGTAAGGTCCTTTAAGGACCACCCTAATGTAGAGTCGTAGTGAGGGTGAGGTGACTTATATGCTTGCCGCGGTCGCGATCGAATAATATTTTTGTAAACAAATTTTTCTGACTATCGTGCAGAAATAAACTTTGTTCAATTTTTAAAGTAAGAGTTCCATACCCCAACCGTGAAATGGTTCGATACCAATGGAACATGGTCAGTATCCAAATATTTCTCTCAGTGAATGTTTGAAAAAATATCAATTCTCGGATTTGTTGGGCAATGAAATTTCGACATCAATTTCACAACCAGAAATTATCATATATTTGAAGAAAATTTTTATTTATTACACAACTCTTAGAAAAAGTTGCAGAAGATCCAATATCCAATATCAGAAAATTGGAGCCCCGTATGAACAAATTTAGAAGAACTCGTTAGTTGTAACGCCCCTTCATCATTGCCATACATTACCGACAACATAAGGAACACATTGCTTTTGCCTGATTTCCTCTTATCGAAGAATGAAGACCGATTAAAAACAGTGCATGGATTTTTCAAACTGAACTTATTTCTAAATTTGATGAGAATTCCCTAAAGAATTAAAAATATTGGTGGTTATGTCCGTTACTACCTCAGGAGAGCAATTTTATGCTTTTGCCTCAGATGACAAAATTATTTGATACAGCTCTGGCAATATGCTCCTCTTTTATTTTTCAAAAATATAGTTTACTTTAATGGGGTAAGAGCTGTTAAGGATCCCACAAAATATTGAAGGTATGGTCATTTCTCATCTCATCTTAAACGATTTACACAAAATATTTTATTAGCAAGAAAATAATGGTGTACTATTTAAATATAGTAAAGTAAAGATAGAAATATATATAATAAAGAAGAGGGCTACAAAAGTCGGTAATCTTAGCCCTGCAGTGCTCACCGTTGACTAAAATATAACATTACTCCAAAACCCTCACCAAATTGTTACACTCTGCGGATGTTCTGACTTTATTTTGTTTTCCGATCCCTGAATGTGGTAATTTTGTTTGTCACAGGGTATAAATGGTAAATGATATAAAAATTAAAAATCGAACTATGGTGCAACCGTTGACGTTGATAGTGGCAGATCGTGGGTTCTAGTCTCGTCGCGTTTACATTTTATATTTATTCACTATAATTTTGTTAAAAATTTTAATGTAGAAATGTGTTCAACAAAATTCAGTTACTTTTAAGCAAAATCTTTAACAATACTTTCTACAATAGAGATTCGAATCGGAGGAGGAAATTTTATAATTACTTGGTGCTAATTTTTATATAGAAACCATATTTTGCAAAATAAAATTTTTTTTATTTTTTAGCATACTTTCTATTAGAAACTCAGCAATTTCTAATTCGGGTAAATATTGTAGTATTGAAGTTATCGATAAAAAAAAAATAACCTACAGTCGGTTGGGGTCGATCAAATTATACCCTGCATATGTAAATATATATATATATATATATATATATATATATATATATATATATATATATATATATATATATATATATATATATATATATATATATATATATATATATATATATATATATATATATATATATATATATATATATATATATATATATATATATATATATATATATATATATATAAAGTTTGCGCGAATATCCATCTTTTTCTTTTATTACCACTTTTTGAGAAACAATTTTTGCATGTAATACTAATTTACACCCGAAATTTGGTTGACTTTGACAAAGGACTTTGTAACTTATGGCGGTTTTAAAGGGAATAATTTAAAGGAGGATTTTAAGATAATTCCGAGGCTTAGTATGGAAGCTATATAAAAAGAGGGCGTGGTTTACCTCTTCATTATAAATCTAATTAATTTTACAATATTAATCCACATCTTAAATTTGTTTGTCCTATGTTCAATAGTTCGTAAGTTAATGCGGTTTAAATTTTTTTAATTTTCGCAACATTGTATCTCCCAATAAAAAGTAGGCGTGGTACGAAGGATTTTGCAGGTTATTTCCAAATATCATATTAATCTAAGTAGGCGTGGCTGGCCTATTTTTGGCAAGGTTATGTAGTAGTGTAATTTACTCATGTAACTCTAGTTGCTCTTACAATACTAATCCTTACCTTAAATCTGGTTGTTCTAGGCTGAATAGTTTGCAAGTTATGACGGTCAATATTTTCTTTTAATTTCCGCAACTTTGTATGGGAGCCCCAATAAGAAGTGGGCGTGATATGCTGATTTTTTTGTCAGATTATTTCCGACTACCATATTAATCTAAGTGTCAATTATAGTTATTCTAGCCAGAAGATTGCAGAAGTTACAGCTGTTTCAATTTAAAATAAATTCGGTCATTTTGTATGGGGGCTACTACCAACAGTTGGCGTGGCGCGCCCATTTCCTGTGAGTCTAGTTGTTCTTAGTATACTAAGTTATGGCGCTTAAAAATATTTGTTTAATTCCCTCGACTTTGTATGGGAGCCCCAATAAAGAGTGGGCGTGGCATATTGCATTATGCAGGGTTTAAAAATTGATCAAAGCCGTTGAAGTTTTCATTATAGTATATTTTTGAACTTATTTTGCCGGACAATAACACTAAGCCATTGTGTTCAAGTAATTTCATAATTTCATTATGTCTATAACTTGACTTGCCACTTTTCAACTTACAAGTTCGTGTCAACAAACAACGTTTCTATCACAGCTAGAATTTGAAATGGAACTCGTACGTGACTTCATTGCCTGGCTGACAATAATCAGTTAGTTGACTGCATTATATTGGCATGATTTGCATGTCAGAAGTACTCATATATAAGTGTAGTATATTTGATCGATTTATATGGTACTCTTTAGAGCAATATACTAGTAACATGGTTGTGGCAAATAAATGCAGCAAATTTTTTATGAATTCTATTATGTTGATATTATTTGTAATGCAACCACAAAATTCCAAGTAAAACGTATAAATAGGATATTTTATTTAATGAAGAAGTTGCCAAAAATACAAATTTTCTTAAGTGATTTAAATATTTGTTGAATGACAGAGTTTGCTAAATGAAAGATTTACATACTTTTGTGCATTTTTAGGAAAATTCTTTATATTATGATAAAACACGGCAATATTGGGCCAAAGTCGTTTCATCACTTTTATTTATATAAAAGTTTTTATGGTAGAATGTACATATTTAAAAGAAGAGTCGATAAATTTAAAAAAATCAAATTCAATTGTATAAAAAAAAAAAAAAAAAATTAGACTATATTATATAGATATATGAATGAAGAGCAAGATTTAAATTATTGTAATTAAATATTAAATATTCAATGGATTTAATATGAGAAATATCTTCTATTATTTTTCTTGCACATCGATTTTATACTTATATTTCTTTGAAACATTTTATAAAAGGTTTGGCGAGATCATTCTCGTCCGTTCGCTTTATTATATATAGTTATATAGAAAATATTGCTTATGACATAAACTGTGAACACTGCTTACATAAGAACAACAAATATAGAAAAAACTTTGAAACAAGAGTTAAAAAAATAACAAATATCTTGTCCGACAGACCAATGTAATTATATGATATGAATTTTGGGTCGCAGAGTCTGACACTGTGATCGGATTTCCGCCATCAACCTTAGTTGTCTTCTAACCTAAAAAGACTGGCACAAATAGCCACAAAATCATATCAGCGTTTGTCATTGAGTATAGTGCATTGACAGGCTTCTTTTTAAAGCACGGCCGAATGAATCGTCCAGTTTATATAGAGCAGAATTCAGAAAATTACGCAGCATATAAAGGATGTCTGAAATGTCAGATGTGTACGATGACTAAAACGATTTGTATTTTGATAGCAGAACTACGGATTTACAAATTAAAATAACAACATTTTCATGGTGAAATGGCAAGCCTGTCTGAATGTACAGGAAACGTTATGAAATTTAATGTAATTTTGCTGTATATTTCAATACAGTATCCTGCGTTTCGCATTGTAATTATACTCTTCATATAAAATGGTTCCCATGATCATACAACACTCCAACCTTTCAACTCGCATAGTTAAATGTGAAAATACACTTTAGACATTTTACGCACATACGAGTAGACATGTAAACCTCATTAAAATAATGTAGTTATAAAAGGGTAATTAACATTTCTATGTTGTACGATATTTATTTACGCAGCATTTTAGCAAGGAAATACTTTTCCTGCATATCTAACTAACATACTGGTAAATATAAAAAAACAAGTAAATAAACAAATCTAATATATGTCCATTGTACCTACATATATATCTATGAGTTGCATTCGTTACAGTTGGGAAATAAAAAATATACAAATTTTACATTTTTATAGAAAACTTGAGTACAAGGACCGCTTTATAGCGTTTGAAGTTTTCCACCTGTAAGTACGCAAATAGATAACAAATAAACATCTACTTAAAGTTACTCACACTGAGCAATTGCTGCATACATAGTTGGTAGTGCATCGAACTTTGGCGTATGTTAGTCATTTATATACAGAGAAAACCAAGTGACAATTACATTTCAGACTTTCCACTCTTTTCCACTCTTTCATTCATTGAACATTATCCATCTACTTGTTTATAGTATTTTATGTGACAACTGGCGTCATAGTTTCATACGTATGTAGGTATAATAACAACCTGGCAGATAGAGAGATATTTAGATAGGTATGAACACAAAAGTGACTAGAGTAGAGTATGCAATCTACAGTCAGTCGTAAGCTTTATTCCCGCCACTTTGTAAATAATTGATATGCAAGAGCCAGAATAATAGCAACGATGTGTAGCACTAGATACACATGAAAGAGGTATAAGTCCACTATTTCGGATATGGATATATTTAAGAGTTTGCGTTTAAATCAAATTAGAATAAAAATATTGGCAATTGAATAACACAGTGAATCATATATAAAATTACATATAGGATAGTTCTTGCCTTCAGAGACTTATATTGAAAATATCAACTATTTTCTCGGAACATTTTAACCCTCTAGCTACCACCCATATTGATCATTATGGAGCTTTTTTCAAAAAAACCCTTCACTAAGAGTCACCAAAGGCAAACGCGTTGTAGTTTAAGGGATTTTTTGTAAAAAGACCCAAAGATAATCACCCTCAAATTGTGGCATAGTGTAATCGAGTTGGTTAAAGATTAATCCAGCTTACTTATATATATTATAAAAGAAAATATAAATAAACAATCATAAGATTATGTAGTTCTTTACTACACTTATCTTATTATTTTTAAAGTGGACTTATTCCACTTTAGAAAAGAATACAGCAGATGTGCATTTGAAAAACTGCTGTATAACTTAAAATAAGTAGAAGTATATGAAGTAATACATTACAATATACAAAATTTAGAAACCTACTCGTACATACATGAACCAATTTGAACATTTTAAATGATATGTTTAATATTTAATTCAATTAGGCACAATATGCGATAATATTATTTACAATGTAGCTGAATAATTATATTGTTTCATCGATTGAAGATTTCTGTCTTCTATAGTCTGTATATCGTATATATGAACAAATTTTACTTTTGAGTAGTCCAATTCAACTTATTGATTGCTCTGTATTGTTCCAAAACCCATATTTTTAATATTTTAACATTAGACGACGAGATGGAGTAATTATCGTGACCCCTTTCGAGTAATACCTGATTACTCCTCCAGACCTCATTTTGGATCAAGATCATTGGATATAAAACTTGGGTTAATGAAACAGTTTGTAAAGGCTCTTAATAAATAATGACAATGCCTTGCCAAAATAGGTAAAAAAAAAATGTTGGAAAGAAGTTCTGAAACGCTCGAAGATGGTATTCTCGATGCTCCTCAAATAAGACATTTAATGAAAAGCCAACATTGAACGAAGTGCATTGACTTCATTTGAACTAGTTGGAAAAACTTCTTGGCAACTCCAAAGCCAATAATTATGTGGAATTAGTGAACAATATGCTTGAGAGTTTTAAAGATCTTGGATGTGGAATCACTATCAAGATTCATTACTTACACAGCCACTTAGCTCACTTTCCACGGGATTCAGGTGACTCTAGTGAGGGCCAATGTGAGTGTTTTATTCAGAATATTAAAATAATGGAAGACCGTTACCAAGGAAAATAGAACATTCTTATAATGGCTAACTATTTTTGGAACTTAATAAGAGATCGGGCTTACTTACTACTTACTTACTTACTAAAGGTAACTTTGTAAAATGGGGATTTTACGTGTACTAAAAACGCATTCTGACCAATTACTCTGTGTTCGGAATTCATTTAGTCAACAAAAATATTAATTTTAACATATCTCGTTCATTTTGATGCCATTCAGCTATTTCTTTTTTGATCATGCTGAAATTTTAGGACATCAAAGAAGATAAATAAGATAAGTAAATTTCATTGCAATCGGACATCAAGTTACCCGGTACCAAAAAGGCTGTGGAGTAGTGTTATCAACAAAAACACTAGAGAAATGCGTTCTGCGGACACTTACTCGTACATACTTTTATTTGTGCCCGAAGGGAAATTGCGGCCCTAATGAGTATCTTGAACAGAAGATCGATTGTTAAAAATAATATATGTAATTACTGCCCTTCTTTGATTTCACTCTTTATTCCGCAGTATTCAAAATTGTTAATATTTTAAATAATAACTTTTAAAATTATGAACTTTCTCTGAATTCTATTAGTGGTTGATTTTTTGAGAATGCAGAATATACAGAAGTACACATAGCATTTTGAGGCCAAGTCATTTTCTTATTGCACAATTGCTGGTACACACGCCATATGAGTTAAATATAAAAATGCGCAATATGTGAAACTGCTCAACAAGGCAGTGTGCTAATTATGCCAATATGAATATTGTACCATATTTTCTGCAATTGTTTAATATGTTGTATATATTGCATGCATACTTAAGCAATGAACCTTAGAATACACTATGTTTCCATTCCATAAATGGAACCCCATGAACCAAGAGTTGATGAAGGCTCTTGCATAACTTTCACATGCAAAACATGTGAATGTTGTGCATGTGAACTTTGATGCAATTATTTATTGTTTTACTTTTCTTCTGGTTTTGTCTCAAACATTCAAAAACTTAGGTCTAGATTTTGTACCTTACAATGATACACTTGACTATACTTTCACTTGCTATTAAGTGCTTTAGCATTGCAAAATATGAAGGCACAAAATCGTATAACTCAACACTACTTAACACGATTCCGAATTACAAAATTCGTTAACCATTTCAATGTTCTCCTACTGCCAATGTCGTGAAATATAAGTATTGTGTTATTAATATAACCTACACCACATATATGTACTCGTGTTATTTCAACAGTTTATTTCACCTAGCATGTAAATGTATGTTATGTCGCGCCGAGTGTACATTTCTATGAGTTGCTCATGGGAACGTACACTAGGGCATTCGTTTTTTCTGTGTGCGACAAATTTACTATATGTACGTATTGTATATTACTCGCATATAACAAGTAATAGTATTGTAGAACCATTTCAAATAGGCCATCGTGAAAGTGGCAAATTATTTTGTTACACATTTTTATAAATATTAGGGTAGAAATAAATATTCAATGCTAATTTCACGCGCCAAACATTTTTCTAAATTTCCACATAAATATTAGCTACGTTAATGGCACCAATTAACATAAATTAAAGACAACAGAAAAAGTGGTTACTCAAAATGAGCGCCTTTTCGTTCGACGAATTAAGTGTAATCGCTAATTACATGTGTAGCTTGTACTTATACACTCGTCTTAGTTAATGACACGTATATTGAAAACATCAAGGAAGAACACATTGTAAGAAACGTTAAGTGCTTCGATTTCACGATAATAATATTGTTTCCTTAACCGCTAGAATCAATAAGCATCAACAAAACGTCCAACATTAAAATATATGATCACTAAATTCGAAGTACCCCTACTTTTAAGACCACTCTTAATGGCTGTAGCTATCCAAGTTTTTTTTTTTTTTTTTTTTTTTTTTAACAAGCTTTTTAATTGGATCTTTCTAAAATTACTTAGAAACTAACAATAAGTAATCAAATCTTACAAACTAACTAAAATTATGTGATATTCCCAACGTTCCACCACAATTTGTTGAGTCACGAGGTATAGCAATTTCACAGCATATTCAGTGTGTCTTTTCTTTTTAATCGACGATGCCCCGTGCTCAGCAACAATTGCCTAGCAAGGGGATTCGGATGACTGTGTAATTTTTGAATGTAGTTTCTGCAGGACATTGCAACTTCCTCAGAAATTGTGGGTACATTTACATCTCAATGGATATTAACGTTCCTCATATACCAAGGCGCGTTTACAATAATTCGCAGACACCTGGATTGTATTCGCTGCAATTTTTCGATATTTGAGGGAGATGCGGTGCCCCAAAACTGAATACCATAGTCCAGATTGGCTTCAGGATTGCTTTATATAATAGCACTTTGTATTCGAGATTCAACTTTGATCTTTTGTGTAACAGCCACCATAACTGATTAATTTTTAGCTTGATCTGAGTTTTCTTTGCCTCTATGTGATTGTTCCAGGTCAACCTTCTGTCGAGGTGAATACCCAAGTACTTTGTTGAAGAACATTGTGGAACTGATTGGCCATTAATTTTAAGTAGGGGACATGTATCTAGCCTTAGCGTGAAGGTTACATGTACGCTCTTTGATTCATTGACTTTTATACGCCATTTTGCTAGCCAGATTTCGAGAGAATCGACATGAGTCTGCAGGAGTTTAGTAGCTTCTATGGGGTTAGAGTGAGAGCACAATATTGCTGTATCATCAGCAAAGGTCGATATGAATGTATAGTTATTGTTGGGCATATCTGAAGTGTATAAGAGATACAGTAAGGGGCCCAAAACGCTTCCTTGAGGAACGCCAGCGTGAATATCCAATGGATTTGTTGTGTAATCCTTGTGATGTACGAGAAATTGTATTTTCGTGAGGTAGCTACTAAGCAATGAGGAGACATTTGCAGGCAGTAATAGTTTGAGTTTGTAAATAAGGCCATCGTGCCATACTTTATCGAAAGCTTGAGTGATATCAAGAAAGACAGCTGAGCAATACTTTTTTTCTTCAAAAGTGTTCCTTATTAGAGTTACAATGCGGTGGACTTGTTCTATTGTGCCGTGCTGTTTTCTAAATCCAAACTGATGTTGAGGAATCAGTTGGTTGAGATTAATAAATGGAGTTATATTCATGACAAGTAGCTTTTCGAATATTTTAGAAAATAGAGGCAGGAGGCTGATAGGTCTGTACGATGCAACTTTTGTAGGGTCTTTTCATGGTTTTGCTATCATAATAATTTTTGAAGTTTTCCAGCATTTGGGGTAGTGTTTGATACGAAGGATAGCATTGAAAATGTGCATGAGATGAATTACTGAAGCCGGAGGTAGCTCTTTTATCATTTTACCGGTAATTTTATCTGGACTAGGTGAATTTTTTGGGTTTAAATCTTTATAAATTGCTTTGGATATGTCCTTTTTTTAATTTTGAGCGTTATTGAGCAAGGTTGATAAGTTAATTTTGGTAATGAGGACTGTGAAGAGGGTGGATTGGGTGTAAACACACTTTTTAGATGGTATGCAAAAGCCAAATCCTTCGCACAGTTGCTTCTAGCCCAATTACCGTCACTCAAACGGATGGGGGAATCAGTGAGAATTGGCCGATTTGAGTTTTTTGCTGATTTCCACAAAGAGTAAACTGACGCTTCACCAGGTGTTAATTTCGCTATGTGCTCTTCTAACTCTTTGTTGTTTTTATTTTTTAAGGCTTGCTTTAACTTTCGAGTGCAGTGCTGTAGCTGTGTTTTCAGATTCGGTGATCTGAATTCTTGCCATTGTCTTCAGAGTCTTCTTTTCTGTCTTACAAGCAGAGGAAGATGGAAATTTATATTTTTCTTGAATTTTAACCAGTCTATTTTCTTTCTAACGCAATTGCCTTGGGGGCTTGGTGATTTTATAGATATTACCGTGGGTGAGTGGTCAGATGATAGATCATAATTACACTCTGTGGAGATATTTTCCATCTGCAAACCTTTGGCGACTCCAAAGTCTATGAGATCGGGTATTTTCCTATTTTCCATCGGCCAATATGTCGGTTGACCATTTGAAATAACATCGTAGCCGTGGTTAGTGATGATTGAACATAGTCTTCTGCCTCTTGGAGTTATTAAGCGGGAGCCCCAGTGAGTGTGTTTGGCGTTGAAATCGCCAGCAACCAAGAATTTGCTACCAAGAGTTGAGAAAAATTCTTTATATTGCTGTTCGGTAATACTGTATCTTGGGGGACAGTATATCGCAGATATTACTAGCTTAGAGATGTATTCTTCCAGACATATAGATGTTGCTTGCAAGTAGACGCTACTGAAATCTTCGAGAACATGATGTTTTATTCTGCTTTTTATCAATATGGCAGTTCCTCCGCGTGCCTTACCATGCAGATGATTTGTGGTGTACAGTTTGTAATATGGTATTTGGTAGCAATTTTTGTCAGTGAAATGGGTCTCAGATATCATCATTATGTCGATTTGGCTGGATTCAAGGAATTGAATTAGCTCCAAACGGTGCTGGCTTAAGCCGTTGGCGTTCCAGTGGCATATCTTGAGACAACTCATGGTCTGGATAGCAATGTTTGGAGTAACATCGATTGATTTTTCATCATTTCTTGCATCATTGTTTGCATTGAGTTCATGAATTGGTTCATATTCTGAATTAATGTTTGAAGCAAATGTTCAAGGGTACTTGGCTGTTGGGTGGGCAGTGAGTGTTTCTGCTAATTATTTACATTGCTTTGTTGGTGTGGGTTTTGTTTTAACACGCTAGCGTATGAATTGGTTTGATTCTTGTTTGGGATTGCAGAGAAGAATTGTGTTGCATCAATATTTTGTCTCTTACTTGAGTTGGCTATCTGAGTTTGCTCAACTGGTTTTAGAGGTTGATTGCTAGCGGAGAAATTTAGCTTTAGGGTTGTATATACTGGGCAACCTCTATAATTTGCGGTGTGATTACCTCCACAATTGCTGCATTTTTTGATGCTAGCATCGCCTTTAGATTTTGGGCATATGTTTGATTTATGGAGATCTCCACAAATCACACAAACAGCTGGCAGGGTACAATATGTCTTAGTATGTCCATATTCTTGGCAGTTACTGCACTGAGGAGGTCCAGTTCTATTATGGGGTTCTTCGATTGTGATTTTGCGATGCAATAAATATCGAATTTTATATATGGGGTGTACTTCACCTTTTTTTAGGGGTTTTGTTTCAGGCTGAAGCTCAATACGATATAACGGTTGAGGTATATTGCTCTTGTTGAGAATGTTGAATACTGTTTTGGCTTGAAACCCTTCTTCCTGGAGGGCAAGTTTGATTTCGTTAATGTCAACGTTGGGTTCGATGCCTTTGAGTACAACGATTAAGCCCTTACTACTTTTTAGCTGATATGTGTAGTAATTCTTTTTTACAGCATCAAATTCCGCAATTACTTTGCGATAATGAGTTTCGCTGTAGATTTGCACTTTCGTTTCCTCAATTTGGCCTTTGCGAATAGGAACAACGTGGAAATTCTTTGGTCCTATAAGACTTGTAATTCTAGAAATCAACTTATCTGAGTTGCGTTCTCATAAGAAAATGGGTGGGGGTTTGAAATTTTTCTTGGAGATAATATTTTCGTCACTTTCATCACCTGAAAGCAAAGCGTATCTATTTTCTGAGCTAATAGGGGCAGTGTTCTGCTTTTGAATTTTTGTTGAATTCATTTGTTTTGAATTTTGTGGACTTCTTTTGAGCTTTACTACAGTAATGTAGCGATCGATTCCAGTTTGAACAGCAACTGGTTCTTTATTACTCATCGCACTAGTTGCTTTAAATACTGGGTCATGCACTTCAGTAGAAAGGCCGTTATTTGTTTGCTTTGATATTGTAGCTGTTGGTGTTACAGCAGGAGAAGCGCATTGTACACTCCACGGTATAGAGGGAGATAGTATATCACGAGAGAACAAATTATTTTTTTTGTCTGTATTTATTGTTGTTGCTAATCTTCTATGAAATGTTTCAAAGACATAAACAACATCAACGAGCCCGATATATAGACTTGTAATATATTGTAATTAAAAACAAATCAATCAAATCAGCGATAATTATATATGTGTGTAAGTTATACTGACTCCGTATTATTTTGTGGATGCGGTAGCTCAGTGGTTAGTGCGTTGACGTTCTGATCTGTAGATCGTGTGTTCACTCACCGGCTGAAGCATAGCTTTAGTATCGAAAACATTTTTCTTTCGAATGGTACCCACCTGTCAGTAAGAAATTGGCAACTTGACATGAAAAAGTGTCTAAAAGTGCTCTGTAACAAAGCACAGAAAAAGTGATGTCAGAGGGGTTCTGCGGCTCGGAACCGGCTAATATAAATAGGTAGTACGGAAAAGAAGTTCGGCTAAAGAGCCCATATTTTTTCTATATTATTGTTACATTACACTTCATTAAGCTTATAAACAGTATCGTATTTAGATCGCAAAGCCTATAGACATGTGGTGCGTTTTATTATATAAAAAACCGAGGTTATTTACATATACTGTATTATATTTTATCAAAAGCTATGATCCAACTGTGGTCCATTTGTTCCGTATAAATATATAACAATTGCTGATTGGTTTTGACCCTGTTATTTAAAACAAACATCAGAATAGCACCAATTACTGTTTCACTACAAAACGAAAACATTTAAACGACACTTGCTACTATCGCAGTCAAGCTACTTATCTCTTCTCTCTGTCCCTTAAGTTTTAATACGTCATTGTGTCACATACATACATATATTTATAGCAGTGGCGTTCACAAACCTTCTATATTAGAATTTGTATTTTTAGCAGCTAAAATATATACAGATGTACATTTATGTATATTGAAAGAAGGTGGTTCGCTGATTAACTGTCTATGCAAACGTGAATTTGTAATTTCTATGTTTACTAATAAAAATCAATAATTAAACCACAGCAGAAAAGTTGGTAGATTAAAAAGATTGTTAGTAACCATAGAATAGACACGATGTACGCCTCATATCATGTTCTTTCGGCCCGATGACATTTTATTTGTGTTTATTGTTTTAAGTTTACTTTTTCTACTTCTTTCGCGATAGTATACTATATTTCTCTCTAGAAATTCTTCACCTATTCAATTGCATCGTGATAAGGAATGGAAGTAAATGACTTCCCTTATATGCCATATAGAAGAAATGGGAAACGAAAGAAGATATATCCAGAGCGGAAAAAAAAGAGAGTTGTGGTATGTGTATGTGTAGTATTTTGATATGTTACAAAAAAAAAACGATAATAATAATGAATGAAGCAAAAATCGATATCTTCTCTAAAAGCGAGTACACCATATTTAATGTGTGTATGGTTCTGATTATTCTCATAACTTCGAAGTAGATGTCATGTTATGTTGTTGCAAAAAATAAAAAATGTGATAAAATGAAGACCGTTTTAATTGAAACTGAAATTAGTGACACTTCAATGACAGTTCTCTATAGCAAAATTGTGAAAAACAACAATCTAATAAACTTTCTCATTGATTATTTTGATTATGTTTTCAATTCACCGCCATTAAGTTAAGGATTATTTTTAATATTGAACATATATACATATTTATTTCAACAGAGTATTCAATCTGTGTGAATTGAGTTGAATGCTGTATCCGTTATCACTAGTTGCCGCTGCTAAATAAATAATGCTATTCATTGAACTGAAAAATTGCCCTTTGTAAATTCTTCTATTTTAAACTTTTATACTTGTAGTATATTGTGTATAATTTCTATATATTTTTTGTCGCTATGCATCAAATGGTCAATGGTTTCTTTAGACTTTTTCATTTATCGAGAAAAGGAACTTTAGGTCGGGTCGCTGTCAATACAAAAGAAAACAATTTTCAAATGTTCAATGTGTTTTTATGTAATGGCAATTCTAATGATGATTACAATGATTGAAATATGTTTAACATAAACTAAAATAAAGAATTTGTCATGTTTAATTTGTTTTAGCATGAATGTAAAAATGTAGAAATTTAATTAATATCCTTAAATTTAGTAGCTTTGGGGAGCACCTCTTATCATACAATATAACAAACAATATTTGATGTCCTTATTATTTTTTACATAAACGGTAACCTTCTACAGGTATGCTAAAAGCGTATCACTTCAACTTAATGTATATCCCATGGCAGGAAAAAAATAAAAAATATTATTATGATCCCGAACTAAGAGAAAAACGGTATAAGTCCCCAACTGGTATTGATATATATATATATATATATATATATATATATATAAATATTTATATATATATATATATATATATATATATATATATATATATATATATATATATATATATATATATATATATATATATATATGACATTATTATATACATGTGGATCTTATACGCCGAAGGGCTCTTTCAGCCGGGGATTATACCCACGACCTACATATAAGAAGGCCAAGACACTAACCACTGAGCTACGGCATCAACTCTTATAATAACTGCACGGAAATGTCATTCTGATGCGTGCGAGGGTCTAACACTTGCGTAAAAGGGGCGAGGTAGTTTCCATCTTCTCTTCATCACACAGTCTGTTAAAGTGAAAAAATTCTTTTTTCCTTTTCTAATCTACCTCAGGACAGATAATACGATACCGTTTAATACCAAACGAGGTGTCAGACAAGGTGATTCGTTATCGTGTGACTTCTTCAACCTTATTATGGAGAAAATTATACGAGCTGCAGATTTACAGCATAATGGCACTATCTTCAACAAAAGTGTCATGCTGCTGGCGTATGCCGACGATATTGATATAGTCGATATCAATTCATTGCAGGATTCTCTAGATTGGAACGATAGTCACATTGAATGGGTCTTACAGTAAACGAGGGCAAGACGAAGTACCTAGTATCAACAAACAAAGAGTCCCGGACAAAGAGTATTGGACAACATGCCACTGTTGACAATTAAACTTTCGAGGTGATGAAGGACTTCGTCTATCTTGGAACCAGCAAAAACAACTGTAATGACGTCCGCCTGGAGATCAGGCATAGGATAACTCTTGATAACAGGTGTTACTTTGGCCTGAGTAAGCAATTGAGTAGTCGAGCAGAAGCCTGGACAATTTCCAGATGAGAGGATGCTTGGAGGTTTCGAAAGAAAAGTTCTACGCAGGATCTTCGGCCCTATATACGTTATTGGTTATTGACAACGATGAGCTGTATGAGCTATACGATGAAGAAGACGCTCCAGCGAAGAGAGTATTTAATTCGGCACTTGCTGGAGGACGCAGAAGAAGAGGAAGACTAAACGTCCGTTGGAAGAACCAAGTATTAGGTAAACTAGCGGGGCTTGGAATATCCAATTGGCGCCAGCAAGCGAAGAACAGAGAAGACTGGCACCGCATTATATGTTCAGCCTAAATTGATCATCGATTGTTATGGCCACATAAGAAGAAGAAATGGTACACGAGGGTTCCGTTGCTCACTTGGAGTTAGTTTTTTGTACTGCTTCTGATGTCAGGAAGAGTTTACATGTAGTGATTGATACTTTCGTCATCAGGAAGAGTTCCAACGTTGTACCCCGCTATTTCGTTCCACACTATGTCTCGATCACCTGGCACCCAAACGTGGTGGATGTCAAACTCTTCGCATATCTCAGCTCTGAATTTATGGTGTAATGTTGAATTCAAGGAAATTGATTCTATAACTTAAATTGTAGTTTGGCTGTCCATGAATATTGCTATCGCTACTTGTGTACACATAGGGTGTGTAGTTACCTTGTTAATAGCCAGAACCTTTGCTTGAAAAACCTATCGCTATGTGGGCAGTTATCGAGTTATTTGTCAATTTTGAGATATTTTGAGGTTCACTTTGTAGAGGGGACTCCTAAAGTGAAGGGATAATGTGCCGTTCCGCATTAGGGTGTGATATCTCAAAAAACGCGAACATTGGATTCGGAAAATGTTTGTGGTTCATTCACTTCAGATATACGAATTCTACGGAATACTATGGAATCCTAGAAGTGTGTCTCACTGTGTAATGCCTACTTCTATAGAACCAATTTAATAGTCAAAGGTACTAGTACTTGTTTCTATAAAATATTTTCATTCACTTGCTATTCATTGCAAAACCACACATTTTTTCAGCAAAAAATATTAAATATTTTTAAGAAGACCTCTTGTTATTAATATAGACATGAATGAACCAAAATATTAAATCACATAAAGAAAACCACTTTTACCAACTAGGTATTTCAAATTGAAAATAAATGCATGCTTTGATGAGTGAAAGAAGACAAGAGATGATGCTGGAACGGTCAACGTATTCGAAAAATTGAAAATAAACAGAAAACATAAATTTTTGCTTTTTGTTTTGTTTCTATATTATTTATTTTTAAATATTTTCTTTTCTGTTGCTGTTTTTGCACTTTTTGTAATGTAGCCAAGGGATCTTTGTTGAAAATTGAATAAATTGCAAAAGCATGACCTAAATCATCGTTGTACTCAAATAGTTGAAGAAAAAAAAAATGAAATTTTTTGAAGGATGCGCTATGATTGTGTGTAGCGCTCAAGAGTAGCAAACAGTAAATTGGAAATTGAAAACATTTCATGTAATAAATCAATTTTGAAAAGTACGAGGAGATCATGACCAGAGTTTTTGTTTTTATTCTTATTTTAAGCTTTCATTTATTTTGAACGCAAAAATTTCAAGCAATTTCTTTATGATTTCTGAACTTCTCTATTTTTGTTATTTCATAGTTGCAATTTGTTTTTTATCATTTTTATATCTTTTACCTCAGCAATTTAAATTTAAAATAAAATTAATAAATGTTACTCTCATTTGTTGCTAAATGCCTGTTGCTTTATGTGGATATCGTATTTATGTCAAGCATCAACAAAACCAAAAAAGAGCCTCTTCTATACTCTGATAAATGATGTCATAGACTTTTGAGATATTGTTGACATTAACCGAAAGTAAACTGCATACTAACGCACTCAAATACTGGCACTTATGGCACTATAGCAAAAGCAAGCAGAGCATGGCATTTATTTAAAAGAGTAAAAGGACACTTCTAAGTAATAGTGCCATCCTGACTGTTTACATGGCTGATGAACAATAAACACATGTACATATGTACATATATGTGAATATATATGTACTTCAACCGCATTTAACATTTCCTCGAGCTTAATCACAAAAATGCATTTACATGATATACTATACGTATTGTATATGTAGACTATGATAAAAAAGAATCTTAAAGCACTTACATTTATGGCGTATGTACTATTTTTTTCTATGTGTATTTAGTTTGAAGCAACAAACTTTAACAAGCAGAATAAGTGAACACTTGTGAAAATCTTAAACATTAATTTCATCTTTCTTGTAAAGTGTTTCTTAAATAAATGGCCAATTTAAAAGATTATTCAACGAAATTATATATTTGAGGTATGCTATTTTACTGTATTCGCTATTTTATTGTGTAATGCAAATCGAAATATTGCACGGTTTCACAGTGTTAATTTGGTATCGAAAAGTACCCACCTGACGGCAAGCAATTGCCAATTCTTCCGGCAGTAACAATTTGTCATGGAAAAGCTTCTAAAAGAACTCTGCGACAAAGCTCAGTGCCCACAAAGTGATGTGGCAGGAGTTCTGCCGTTCGGAACTTGCTAAAATATAAGTAGGTCTCTTCTAATACTGTCAAAAATTTAACACGCGTAACACTAATGGAAGAAGAGCTCGGTCAAAGAGCCCTTTGGGGCTTTAAGTGTCACATAATAATTTTTTTTTATAGTAGAGAATGTTTCAAGGGTAAAAAAATATGTTTCGGCGTTATTTTTTCTTTCATTTGATGCCAGATACTTAAATATGCTGCTCGAAGGTACTACAAAATACCGCCATGATTACTGAAACAATTTATATCACGTGACAAAAATGACGCCACCACAAAATTGATGAAAAAGTACCACTTGTACATAGTAAATTAACTTTTCAAATTTGGGAGTTTACAATTCCAACATGCCGGAAATACAAATTTCCATAGCGAAACAGATGACATTTGTATCGAGAAGTATTGCTTGTATAGAAGTACATCAAAGAGACAAGTTGTATCGAATACATGAAAATACAACAAAGAGACGTATGTTAACACATGAGAGAGACAAGAAAAATACAAAATGTATAAGATATATTTTACCTCTATCGGCACCATAACTCTGATACATCGTAGTAAAGGCATTAACTAGAGCTACCATACATATGCTCGCAAAAAGTCATTGTACTACGGACCTTTTATTTCCAGCTGTGGTGACCGCTGTCAGCCAAGGTGAGAACAAGAGCGCCGCAAAAACTCATGTTTTGGGAGGAGAATTGAATTACGAACTACGCATTATAAGAGAGTAAATATACCGACACAATGGTGTTCGGCTCGGTTGGAGGTGCTTATACCTACTCTTATGTTTAATATTATTCTATGATAATCTACGTGACGCTGATGTCGACTATATCTCTTATCCTACACAAGGAAGTTTTATTCCTAATACCCTGCGCAAGTAAAATGGGACGTTAGAGTGTAGGTAGTAGCTAGTGCCAATTAGCTACTTTCGGAAGCCCGTCGAAAACAATATTTTTTATGGGTGGACAAAAATGGACCACCGAAAAACGGGCATTTTCCAACAAATCACCTTAGTGATTACAAATTACGTTGATGTTTTGTGATCACTAAATTGCGAGGAAGAATGCCATCATCCATTCAGCGTATGTATGTAGGATGGAACAAGAACAAATGTTAGATCAAGAAGAAGCACGCGGTAATGTATTTAGATTATGTATGTATTTCGGACGGAACAAGGGCATGCATGATTTTTTAACATATGAACGATACATATACAGGTGGTGTGATTTCAAGTGCTTATTAAGAAAGAGAAGGCATGCCTTTGAAGACGCATATAACGGGCAACGGCAGGTTTGATTTGTAATAGTCATTGTTGCTACTAGTGTTTGGTATATATATATATGAAAGACGATACGTAGTGTTTGTTGCATGCACTTTAGCATGTTACAGACCATACGTTATTTCTAATAATGGCAAATTGTAATTCCAACAGAAAAGTAGTCATTTTATTTACAATTTCACACACTAATAATTGGTTCAAACAATCACCGTGTTCAACAAAAGTATTTCAAAAATACTGAATGTAATCATCACACATCAATAGAAGCATAACATTGCAATATCGTTGATGTAGTTTTTGAATGAATTAAGGGTGTGTGAATTCGAAATAATTAAATTCTTTTACAGCTCTCATACGTACATACATAGATCCGACACCAAAGAGAATTTATTTTAATATTCCTGAAATGTAAAATATTAATGCTTGACAAAACAATATCTGCCATCCAAAGAATATTAGGCTCTAACACTTACAATTAGACATGTTTCAAAGAGTATTTCGCCTACATATCTGCTATATGATATGAATATTACATATAAATATGAAATTTTGCAATATAATCTCATACATATCCTTTTCAGATATCCATTAATATGTGGTGTACTGTGCTCACTCCTACACCTACATTCAAGCAATATATTCAATGATACATAGAATTCATATTGAACAGATTTTATTATTCAAGCAATGGTTATTATTAACAGATTCTTTTGAAATTATAGAACCTTTCTGTAATGCATAATAATGATGCCTTTTAGCGACATATGTTTTGCGAAATAATGATGTAAATGTCGATATGTGTGAATTTATACCCCCAGCAGAATGATGGTGTGCTGTATGTAGCATCGACGATTGAGTGCAGATTGTGATGCCCACGCCCTTTGAATTTCATTTTCAACATTATCTACTTTACTTAAATATATGATTTAATTTTCTTTGATTAAGTAAATAAAAATATTGGAACACACAAATATATAAGTATTGGAGAAGTCCAACCTGGTGAAAATCTACTACAAGCTTCAAAGAGTCACACATTGACCGCCACACATGTGCTTATAATACATATTAGATGAAAAGTATTAAAAGCAAAAATGAAAGAATGTGAATTTTTAAATGAAATTAGTTTTATTCTTTAACATAATCTGCCTTAACTTTAATCCATTTATTGAAATAATCCTCCAACAATTTTATAACATCTTTGTAATGACTTTCCGTAAACTATGCAAATACTGCTCCACTGCTGCATCGTGGTGTGCAGCGTTGAAGCGCTGGCTACACAAACATTTCTAACACAGACCAGACGCATTTCATTAAATCAAGATTAGATACGAAACGATTTCTGTGGATTCATTTCGATATAACAATGGCCGCCAAAATTAGCAAATCGACCGTTTAATGAAAATTATTCGTTAAGGTCACATATATATATATATATATATATATATATATATATATATATATACATATATATATATATATATACATATATATATATATACATATATATTTACATATATATATACATATATATACATATATATATATATATATATATATATATATATATATATATATATATATATATATATACCCTGCAAAAAATTTGCGACTAATCTCTAAAGAGAGTAGTTCGGGATTAATCTTTTCAGGATCAATTTTTAAATTAATTCATATATTTAGAGCTTTTCTACACTTTCAAATTATTCGCTTTTAAGTTAGCAATGATATGTTGTAGGTTAGAGTAGCTGGCAGAACGACGGCGATAGAATATACGATAGCAAAACACATGATGTTGTGTGTACCCAGATTCGATTCCGATAAGAGAAAATTCGTTAATTTTGTTTGTACATTTAAATTTGAAATTCATCAATCGGAAATTATAATGCATTTAAAAATAAATAAAAAGTATACTTAAAAAAAAAAAATAAATAAATATGTGGCACTTAAAGCCCCAAAGGGCTCATTGGCCGAGATTCTCTTCCATTACTGTTGTGCTTCTTAAATTTTGGACAGTATTAGAATGGACCTACTTATTTTACTTGTGACATCAATTTTTCTGGGCTTTTTCACAGAGTTCTTTTTATAAGCTTTTTCATGGCAAGTTGTTACTGTCGGAAGAATTGCCAATTGCTGCCGACAGGTGGGTACCGTTCGAAAGAAAAATCTTTTCGATATTAAAAATTTGTTATGCATCAGCCGGGTATTGAACCACGACCTACAGATCAGAAGGCGCACACACTAACCACTGAGCTACGGCACCCATCAAATATATTTTTTTATTCATGAGAATTATAATACAATTAATGAAAATAAATTATTTTGTTTCGAAGAGCAAAAATGGGTTAATTGTCAAATAATTGAAAACAAAAATATATAATTAATATTATAATGCATTGAAGGAAAATTTCTAACCGTATTAATCTACATTTATACCCGTTCGGGTATAAAAGGGTACAATTCTCTTCATAGGACATGATCAACGAGTGATCCCGGATACATCCCCGACCAGTCGCATGTTTTGCAGGGTATATATATATATATATACATATATATATATATATATATATATATATATATATATATATATATATACACACATATATATATATATATATATATATATATATATATATATATATGTGTGTAATGTTAATCATCATTGCTGCATTGAAAACTAATTAATATAAAGATACTTGAGTTAAAAAAATTACACAAATTAAATGTGTCGAACAAAGTGCTTAATCTAAATTATTTTTCGGGAAATTAATTTTAATTTTGAACCAAATTATAGCTACATACCTATTATGTTCGAAATGCTTCGAAATACAAATCTGTTTTTTATATATTTACTTAAAGTCTGCTTTGCTATCTCTATTCAAAGATCATTTTTAAGAATGCTATTTTACATAATCGTTTCATTATGCTTATCTTTGAAATTCCTTATTAAAATCGCTTGCTTTAAATATTAAACCGCATACATCCAGGCATAAGTTCACGCTCACGTTCTACCCACAATATGTGTGCTAACATACTTGTACAAATTAATATTCTTTCGACTGCCAAAATATAAATGCGAATGTTGTGCACGTATATCCTGCGGCTTAAATACCATTAGTTGCTAAACTTTACCTACATATCTATATTTATTTTACTTGTAAGAATCGTTCGAGAGTGTGAATGTAAATAAAAATCAGTAGTTGCCTACTATAAAATTATATCGGAACTGGTCCAAGATACTATTCCACGTTGTATTCAGGTTAGGCTTTTGTAGTTGTTGTATGTATTTCTATTTATTCTTTCATTGCATGTGCTTATTTTTTTGGGTTCTTTGTTTCACAAGACATGCATGTAATTGTGACATTTGCTTCTTGCGTGAACAAGAATCAGCTGTTTTAGTAAATCGTCAGCAAGGATGCAAAAAGTTAATTTACTAAAATTTTTATACGTGAAATTTATTAAGAGCGCAACATGTATATCGTGTAAACATAACAAATATTCCAGTTTGATCGTAAATACTCACTAGACACAAGTCCGTAGTATTTAGATACCAAAACAGATTCTTCGGATGGACTGATGAGTATTGTAGTTTGACAGATTGTTTAGAAAATACTCTCCCAGGAACAGAACGAGTTGTCCTGGCTAGAGTTGAACATTCGTAAAGAAACTAAATAGGTGTTCATTGTTCAGTCAGTTGTCTCTGCAACTTCTACAGTGAGTGTTAAATCGAATATGCAGTCAATTAGCAGTCAGCAATATTACTGAAAATCTAGTAATATTGCTAGTCTGCTAATTGAACTGTTGTTCCTTATACCTAACGAACAGCGTATTTGACGGTCATAAAGGAACGTCGTCATCTAACTTACCTGTCAAACTAGCTACTCCCTCACGAAATGGATCAATGAGCATTTGAGCAAGTACATGTTTTAGTAATTTGAGTTCTCGAATACGTTCGTACCGCACGCCATTCCATTATATACTCGTACATGCATGCACACACAACAGACCCTGAGGAGAAATGAGCATGTAAATACTTATATACCTATCGTATATACCTACTAACTTCTCCTCTAACTCACTAAATTATCAGTCTCACTTTCTATTCTAGTGATAGCGACCTTATTGTACATACAAATGGTAGCCGTATTTCATCTTGAATTACTAAATGTCTTTATACGATTTTTTTTAAATAATAAATAATTATGTAGAAAAGCATAATTGTAAAGCTTCTTGCAAAAATGATAAGTGCTGTGACTATTGCTTTCAGAAAATGCTTGCAAATGCAAATTAATGTCAATAACTAACTACGAGTACATATAATATTATTTTTATGCAATATAGCTTTCCTTTAGAATCTGCAAATATTTGTTTTTTTCTATCGTTTGTAATTAATCATTAACTTGGATGGAGTTATGAAGGCTTGGCATTGTTAGTAAATTGTTTTCTAACTTCAATTGGAGTCTTTTTTCAATTATTTGAAGCTACAACTCAATAATATTTAGTTGGTTGCTGCCAGGCGGTTTTAGTCGCTGTTTTACCGTTTATTGGCAGTGTTATCTATAATGTCATTAGCGTTAAGTTGTAAGAAATACTTTTCAAAAAGATTCGTTATGTCTCAGTCAGACAACCGGCTTACGAAATTATACACAATTTTGTTAGTGATTGATAAAACACTCGTTTAGAAAACAGTTTTTAACGAATATTTTCACCAATTATTGACTGCCTATAGATCTTGCGGTACGATTTTGTGGAAATGAAAAACAGGAATCAATTTTGCCACATCGGTACAATAAACTAACTTGTTGCTACTTTCATCGAATTCAAACATATCATCTATCGTTTCTTACTCATCATGACGGCGAAGTCTAACCCAAAAGTCGCTACCTACGACGCCCTACTGCTTCAGGAGATTTTTTGAAGCAGTTAACAAGCATTTTGCTTTCTTTAAGGTTGAAACGTTCGTATATTTCATATACTTTCGTGTTATGAAATAGTGACTCACAACGCTCGTTTGTCAGATATAGCAAACTTTCGCTCTGAGGTACACGTAGTTTTGTTACACATACGGCATGTTGCACATTTGTTGCATACGTGCATAGGTTCATACCAGTGACTGTTACGATACAATCGGTGTAATTTCAAGTCTCGTCCGCTGCTTTGTGATCTTCAACTCTGAATCGGTGACTTTGATCAATATAATAATTAAACATAAACAAAGCGAGTCTGTTTCTGATCATTTATGGCTTGTTTGGCGATTAATTGAACACAGTTTTACAATAAGGTAAGAAAAATATCTTGTCCCGGACAAATTAAACTTGGTAGACTGCTCCTAGTCCTAGTTGATCATTGGATTTCAATCGTTGATATTTTCAGAACTGGTAGTATGATAGTATAATGATTGAGGTTGAGGTTGGATTTTCTCTAATTCTGGAAAAAAAAAATTTGCAAACGATTTTTAAGTACTCGAGTTAAATTTAAATATTTTTAAATTACATTTTATTTTTGACTTACAATATCAAAAATTCTGTCTTTACGTTTGGGAATTCATCCAAACTTTCTTCTTTGAAATTGATTCAAAACGCATTTCTCCGAGAGTCAGTGTAATAGTACCAGAATTTTCATAATTCTTTAAAATGTTTATTTGCTTTGAATGCAAAAATAGTTTTAGATCAATTAGCGAACTTACAATTCATTTAAAATATGTTCACTCGAAAAAACCATATGGAATATTTAGATGTAATCAGAAATCACTCTCTACAAAATTGGCTACTTTTTATACATTGAAGCAAAACTTTATGAAATACTTGATATTGTAAAAATGCCAGATGAAAACATTTATTTTATTTTAAGAGACATTGAAATTTCTAGTTTCCATGATCATTTTATGTGCTACTTTGTAAATGGCAAAACTAATAATTTTATGAAAGTAAATGTTAAGGATTTAACATGTAAGCCATTGCAAACGCATGTGCTACCAAATGGTAAAATAGCATTTAAGCCTAACCTACTGTAAAATTTATTGTATACTTAATAAAACTTTAAAAAATAGCACAATCTTTTAATTTGCAGGGTTAAAGAATACAAACTATTTCTTTATTCCAGAAAACATTTTCCTGTTAATTTGGAAATAATTAAGTAAAAAAATTTCTGAAATTAAGAAAAAACTCCTGTTTTAAGAAAAACATTTCTTTTTTATTTTAAGATAATTAAGAAAAGTGTTACTTGTGGATAAGAAAGTGAATTCTTATTTACTTCAGATAATTAGAAAAGAATTTACTTATTAACAAGAACTGTTTTCTTGTCAACTTGGAAATAAATAAGAAAGATTTTTCTTAAATTACAAAATATTTTCTTGTCTTACAAAAATATTTTTTTTTTTTTTTAAATTAAGAAAAGTTTTACTTGTGAATAAGAAAATGAATTCTTGTTTATTTCAGAGAACTAGGAAAAGTTTTACTTATTGACAAGAAAATGTTTTCTAGGTTTTTGAAAATAAATAAGAAAATACATTTCTTATTTATAAGGAAATATTTTCTAAGTTCAATATTGGACCAACATTTTCTTGATTTCGCTTTGGTCCAAGAAAATAATTCTCTCCGTGAAGGCACAACGCAGACAATAAAGGTACAAACCATAGTTATGATAATAGCTATATAATACCAGAAATACTTTCCCCTGAGGGTACAGAATTGTTATTGTTTTGTATAAACAAATGAGAGAGATTAAGAGAGAAATTTTAAATACAGTATCATTAAAAGACGTGATATCGCGCTGACTGCACTTATCCATTCCGTTAGGATAACTGCGCCCCTTCTCCTTTATAAACCCTTGTAGGTCAAGAACTGCGCGTTAGTCCTTGTTTCTCCAAGAAAGTCTGTCAAAATAAAAAAAAAATAATAAAGGGTTATCCATTTTGCGGTTTCAAAAGTAAATGTAAATAAAACACATATAAAATATTTTTTATCATGATATTTCTTTTTTATTATAAAGTTTGAACGTTGACATTATGTGTGAAATACTACATCATTTAAATGACCACCACGCGAATTGTTGCAAGCATCGATTCTTTTGAGGTCATTTTCGACCACTTTTTGACACATATTGGGCGGTATCTCAGCCATAACGTGACGAATGTTGGTTTTTAGGTGCTCAAGAGTTAAAGGTTTATCTGCATAAACACGGTCTTTCGCGTAGCCCCACAAAAAAAAGTCAAGCGGTGTCAAATCGCATGATCTTGGTGGCCACTTGATATCGCCACGACGAGAAATTGCGCGGCCAGAAAATTTCTCTTGCAATAAAGCCATATTCGCTCGAGTTGTGTGGCATGTGGCACCGTCTTGTTGAAACCACATATTCTCTAAGTCGTATTCTTCAATAGCAGGCAAAAAAAAGTCGGTTATCATATGACCATAACGCTCCGAATTGACGGTGACAGTCGTTCCATCGTCGTTTTCGAAGAAGTAAAGTCCAATCACACCTCCGGACCAAAGAGCGCACCAAGCAGTGACTTTTTGTGGATGTAGTGGCCTCTCTTCAATTACTTGAGGATTCTCAGAACCCCAAATACGACAATTTTGTTTGTTAACATACTCACCGAGTGAGAAATGTGTTTCGTCGCTGAAGAAAATTTTGTTCGAAAAATCGCCGCCCACCGCCTGTTGTTCAAGCACCCATTCGACGTATCTACGACGTTGTGAATGGTCTGCTGGCTTCAGTTGTTGTGTGAGCTGGATTTTTTATGGATGTAGGTGTAGATCCAAATGCAAAATACGCCATAATGTGCCGTAAGACAGTCCTAATTCCTGAGAACGACGAGGAATCGACACATTCGGGTCTTCGGCAACACTTTCACTTACAGCAGCGATATTTTCGATGGTACGAGCGAAACGGTGATGCACAGGCCTTACAATATCTGTAACCGATCCAGTCTCTTCATATTTCTTCACAATTTTGCCAATTGCTTGCGTAGTTGGACGATTATGTACACCATAATCTCCTCTTAAAGCACGATATGTGGCTGTGGCAGAATCACCATTTTTGTAGTAGGTTTTTACAATTTTAATGCGTTGTGCGATAGTTAAGCGATCCATTTTCGCAAATGTCAGACTTTGAACTGAAAAAGAAAGAAATTATTTTAACAACTCACTTTGACAGATGTCGAATTCTAGCCCTATACTTTTGAAACCGCGAAATGGATAACCCTTTATTTTTATTGAATAAAGGTGGCTTTTAGGTGACCCACTTGCATTTACTTAATTTTTTAAGTTGAAATATTTCCTATCCAATACAAAGAGAATCATTGAAGTCGTACATAATCATTTTGGAATCGAGTTTCTTTGTTTGTAGCTACCATGTGGCGCGCCAAGTTGAATACTTTGTTGTTGCTTTGAAAACTTGTATTCGATTTTGATCGAACGTAGGGAAAGCTTGAGCCCATTTTTGTTTGATTTTAATTTCAAATGCAAATTGCAAATCAGGCAAAACTTTTACGCATTCTATGCGTTGCCATTGTATTTAATTTATATAAAACTCACATTATTAGTATATACGAGTACATTCGTATATATTTGTACATACCCTGCAGTGAAAAAAATAGTTCGGAACCACTGAATTCACGAATTCTAAAGGAATATCAAGTAGAACTTTGTTAGAACTGGTGCATTTTACATGGCAACGCCACACGAGATGCTGATTGGACCATTATGCATTACCTATGGAACCGTTTTTTTCCTAGCTCATTTATTCCTCACCATATATACATACTAAATCAATTATATTTTTATCATTACTCTGCCATGTTAATCAAAGTCAAAAAATGAATCAAATAATTAATTTACTCTACAAATTTATTTCCATTCATTTGCATTATAATTCTCATCCATATATTCATTCGAATTATTTCACAATTTGCCTATTTTGTGCTCTCCGCTGTGTTTTTATGTATTTATTGAAACCGTCTCTCCATCAACTACGTTAGCCTGAAATATGTTTTTGTTGCGTTAAATGAGAATTATTTGAAAGTTTCTGCGTGGCTTTCTTTTTAAATATACTGGGGAGTATAAGCACCCAAGCTTCTCTAATTATTGAGTAAGGTAATTTATTCCAGTCATAAAGCTAGTGCATGTTTGTACCAGATCTTAGTTTCTCTGCAGGTTATACATATGTAAACCAATGCTTGTGTGTATTATATATGTGCATATAGATGGATGTACCAATAGACAGTTTGTAGCTAGTAATTTATTCGTAATGAGTAGCACTAGTGACATCAATCCCGGAATCCCACTATAAATATCGAATATCTATCGAAAATGTTATGATCTTGTTTATAGACGCGAAACACGTCCACATTACGTACGGAACCGGTGACCGATCAACAATAGCTTAGCCAGTCTGAGTACGACAAATTGTAGTGGCAAATTGATGACTATTGAACGAACTACAGGGTGATTTTTTAGCAACTTTCTTTTTGGAAACACTGTTTTTGGCAGCTCAACTGTTTTCGTGTAACGTGTTACTGTCAAACATGTTCAGTTTGGTCTATAATTTAACCATAAATGGACTTAGAAACGAACAATGCTTGCAGATTATTGAATTTTATAATCAAAATTAATGCTCGGTTAAGAAAGTGCTCTTCCATTTTATGGTCAGTTTGGGCGACCTTCTGAGGCGGCTATTCGGAATCTTGTGACTAAATTTCGCACCAAATTTACATTATTGGACATCAAACCACCAACACTCAAATATAGAGTGCAGACAAAGGAAAATATCACAGCTGTATCCGCCAGTGTTGTTGATGACCGTGAATTATCGATTCGGCGCCGTTCGAAGCAATTAGGCCTCTGTTACTCCACTACGTGGAAAATTTTCCGGAAGGATTTGGGTGTAAAACCTTTTAAAATACAGCTGATGCAAGAATTGAAGCCATATGATCTACAACAACGGCTAACTTTTGGTGAATGGGCGCTGGCATAGTTGGATGAAGATCCACTTTTTAATCGGAAAATTGTGTTTAGCGACGAAGCTCATTTCTGGTTGATTTGATACGCGAACATTCAAAATTGCCGTATTTGGTGTGAAGAGCAGCCAGAAGCATTGCAAGAACTGCCAATGCATCCCGAAAAATGCATTGTTGGGTGTGGATTATGGGCCGGTGGCATCATTTGACCGTACTTTTTGAAAGACGACGAAGGCAGGAACGTTATTGTGAATGGCGAGCGCTACCGTGCGATTATTACAAACTTTTTTTTTGCTCAAAATGGAAAAGCTACACTTGACTGACATGTGGTTTCAACAAGACGATGCCACATGCCACACAGCACGTGAAACAATGGCTCAATTCAGAGGCGAGTTCGGTGAACAGTTTATTTCAAGTTTGGGGCCGGTCTATTGACCGTCCAGATCGTGCGATTTAACGCCTTTAGACTATTTTTTGTGGGGCTATGTTAAGGTTCATGTCTATAGCGACAAGCTCGCAACGATTGACGCACTGGAAGCCAATATTGAAAAATTTATTTGTGAGATACCGGCCGATATGTTGGAGAGAACATGCCAAAATTAGACCCAGCGTATGAACCATTTGAGGCACAGCCGCGGTCAACATTTACATGAAATCATCTTTAAACATTGAATTATATAGATCGTTCTATCGACTCAAATAAAGATTTCATACATTCCTCTAAATATTATGTGTTTTTTTTTAAAATCAAATCCGAAGGCTCTTAAAAAATCTCCCTATACAAATGTAGCTAGAGATTGATATAATCCAAAGCTGCTATTTAAAAGTACATAATTAACCTAAAGACGACACCATATATGTTTTGATAATGTGATCTATGTACGAGTAATTACTATTAAAATCTAAACACATGCTTCTTACAGGTTCAATTAGTTGAAAGTACGATGTATCCTCTCTGTTAAGATGGATATAGCCTAAGCCACTTCACGAGATGTCATTCTCCAAACGTCTAATATCATTAAATGCATTTTATCGACCCTTTATGGTGTGACGATATATTTTTGTCTACCTAAACATTCGGCGACGTTTGTCCTGGTACGACCACAACAGTATTCAGTAAATGACTTCTTAGCCTTCTTCTTCTTAAAGTAGATAGTTCCCTTGGTTTCGGTGATGAATTTTTATGGCAAAATAATGCTTGATGAGCACACAAAGCGCATTCCTTTCCATTTTGCCAAATTTACGAGATTGTCTGCTTTCAATGGTTGCAAAATGTAAACTAAATTACATAGCTTGCTCAAGATTTGGCGGTAGTCTACCGAGAGATGGTAGTTGACAGCAGCAGCGTTCTACTTTCCAGTGTTCGCAATGTTAAAAGTTTGATACGATGTTCATAGGAGTGAAGGTTAATTAAAGGATTCTAGAAACTAGCAACAATGGCTGGCCATGAAGCAAACACTGTTAAGACAAATGTTCTTCACTGGGAAAGGTCATTTATCTAAATTAAGTAATTTTAGATATGGGTTTTCACGAAAAGTTTGCCGTCATCTAAAACATCAAACGAGTTGGATGTAAAATAGAAGACGAAATATAATTTATGAAGAGTAAGAAGATACTGTACCTAGGTGGTAACTCTGACGAACACCAGAAGGAACATTTATATTTTTTGAAATCACATCACATCACGTCAAATAAAATCTGGCTGACGAACTTGTTGGGTGAGTCTGTTACATCATTTGATTATGTTGGTGGAAAATTCTAAGAAATTGGTTACTGCTGATTTACTTTTCGAAAAAGCTTGCTGTTTTAAATATATTACAAGTTTTACTGAGAAAACAAGATGTGTAGTTACAAACAATTTAGATATACTTTTAGTTTGAAATTCCCGACTTGAACCGCTTTTAAAAGGGGAATTACAAATTATTCATTCACAATAAAAGGGAAATATCTGAGCTGAAGGGAAGCATAAAATATATATATATATATATATATATATATATATATATATATATATATATATATATATATATATATGTATGTATATATATATATATATATATATATATATATATATATATATATATATGTATGTATGTATATATATATAGAAAATAAGTTTCTGAAAAGGAAAAAAAAGATAAATCGTTCGCCAGCACAGCAAATTTACACAACCATAATTTAGAATTCAGAATTTAATTTATAGCCCTGACAGACGGGAGTTAAAATAGATGAAGATTAGGGCAATTTGCAATGGCAACACTGCTGAAAATTGTCTATTGTGAATTTTTCTCCATCCATTTTACAAAATATTAGGTGTGTTCGCTAACGAAAAACTTTCAACAATTGTTAACAGTTTTCGACATTAAAAGCGTTGGCGAAAAATAAATCCAGCTGTCAATTACGAACTGTAAATGTCAATTTACAAGTTTCTGATACTTTTCAGTTCACGTACTTCTTGTAGCTTTTCTCATATCGAGAGTGACAGGCGACAGAAATTGATAGTGATAGTAATGTAATAGCCTAGACAGACGAACAAAATTAATTTGCATTAAAAAGCATAAATGTGCATTTGAAATTCACGGTGACAAACGACAACTTTGTGCATTTAGACATCTGATTTTGAAGTTTTGAAAATAGTAAAATTAAAAAGGATAAAAGAAAAATTTTATTGGCGATTTTGCTATTTTTAGAAAATCAACAGCAATTTAATGAAGAAATTCTATTGCTATTAAATAAATTAAAAAATAATACAATGCAACTTCGGTGTAAATTTCTCGGACATTGCGATTGAGATATCTGTATATATATGCAGATTGCGTCTGGTGCGACGCAAATCTCCGGCCCGTTCAGCCCACAAGTCCAGCAATTTGATTTTATCGCTGGTACACCAGACTTTCCGATGCTTGTTTTCTGCCATCTAAAAAAAATATAGTTTTGTTAATATACATATTTGCATATATATTGTAACAAAAATAGCTTACTTCTCTTGCGTTTTTTTCGTTATTTCACTTTCTTTTCTTCTTCTTCCTGTCAATGCAAACCACCATTCACAATAGTAACCAAATGCCAATTTTTAACGGAGTTGCCATGTCGAAATTAGTAAATTCAGCTAAATGCACGAAAATTTTGTGCATTTATTATGGCGTTAATGTGCATTTGGATAAAGCAAATGCATGAGTTAATGAGCATTAAGGCTGTTAATGCAAATTAAGGCTGCCGTCTGTCTAGCCTATAAGTCATCAGACCTAATAAAACAGCAATCAACAGTTTAGTTAATCCTCAATATTGCCGTCTGTCAGGTTAGTATTTTATTCGGATTAAGTGCGCCGGTTATCCGGTTTAACGCTGCCGTCTGTCTAGGCTATAAGCAACTGTAAAGGATGCGGTAAAAGTTAGAAACTCACAAGTCTAAATTTGAGTTGAATAAAGGCCTTCTAACTTCGAAAGCGTTAGATTTAATTTATCGTAGCAAATTCTAAATTCAATTTACAAGTTAAAGTCGAATGTCTGAATGGAATTCAAGCCTTCCCGATTTTTTAAAGTACGTTTGTAAGTATTTTCAGTATTTTTGCTTTTTTTAAGAGTTTTTATTATATTTTAAAAAGCACAATTTCGAAACTATGCCGCGTAATCTTGAGGTAACATTTGAATATTTAGAAATTCGGGATCAGCAAGAGATCCAAACATTTGCACCCTTGCTGGCACATATGTATGCTGCATATTCGTTCAAACTAACAACCAACCAATATCTCATAAGCTTTTATATTTGCTCACTCAATGCAAAGTATGCAACGAACAAGTAAATGCACTCGTGTTCGTATGCATTGTATTCATGAATACTACAACAAATACTGCTATTATATGTACGAGTTCCTTTGAATATTAAAATTATTCATTGTGCATTTCCTATTATTTCTGCATATTCAGTTCTTATAAATATATTGAATAGCGTTGCTGTTAGCCTTGTTGGTGTTTGTTCTTTATTTTGCACTCTTCATGGCAATATGCAGAAGATATGTAGAGAATTTATGCAACAGTCTTGGAGTTGGGAGGTTTAGTTTATTCAAGCAGTAGGTGCGTAAAAACAGAGAGAATTTAGTGGCCTTATATTTGCGCCTCTCAACAAAGTTTTTGCTTACAAAGTTGCAATTAAGAAGGTCGCTCGAAAAATTATGTTACTAATAATTACTTAAACCGACATTTTTCAGTATTGAAAGCAAAATGTATTCGAAAAATGTGTGAGTATATTTAGTTTCAACATACGAATAATATTCGATCAATTTTAAATACCACTAACTGGTTGAATAAAAATATAATGGCACTTGTAGGCCCCGAAGAGCCCTTTGGCCGAGCTTCGCTTTCAGTACTGTTAACTTTTGGACAGTATTATGTTAGAAGGGACTTGGTTGAATAACCGAAACGACAATACTAGTGCTTACTTGTGAATCTATGAGATCATATATGTATGTATCTATATTGGTAAATAATAAAGCAATTTCATTTATTGAATGTTTATTATACAACAAAATTAAAATATAAATATGTAAATAATATATTTCTGCATATCTGCATATCTTATTGTAAACAGAACTAGCTGAATAAAGTACATTCTTAATCCAATTAAAAGTACAATCATGCCATTACACTATGGTCAAAAATCGCATTTTGCTGACCAAAAATAATAATTTAGTTATTTTCCTGAAGTTTATTAATATATTGACTTACATACATTACTGTGCAATGAGAAGTCGTTTTCGAAAAGAAATTGCAACACTACATTTGCAGTTAGTCTGATTGGTGTTTGATATCTTTGAAAGCATAACGTTCTAAATTGCTGACGGCCGTGTTGGAAATTTTGATCGAAACAGTTATGTGTGTGAATTATTTCGACCAGAACTTCTATCAAATCAAACCAAAAGCTACAAATTAAATTCTCAAATGACGAATATTTACATATGGCTGTGAAGTTTGAACGATGACAATGATCGTTATAAATCAGCTGTTAACTTTTGAACTCAAAATATGTTTGGTCCACTCAGGTTAGAAGATGAATAGAACATATCAAATCAGATACAATGATGAACTCTTCATATTGATTAACAGACAAAACATGATAAAATATAAATGGTAGCGACGAAGTGTGGATTGAGAAGCTTGGAAGAGATTTGTCATGCTAAGAAAAAAGAAGAAGATTAACAACGCGCGATACCTATAAACGATACTCATGGGACCATATTTTTGCTTCATATTGTGTGTTATAAATATAAATAAGTGTTTCATTTAATTTGCAGCGCTATAATGTAAATACTATGAATATCAAAGAAAAAGGGGGATTAGTCCGAAAGTAAATGCTTTGATATATTCAAAACAGAAGGCATCTAACCTGTGCGTGACATTATTGAATTTTATTAAAAACAAAAAAAAAAAACCTGAAAGCTTTCGGCGAAATACATCCTTTCATTATAAATTTATTCAAAAAATATTAACCTACATGCATAAGACAGATTTGTTGATTTTCACATTTAATATATAAATTTTGTAGGTATAGGTATTGTGTAATATAAATTATAGTCCATATGGGATTATTTTCCTAAAGGATTATAGCTACAGGGTGATTTTTTAAGAGCCTTCGGATTTGATTAAATAAAAAACACATAAAATTTAGAGAAATGTATGAAATCTTTATTTGAGTCGATAGAACGATCTATATACGATAATTCAATGTTTAAAGATGATATCATGTAAATGTTGACTGTGGCTGCGCCTCAAATGGTTCATACGCTGGGCCCAACATATCGGCCGGTATCTCACGAATAAATTCTTCAATAGTGGCTTCCAGTGCGCTGTGGGCTTGTCGCTATAGACATGAGCCTTAACATAGCCCCACAAAAAATAGTATAAAGGCGTTATATCGCATGATCTAAGCAGCCAAATTACCGGCCCCAAACGTGAAATAAACTGTTCACCGAATTCGCCTCTTAATTGCGCCATTGTTTCATGTGCTGTGTGGCATATGGCACCATCTTGTTGAAAGTACATGTCAGCCAAGTCCACTCTTCCATTTTGGGCAAAAAAAAGTTTGTAATCATCGCACGGTAGCGATTGATAGGACCAATGATACATTTTTTGGGATTCATTGGCCTTTCTTGCAATGATTCTGGCTGTTCTTCACACCAAATACTGCAATTTTGATTGTTCACGTATCCATTCAACCAGAAATGAGCTTCGTCACTGAACACAAGAAACTGCACGATGCACTTTCTTAATCGAGCATGAATTTTGAGAATAAAATTCAATAATCTGCAAGCGTTGTTCGTTTGTAAGTCGATTCATGATTAAATTATAGACCAAACTAAACATGTTTGACAGTAACTTGTTACACGAAAACAGCTGAGCTACCAAAAACAGTGTTGCCAAAAAAATCACCCTGTATTATTATGTACACGACAATAAGTATATTATGTATTATTCTGTGCATACGTTGTGCACGATGTTATGTATTTTTGAATGAAATAGGAGTAATTAAGATGATTGCGGAGAGTACAGACAGAGTACAGTTAGGCTCATATGGAGTATATCACTTTTGGTTTGGTAAAAGCGTGGTTGAACCAGCACTTCGAATCCATCTTGTGTTTTCCAAACCATCATAGTATAGTAGTAAAAAACATGTAAAATAGATTCGAAAACAGACCATCCTAAGATGATCGCAACAACATGACACATGCCATATTGATTACTCTTCGGAGCATCATATTCTGCTAAAAAAAAAAAAATAAATAAATATGTGGCACTTAAAGCCTCAAAGGGTTCTTTGGCCGAGTTTCTCTTTCATTACTGTTGTGCGTGTTAAATTTTGGACAGTATTAGAAGGGACCTACTTATTTTAGCCGGTCCGAATGGCAGAACTCTTGCGACATCACTTTTTGGAGCTTTGTAACAGAGTTCTTTTAGAAGCTTTTTCATGGAAATTGTTAATGCTGGAAGAATTGCCAATTGCCGTTCGAAAGAAAAATTTTTTCGATATTAAATTTGTTATGCTTCAGCCGGGGATTGAACCCACGGCCTACAGATCAGAAGGCCAACACACTAACCACTGAGCTACGGCACCCTACGGCATCATATTCTGCTACTTGTGTTAAAATGTCGTCACATGTCGTAATGTTAACGACCTTGGTAAATTTTCATTTGCTTTAACTTGCTACTCGTTTTGTATTTATGTCATAGCTCATTTTAGTGGATTGATATATTTGCTGATAGTAGTGCTGCTATTTTTATTGTTTTATTGTTCGAAGTCTCATACTAGAACTGCAGTAGAGTTCGGTTCAGCGTAAGGAGCATCATCTATCATCGTCATCACACTTTTCTTTCTTGTACATACGCACTTTCTTCTTTCTTTGTTATCTTCGTTTGGTAAAGTTTTAGTCTTTTCTCATTTTAATTTTGAGATATGTTTTAAGAGTATGGTTAATCTCTTTTAAACATATGGTAGTTACATTGTATGAATCGTTACGGTTTTACAAATTTACTGCCATATAAGGAAGCATAAGTATAACGTTTGTATATGTAAATACGAATATCGTACGTAGTAAATTTACGTAGATTGTATACAATTTTATGACTTTTTCATATATTTTTTTACTCGTATTTTTATCGAATATTTTCAGCGACATGTATTTACTGTGCCATGTTGTGAGCTCTTAGAAATTCGTGTATATGGAGGTATATATATACATACATATGAGCGTATATATATACGTGGTCTACGTAGTGTTTTTTTTGGCAATATACGAGGATGGTCCCAGAAGTACCCGACCTAATAAAGAAAACAACAAATTTGGGAAAATATTTTTTTCAACATAATCTCCTTTTAGTTCTATACACTTTTCCCAGCGATACTCTATAGAGTCGATACCCTGTTTATAGTATGAACTGTCTAGCTTATTGAAATAGCTATCTACCTCTTCATTGTTTGCAAATCTTCTACCACCAAGCCATTTTTTCAAATTTGGAAATAGAAAATAATCCGAAGGAGCTAAATCTGGCAAATAAGGTTCGTGCTGAAGCAATTCGAGATTTAACTAATGGATTTTGGCCATCGCTATAGCGGAAGTGTGAACTGGTGCATTGTCGTGATGAAACACTTCTTTTTCGCCAAATGCGTCCTTTTTTCTTTAATTTCATCACTTAAACGCTGCAACAAATTAGCATAAGACTCGCCGTTGATTGTTTTTCCTTTTTGAAAATAATCAATAAAAATTATCCCACGTGCATCCATAAAAACGGACTCCATAACCTTGCATAACGCCATAACTGTTTAGACTCTGCCACCCAATATTTTATGGACGTAACCAAAGGAGCAACTCCCCCAGAGTAAAATCTCTTTCGGCTTTAATACTCGTTGGACTGAGACCTTTCAGATGAAAATATTGAATTACATAACGGCGACCAATTTTTTCCATGTTTACAAATTCAAACATATGTTTTATAAGGTTGCCACTTTTCACAAAAGTAATTTTTTTCAAACTGCTGCCGCCATTTAATTGTATAGTCGGAAAGTTCTGGGACCGCCCTCGTATCTTCCGCTCGAAAAAATTACCCATAAGTTATGTATGCCACAGGAATTCAATATTTTTTTCACTAGAGACATCTTGGCGATTCCCATGAAAAAGTTCTAACTACGTGCTAACATCATCAGCAATGAAACACCAGGAGATTTTGTCAGCTGAGCATACGTATATATATAAAAGGTTCAACTAAATTTCAAGACAAAATAATGTTGGACTAGAGCTTGAAGAAGCCGCCAATAACGCAGTTGCACCATTGGTATTTGGTGACTGAGCGTCATATGCAGTGTATGATTTTCATTCAGTGTGATGAATAAAAGTTTTCAAAGTTAGTTAAATGCGGCTACAACACCACAGCCCTTTACAAAGTGCAATGTAAGCGAATAGCGAATAGTAAATGTTCTTGCTTTTGGCAGCAGCAGTCCTACATTTAGAAATTTCAATAAGGCACGCTTGTGTTTTTGCGGCAGTTCTGTGTGTATAAAGTATTCCTGCGTTGAGCTTCTGCCACGAAATTTTTTTTTTTCTTTTTTTTTTATTGGATCTTTCTAAAATTACTTAGAAACTAACAATAAGTAAACAAATCTTACAAACTAACTAAAATTATGTGATATTCCCAACGTTCCATCACAATTTGTTGAGTCGCGAGGTATAGCAATTTCACAGCATATTCAGTGTGTCTTTTCTTTTTAATCGACGATGCCCCATGCTCAGCAACAATTGCCTAGCAAGGGGATTCGGATGATTGTGTAATTTTTGAAAGTAGCTTCTGCAGGACATTGCAATTTCCTCAGAAATTGTGGGTACATTCAAATCTCGATGGATGTTAACGTGCCTCATATACCAAGACGCGTTTACAATAATTCGCAGGAACATTGTGGAACTGATTGGAGATTTATTTTAAGTGGGGGACATGTATCTTGCCTTAGTGTGAAGGATACATGTAAGCTCTTTGATTCATTGAGTTTTATGCGCCATTTTGCTAGCCAGATTTCGAGAGAATCGATATGAGTCTGCAGGAGTTTAGTAGCTTCTATGGGGTTAGAGCGAGAGCACAATATTGCCGTATCATCTGCAAAGGTCGATATAAATATATAGTTATTGCTGGGCATATCTGTAGTGTATAAGAGATACATTAAGGGGCCCAAAACGCTTCCTTGAGGAACGCCAGCGTGAATATCCAATGGATTTGTTGTGTAATCCTTGTGATGTACGAGAAATTGTCTTTTCGTGAGGTAGCTACTAAGCAATGAGGAGACATTTGCAGGCAGTAATAGTTTGAGTTTGTAAATAAGGCCATCGTGCCATACTTTATCGAAAGCTTGAGTGATATCAAGAAAGACAGCTGAGCAATACTTTTTTTCTTCAAAAGTGTTCCTTATCAGAGTAACAATGCGGTGGACTTGTTCTATTCTGCCGTGCTGTTTTCTAAATCCAAACTGATGTTGAGGAATCAGTTGGTTGAGATTAATAAATGGAGTTATATTCATGACAAGTAGCTTTTCGAATACTTTAGAGAGTAGAGGCGGAGGCTGATAGGTCTGTACGATGCATAATTTAATTTTGAGCGTTATTGAACAAGGTTGAGAAGTTAATTTTGGTAATGAGGACTGTAAAGAGGGTGGATTGGGTGTAAACACACTTTTTAGGTTGTTTTCAAAAGCCAAACCCTTCTCACAGTTGCTTCTAGCCCAATTACCGTCACTCAAACGGATGGGGGAATCAGTGAGAATTGGCCGATTTGAGTTTTTTGCTGATTTCCACAAAGAGTAGTTTGACGCTTCACCAGATGTTAATTTCACTATATGCTCTTCTAACTCTTTGTTGTTTTTATTTTTTAAGGCTTGCTTTAACTTTCGAGTGCAGTGCTGTAGCTGTGTTTTCGCAGCCTTCTTTTCTGTCTTACTAGCAATTCAATGTCGGCTGGTGTGTATGGGCTATAGTTTGATTGCTTGCATACCTTTGTGCAGGTGGCTGAGCTGAGAGCTAATGAGAGCAGCTGGTTGAATTTTTCGAGTGCTGAGTCTACATCGTGTCCATTTCTTAATACAGTACTCAGAGGAAGATGTGAATTTATATTTTTCTTGAATTTCAACCAGTCTATTTTCTTTCTAACGCAATTGCCTTGGGGGCTTGGTGATTTTATAGATATTACCGTGGGTACTGCCACGAAATGAACGAGTAATTGAATATCTATTGGACTTCTCGGATCGTTATTGTACGATGAGGAGCTTTTCCCTCAACCGTAATTTTATAGAAAGATGCTAAATTTGTACTTGATATATTAAATCATGAGAACAATATTATGCTAACAGTATAATATTGTACATACCATATGTACACATCAGTAATGCAAGTATGTAAATAAGCAAGCTGATCTTCTTAACCTTTGGCAATTTTCAGGGTGTCGCAATAGCTCGCCCAACAGTTACTTTACCTCTTCAGATACAGGACGAAAAATTTAAATATTAATCGCTTTACATCAGGAGATAGAACCACATTTGTGCTTTACTTTAATAGGCACTGCTGTAGGTTTTTCTAATGTGCTATAGCTATTAAAAACCGCTTCGAGGCATTTACTTTATTTAGGAAGTGTGGTGATGGCTTTTTCAAAAAACTTTTAGATGCCTAATCCATCTAAGTAAATATAGTTTGGTTTGCCTTCTCGTATTCGTAAAAGGACTGTTTTCGGATACTGTGTATGTCCTCCTATATATTCAAGGGCATCTTCACGGAGATTTCTCAGATAATTTCAGGCCATTCTTCAACGACTTCGTTTTCCACTTTGTTGGTACACAACAACTGAGGATTACGGGAGTTCAGCCACTCGCTATAGTCTTGCTCAACATTGTCGGTATTTTGTTGTAAAACAATTTAAAACATGCATATTACTCGACGAAATATTTTGTTGGAAAAATACGAAAACATTATCTAAAATATATTTCCGAAGCTTCAACTTAAATTTTTTGGCATGGGATGATCCTTCAAGCCTCATTTTCTGCGTATGTTGCCGCTCTAGTGCTCTATAGGTCTTGATTACAATATTTGAAGTGATACCTTATACATATTCGAATGGCATTGCTGGCAGCAGACCCTTTATATATCACGACGCCAAACAATATTTACCTCTTCTAGGATAGTTATGAGTCTTTACAGAAGAGTTGAGGACGTCGAACCAATCACTCACTAATTAAATGAGTTCCGCTTGGATTCTTCCATCTTGCCCACAACCCCAGTGCCATTACCACATCCACAGAGTTTGTAGGTTTCCTTACAAAATCGCCTGTGGATTCGTACTCGTATGCTTCCGTAACCTTCATCTCATCGAAGCCAAGAGTACATCCTTTTTCCTCATCAGTGAGTTCTTAACTGTGAGTACTTTGCCACATCGGTCCGGCAGCATGCATACATATAGTACTCGATAAATCGCACCATAACCATTGGAAGTTTTTGTCTAAGATGTAAACCAAAAAACTCCAAGTATGCATACTCTTAAATTGCGAATTCTACATACCATTTGTCATAATTTTTCTTATTTGGCTTTCTGCAAATATACTTCGAGCAGAGGACACTTTCTATGAGCTTGATTTCAAATTCTTTATTTTCCTAGAGCAATCTTCTTTTTCCGCTTTTATTGTGGCGATCTTCATCTTCATTGCGCATAGTACCGATAGTACCAAGAGAGGAGCAGATCCTGGTGTGGCCAATGAAATTGAGCTACAGACCAAAATTTTCAACGATCCTTTTGCTTACATATAAACTCGAACGCCGAACGCGTAGGATGAGTTGGAACCCCGACATGAAGAGTTCTCCGCGCCTCTGATTGGAAACCTGGTAGGTAAGGCACAGCTTATTGGAAGCGAAGGCCCATCATCTAAAGCAATCTCTTAAATAAATACGGATGAGGAACCACCTACAACTCAAGCGACTGAAGGAACCAACAATAAGTTACACTATCAGGCAATAATATCTCTTTGCAAAAAGTTATTTTAGGTTCAATCCTGCAATACTTCATTGTTCTCATCCTGTACAGATACACATATGTTATACCTACATATGTACAGGTATTCATATAAATAGTATAAAAATCCTTGTGTTATTTGGTACCTCTCTGTTCTATCGCAATTTCCTTACTTTATATTTGTCGTTACTTTCATTCAGTACAACTGTGTTATGCTACGTTTAAACCACATTACATATACGCTAATTTGTAGCAATTTCCTAGAATCAACGTAAATAGAAAAAAAAAGAAACTAAAAAAGTTGCGGAAACTGTTACAATTAAGTGTAATCATCATTGTGATAGTCGGAAATAGATAGATTTCCGTAGTTTAACAGTTCATATATTTATTTATAATATTGTTATTGTTTTAGTATTTTTTGTTGCTACATATTACCTCTTTGAAGTATGAAAAATGATATGCGTGACTCCGACATCGTCTTGTACCATGGTGGTTGACGTGTTCTATATTTATGAATGATGTATGCATGTATTATGTTCTTTAGTAAAGGGTGAACATGCCAAAACTGTAGCACTTAGAAACTACTACCAGAAATAAACTAGAGAACTTTGAAATTTAATTTTTATTATTAACATACTTTGTGGATTTACTATAATTAAAATATTAAAATATTAGTTGTAATTTAACTCAAATACAAGTGATCCGACGTGCGTGCAGGCTCAACGAGAGCTGTTAAGGAGCGATACAGAGAGAAAAGGAGTGCAGAGAGACGTCTTTTCAGGCGCAAGAAAAGAGAACAAGAAAGACGCGAGTGTGAGGAGATAGAGATGTGTACCGACAAGAATGAGATTCGAAAATTCTTCGAAAAGATCAAGCGCCTGAGTGGAGATTTAAATCCCGGAGCCTCTTCTTGTCGTGATGGAAATGGGAATCTGGTTACAGATGTCCAGAGTGTACTGAGCCTATGGAGGGAACACTTCTCCACATTACTGACTGACGATCCTACAAACAATTCCGGCAGTGGAGGAGAGTGCCCGATAACCCCAATTACAGATGATGGTGTTGATGTTCCACCACCCGACTATGACTATGATTGGAGGCTCACTGTTCTCTGTCCTGTACATAAAAATGGACACCCCACAAATTGCGCCAACTACCGTGGACTAAGTCTCCTGAGCATCGCGTACAAGGTTCTATCGAGCGTATTGTGTGAAATATCGAAGTCCATGCTCAACAACCTAATTGGGCCTTATCAGTGTGGATTCAGACTTGGTAAATCCACTATCGACCAGATTTTCACATTGCGCCAAATCCTGGAGAAGACCCAAGAAAAACATATCGACACACACCACCTATTTGTTGATTATAAAGCCGCTTTCGACAGTCCGGTAAGGGATTACCTCTACGCAACAATATCTGAGTTCGGTATTCCTGCAAAGCTCATTCGACTTTGTAGAATGACACTCCCGTTGTGCAATGAAAATTGGGAAGGACCTCTCTGCACCGTTTAATACAGAACGGGGTTTCAGACAAGGTGATTCGTTATTGTGCGACTTCTTCAATCTTATTATGGAGAAAATAATATTTTCAACAAAAGTGTCATGTTGTTAGCGTATGCCGACGATATTGACATAATCGGCATGAACACGCGAGCAGTCAGTGCAGCATTCTCAGAGTTGGAAAGAGAGTCGCGTCGGATGGGTCTCACGGTGAACGAGGGCAAGACGAAGTATCTAGTGTGAACAAACAAAGAGTCCCGCCATCTTGGACAGCACGTCACTGTTGACAACTACGCTTTTGAAGTAGTAAGGGACTTCGTCTATCTTGGAACCAGCATCAACAACTGTAATGACGTCAGCCTGGAGATCATGCGTAGGATAACTCTTGCTAACAGGTGTTACTTTGGGCTGAGTAAGCAATTGAGAAGTCGAGCCCTCTCTCGAAGAACGAAAACTACACTCTACAAGTCTCTCATCATGCCTGTCCTAACATATGGTGCTGAAGCCTGGACAATTTCCACCTCGGATGAGCGAATTCTTGGGGTTTTCGAGAGAAAAGTCCTACGTAAGATCTTTGGACCTATTTGCGTTGGTGGCGAGTACCGAATAAGGTACAACCATGAGCTGTACGAGCTGTATGCCGATATTGACATAGTAAAGCGCATCAAAATCCAGCGGCTGCGCTGGCTAGGTCATGTCGAGCGAATGGAAGAACACGCTCCAGCTAAGAAGGTGTTATATTCGGAACCTGCTGGAGGACGGCGCAGAAGAGGAAGACCAAACCTCCGGTGGAAAGACCAAGTACTGGAGAACCTGACGGCGCTTGGAATTTCTAACTGGCGCCAGCTAGCGAAGAACAGAGATGGCTGGCGTAGCATGTTATTTTCAGCCTAAATCGATATTCGGTTGTTATGGCCATATAACTAAGTAAGTAAGTAACAAGTGATCCGACTTTTCGTTGCACACGCGCCATCATCTTTTGCACGGATACATCATTGACTATACGCTACGCCAAACAACCACTTGGTTTTGAATTCTTCAATACCTCTTACCAGTGACAGTCTCCCCGGTCCTGATCAATTTGATTCATATATCTTGCGCCCGGGATATTTTGCTCTAACATTCTGTTTTGTGTGTCAATCTGGAGCTGTTTGAGTTTCAAAACGTTTCAATCAAGCTTGTCACTTTACTTTTTGTACGAATATACTGCGATTTACGAACAGATTATGTGTGCAAAATAGTTTGTCACACTTCTAGCTCGGTTTCCTTTTTTTACGAAGCTAAAATTAAAATTTATACATACATATGCAACTTCTTATATGTACGTCAAGCTAAGGTCATGGCCTACTCATTGTATTTGAATTGCAAAATACTTAACTTTTTTTGTTATAAATTTCACAAAATGTTCACCCTTTACATAAAAAGCAAAAAAATATATTGTATATGGTATTTTTGTATGTTTTGCTTTTTTATACAGAGTTGAAATACATTTATTCAATTAGAAAATTTCTGTCGTTTGTGTGTCAGTTGTTTTTGTGTCAGTTGATGTGTAGGAGTGTTTCAAAAATATGTCCTTGCTTAGACACACATTGAAGTGAAAGAGGATGTCATTGTTCTTACCTTGCGTGATTAACACGCAATTTACCATGTCTTGTAATTATATTGTATAATTCAACTAATTCATGACGCTGAATGCGATTTCTTTCATGCATGCAGCAAATTTCTAGTATTCTATGAGTCGTTTGGCACTACTTTTGTACTCTATCATGCGAGCTCCTCCGCTTTTCAATTTCCATCTACACTTCTATGTCGAGAGTATTGAGACCAGAGTCTTGATGGCAGCTAGGGCTATCACGCAAAATAAATAATAAATAATCTATCACTCTGCTCGCTCCGGCTACGCCACTGACGAAAATAGATAATAGCCGAGTTCACGATGTCATGTATTTAGTATTTGTAGAAAATTAAATAATTTTTGACAGTTTTGCCTGTGAAACAAATCATTACTGCGTTAATTTTATTTCTTTGTTTGGTTTTAATACATTTCATCATTGAAAAGGCTCGTGCAACTTCAGCATTGCTGTGTGGTAGCCGTTAGTTCGGTTTACAGCCAACGCATTTCACACGCCCACGTAAATTTTGTGAATGAAGTCCATCGTTAATTGCTGGGAATAATAACTCGTATTGTGCTTGCCGCACCGCAGATTTCGAAAACCAATTGTAAGTTTTGGAAACAATTGATTTCACTTACAGGAATTTCAACGATTTCATATATATGGAAGCATAATATCGGTATTATATTCCTTGAGATGAAAAATAACATCTTTTTTAAAATTTCAAATTAAAATATTTTGAACAAATATAGAATAGCCCACTGAAAGGAAAAAAAATAAATTTCTTCTTATAGAACCTACTTTTGTGAATATAAACCACCCAATTTTTTTTTGAGGCACGCCCATGTAAGCCGTGGCTCAAGGTCAAAGTTGAAACTTTCTTTACAATTTTAATACTTTTTCTGTAATACATAACATTTATTTAAACTACTTTAAATGTTTTAAATTGATACTTCATGAAATTTTTTCAATATGGATGGCTTTCGATAGAATTATCTGTATATGCCGATGTCGGCTTCGCGACCATCAATATTTTCGCATAAAGGTCTTTCTTGCTAAACGATCTTTTCACCGCCGACCGCCGACCGCCGACCGACTTTATAAGTTTACTCCATTTTGCATGCATATATATATATATATATATATATATATATATATATATATATATATATATATATATATATATATATATATATATATATATATATATATATATATATATATGCGTGTTAAATTTTGGACAGTATTAGAAGGGACCTACTTATATATATATATATATATTGGGTGATCCAAGTAGACATACTTTTTTCAATACCTTCATTTTGACAGATCACGTGTGAGTCGTGCCATGCTGTCATGTTATTTTTGTTTAGTATGGCTTGGCATTTCATCATGGAAAGACTTATTCCTGAACAACGTTTACAAATCGTTCAACTTTATTACGAAAATTCACGTTCTGTGGGGAATGTGTTCCATGCACTTCGCTCAACTTATGGTCAACATAATCGGCCTACTGAGCGTACTATCAACATCATCACTCATCTTGAGACCCAGCATTCATTATTGGATAATATTCGACCGAATAGACCACGTCCAGCACGCAGTGAAGAAAATATAGCGGCCGTAGCTGAGAGTGTACACGAAGACCGTGGAGAGTTGATTCGGCGCCGTTCGCAGCAACTCGAACTGACGTATGGAACGACTTGGCGCATTTGACGTTGAGATCTTAAATTGAAAGCGTACAAAATACAGCTTGTGCAAGAACTGAAACCGCCCGACCTTCCCAAGCGACATCGATTCGCTCTATGGGCTCCTGAAAAGTTCCAAGAAGATCCGACGTTTTCGAACCAAATTTTGTTCAGCGATGAGGCCCATTTCTGACTCAATGGGTATGTAAACAAGCAAAATTGCTGCATTTGGGTAGAAGAGCAACCTAAAGAGATTTAACATCTGCCAAATCAATCCGGCGGAATCATCGGTCCATATTTCTTCAAAAATGATGCCGGTGAGAATGTAACCGTCATCGTGCGATGATATCCGACTATTTGATGCCTGAAATTGAAGCTCGTGATCTCGGCGACATTTGGTTTCAACAAGAAAGCGCCACTTCGCACACATCGCATCAATCAATGGATTTATTGAGAGAACACTTCGGTGAGCAGCTAATTTCACGTTTTGCGCCGGTCGATTGGCCACCAAGATCGTGTGATATCACACCATTAGACTTTTTCCTGTGGGGATATGTAAAGTCTAAAGTTTATGCGGACAAACTCGCTTCGATTCAGAGCAAAACATCACGCGTGTCATTCGCCAGTTACCAGTCGAAATGTTCGAACGAGTCATCGAAAATTGGACTCAACGGATGGACCATCTGAGACGTAGCCGCGGCCAACAGTTGAAAGACACAATAATAAACATTCCCCATTCAATTTGAATTTTCTGTGTTTTTTTCTTTCAAAAAGCAGGGAACCTCGAAATGGATCAAGTATGGATCATCATGGATATATATATTATATATATATATATATATATATATATATATATATATATATATATATATATATATATATATATATATACATATATATATATATATATATATATATATATACATATATATATATATATATATATATATATATATATATATATATATATATATATATATATATATATATATATATTTTTTTTTTTTTCAGAGTTTTGATTGCTTTCTTGTCATTTTAGTGTTACTGCTATCATACGAAAACATACAAGATGCGACAATTATGTATTAAGAGTCGAACCATATCTCAGCAACCAAGCGCGCCATCTATGTGTTTGAAGCTTCAACCTTCCTTTACTAACTGTGAAAATTTCATGGCATTTGGTTGACATTTAATGTTTATTGACATTCATTTTACAAAACATGTGTTCGTTTGATGTTGAAATTTAACACACAGCAATCATTGTTCGTCAATTTTTGGCTCGGAATCAGGTCTGTGTGTTGAATCACCCGCCGTATTCACCTGATTTGGCACCTTGCTACTTCTTTTTGTTCCCAAAACTGAAATTGAAGTTGAAAGGATGCTTTTTGGATGACATTCAGACCATACAACGGGCTTCGACGAGGGCAATTCCGAAAAATGAGCTGGAACACACGTTTGAATCACTATTAAATCGATGTAACAAGTGTATTGAATCAGGAGGAGAATATTTCGAATAAATATACCGAAAAATTAGCAGATATCGTGTTTTAATTGTGTTTTCTAGAGCCAGTCTTTATACATAATTGTCGTACCTTGTATGTATGTATATCTATATATATTCTTTTCTACTAATTGTAGAAAGTTAAATAGAAGGCAAACTTCATTAAAATTCATGAAGTACGTGATTTGAAAAATGGAAAAAAAAAATTGAATAAACACACCGAAAAGCAAAACAATTAAAGGATTACAGAATAAAAACTACTATGAGAAAGCGAATTAGACGTAGTCCACATATGCATTCATTCTACTCTACTGCAATGCAGCTATCGTTTGTGAATTGTACATAATATGCTTCGTTAAATACTTTAATTTTAATGCAGCGTGAAATGAAAGAATCTGCAAAAGTTCCCATACAAATAAGCATTACACATATTGCTTATATACAAGAGCGTATATGAACGCTGAAAAAGGTCAACGGTACACATAAGTGTCCATTATAGGTACACATACTATGAATATGTTTTAAAAAGCGATGAAGGACCGTCAAACAAAAATATGAGTTCTCGTTACTGTGTTTCCTAAAGAAGTCTTAATTTTAAAAATTCTGCTTCAATACTGCAATATTGGCTAAAAAGCAATCGAATTTAGAAATACTACAGAAATATGCTCAAATTTGGTGTGACTAAAAAGAAATCCATCATCTTATTTTCATAAATATATTCATAATAAGCTCCACACAAGCTTTATTTAAAATATGTGTTTTTGAAAGCCATGTTTTGGAATATATTAATTAGAAACAAACAAAAAAATGGGCTTATCAACAGTATAGATAGAGTATAGATGTTTTTATAATCTGCAAAGGAATGTAAAAAATGATATATGAAAAATTACGTAGAGTTTGGTTGGCGATTAAAAGCATTACTTTTAATGTCCAATTTTCAAAATTTTTCTGTTAATGGATGCAAAAGATCTATTGCTTTACAAAAATGCTGAATTTATAGAAAATTCTAAAGGATTGACAGAGATTTACGGAATGATATGAAACAAAAACCTGGTTTTTTTTTCCAAAATTGCAATATTTAAGTGTAAATGTTAGCATTACAATACAATATGCTTAAAGGCAGTCAACTCGCATAATGAAAATGTGTGCCCAGACATTCTACTAGCCATGCCTTGTCAATGGTACAGTCGAGGAGCATATTCAAAGAGATTGGCAAAGTCGTATATTTTTCAGAGTAGGTGAAAAAAATGTTATGAATACGCCATTAGTTGACTCAACACAAATAATTCTGCTACCGCTTCCTGTTAAACTTGGTTTGATAAAGCCATTTGTGAAAGCTCTTGATAAAAATGGAAAAACCTTTGAATACCGTACAACGATATTAAAAAATTAAATTAAAAAATCGCAAATGAAATGCAATTATCAAAATCCGGTTCATTTTATTTAACTTTAGTTTGTTGGTATTTTCAACTGACCCCACATTCTTAAATTAATTAACAAAAAAAAAAGCATTTACAAACCAAATGACCACAATAGAGAAACTTGGATGTCTGCGAATGATTTTTTGGCAATAATACAAGCGATAACTAACTCGATATTATAAATGAATTGCTAAGAGCCCATCCTAATTTGCACATAGGGCCTCCACAAGGCTTCTCCATCGCTCACGATTCTGGGCTGTTGTTAAAGCGCCATCCCATGTGGTGTTGACAGCAGTTAGTTCCCGTTGCTGGTTCTGCTGGCTTCTGCTCCCTTGCTGGTTTCATTCGAGCGACATGCTTGTGATGCTTTCTGGCTGCTTTCTTAGCGTGTAGTCAATCCAGCCCCACTTCCTACGCTTAATCTGGTTAAGTATAGGTTCCTCGTTCGTTAGACACCATAGAGCCTCGTTGGAAATAGTGTTAGGCCAGAATATTCTACATATGATCCTCATACATTTGTTAACGAAAGCTTGAAGTCTCTGGGTGATGGTGTTCGAGATCAGCTATGTTTCGCTTTCGTACAGTAGCGTCGATTTCTCGCATGCGGAGAATATTCATAATTTCGTACATCTGGAGATTTGGGAATTTGCTAATACTTTGCCTTTGCTTTGCTCAACCAGCAGTTAGCATCCGATTCAGCTCCTCCGTCTGTTGATATTGTGTAACCGCCAATAATTATATGGCTTGTATTGGAGTGATTAAGTTGTTCGCCTTCGCTTGCATATCGGTCATGTCATCGGCAAAGTTCAAGACCTCAAGTTGCCATGTCAGATTCCACATAATGCCAGTTCATCCAACACAATGGCGAAGAGAAGCGTGGAGAGAGGCCAACTCTGCCGTACTGCAGCGTTGGTGGTGAACGAATCACTGATGCTGCCATTGTGAAGAACCACCAGTTCAGAGTTCTCGTACAGCGCTATTATGAGGCGGATTAACTTCAGGGGGACTCCTTTTCTACTTTAAGTGTGTCGAATGCTTTCATGTACATTTATAATAGGGAGCGCCATTATACGAAGTGATTTTGCTTGATCAACACAAGTACGTTTCGGATGTAATCCAGCATGCTCGTGCCTTCAAAAATTCTCAACTCACTGGAGCCTATTCTGTATAAGAGTGCCTAGGATTTTGTAGATGGTATTGAGTAATGTTATTCCTCTCCAACTGCCACAGTCACGCAAATCACCCTTTTTCGGAAGCTTAACGATGATGGCCTTCTTCCAAGAGGGAGGTAGCTTTTCGCTGTCCCAAACAGCAGAGATGTGCGGATGCAGAATTTCAGCTGATATTTGTGGGTCGGCAGTAAGTAATTCTGGCTGTATGCCGTCGATGCCCGCAGCTTTGTTGAGTTTTAGCTCCTTAATTACATCCCTTATTTCCGCTATTCTTGGGCATGTAGTTGATTGGGTACAATATGTTCACAAACTTATTTTATTTGCATTAATATTTGAATATTTTCCCATTTAGGCATGTTTAGCGACGAGAACGAAGAAAAGAAATTGGTGATGAACTTTATAAGAAGAAATGGCAGACAAAACATATTTAAAAAATAAACAATTTTAAGTTATTTGTAAATAAGAATATATTTCCGATTGTTGAATGTTATTTACAATAACACATCAGTAATTTCTTGAATTGAAGTAAAAATTTTCCAAATTAATTTAAATAACGGTGATTTATTAAGAATTATGGAAAATAGATTTTATACGTTGAATGATTATATAGTAACTCCCTTAAATGTGGTAATTTTGAATAATAAAAGTTGTTTGTTTCATAGTTCTGTCAGTTTTTTAAAATAATCTAATATATAAGTTCAAGATTCAATGATTTTGAATATCGGATGTCTAAACGCGGATCTCTAGAGTCGCGCAGAGAATGGAAAATTTTCAAGTAGGTCTAGAAAAAAAATGGAGGTGATGGAATAAGTTGGAAAACGCAGAACCTCAGTATTTTTTATGGCCAACCAAACTATTATTATTAAAATCTCACACACATGCTTCTCACGGGATCAAATATACATTCAATGTTTATGGTATTTAACATTCTACTTTCCAATGTTGGCAGTGTTGCTAACAGTGTGAGACGATGTTTATAATTGGGAAGGTTAATTAGAAAATCCGAATTAAGGGATAGCCACGACATTCCCGAAAATAAAATCCCCAAACACAAAATCTACAGTTTTAAAAAAATCTACAAATACATTATCCCTAAAATCAAAATCCCCAAAACCAAAATCCTCAAACACAAAATCCGCAAACATTTAAATAAATGAATGATATTACCGGCAGCGCAGCCGAGTCTTACCTAGTTCTGATCCGCAGTTACTTATGACAATATTTGTTATATTTATATATTGTAACGAGTATCGATAGTTGATTACTCATCACTATTGTGACTGACTCTATTGGCAGCATCGAAACGAATGTCAACAAAAAGAAATAAGCGATAACCAGAACAAGCCAACGAGAAAGGAAGAGAAGAATCTCGATAAAGGAAGATTCTGGGGTGTTGCCAACAGAGTATAAATAGAGCCAGTGTTGAGAATTGACAATCAATCTACTTCCGAACGTGATTGCGAAAACATAGATACAGAGGCAAAAGTTGCAAGTACATTTAAGTGTTATAGTAAATAGTTGATTGTAAACAGTGTTGATTGTAAATAGAGATTATTAAATAAATTGTTGCTGTATATAGTTGTACAAAATAAGTGTTGCAGTTATCATTAACAGAATCCAGTGATCGAACAAGGTAATTCAAATAGAATTAAACGTTCACAGAATAAAAACGTAACAATTGGTGTCAGAAGTGGGATTCTGTAAAGATGGTGAAAATTGACCAACTAAAAGTGGACCAGCTTAAAAAGCTGTTGGTAGAGATGAATCTATCGTCATCAGGTGCAAAGGCGGAACTGCTGGTGAGGCTGAGGCAAGCTATGGAGGCTAAGGGAATTAATGTAGAAGAACATGAGTTCTTTGAGGAAGCCGATATACAAGCAGTTGTGCACGCTGAGGAAGAGAGCAAAATAGATTCGAGTGGGCAACTCATGGAATTCATGAAAACCATGATGCAACAGCAGCAACAACAGCTACAAGAAAATGCGTCTCGCATTGACTCCAAGTTTCAAGAACATTCGGTACGTCAAGAAAACGCTATGGGAGAATTCCAGAAAACAATTGACTACAAGCTTCAAGAACATTCGGCTGAATTGCGTATGGAAATTCAAGAAGGTTCGGCTCGACAAGAACACGTCATCGAAAATCTACAAAAAGGAATTGAGATTAGATTTCAAGAAATTTCCGGAACCATTAATGAAAAAGTCATGGATCTCAAGGAACATGTAGATGACTTGGAAGATAAGTTCGAGAAATTACAGCACGATCTCAACCAACTAAAAATAAATGGACCAGCCACATCAGTGATTAGAGATTCAAGTACAATCAAATTAAAGCCACCAACATTTGACGGAAGCACGCCATTCAATATCTTCAAGCTTCAATTCGAGACAACAGCTTCGAAGAATCAATGGGATGATAGCGACAAGACTGCTGCTTTAATAGTCGCATTAAAAGGTAATGCTTCCGAGGTGTTACAGATGATTCCAGAGAAAGATCGTGGTAGCTATCAGTCACTGATGGACACACTCCAGCGAAAATATGGAAATGAATACAAGAGTCAATTACATCGAGTGGAATTGAGATCGCGAGTGCAACGGAGTAATGAGAGCCTTCAGGAATTCGCTTCCGATATTGAGCGCTTATGTCATCTAGCGTTCTCCGGTAATTCGGAAGAGTTCGTCGAAAAAATCAAAATAGAGGCATTCATAGATGGCATACGTGATGGAGAGACAAAGCGTGCCCTAGTCATGTCACCCAGGAATACTTATGCCGAAACAGTCAGTAGTGCATTGACGTTTGAAGCCGCCAGTTTGATGTGTCGACCAATGCCACGGGTACGCCAACTAGAAACAGAAACAGCAGATCTGGTTGAAGCAGTGTGTCAAGCATTCAAATCTGTAGTGCAGCCTGAAGGAAGAACAACAGGTCGACGCGAAAACAAATTTACTGGTAAGTGCTTTATTTGCGACAAACCAGGACACATGGCGCGTGACTGCCGTCTACGACGAAAGCGATCAAGATCCAATTCTCCAGGAAGACAAAAGAAGGAGAATAAGGTGGATAGCGATCGCTCCACTAACACAAATCCATCGTTAAACTAAATCGAGTCAGTTCAGCGGGGCGTGAACTGACTCCAACAGTGGGTTGCCCCATCATTCACATTTCACAACTACAGCGTGTGCCAAGCAGCTTGACTATTGATGGAAAATTGGACAATATGGAATTCATGTTAACTCTGGACACTGGTGCATCACATTCTATAATCAAGAGCGATTTGGTAAAGAGGTTTGAGCCTTTAATGGGAATAAAATTGCGTACAGCAACGGGTGAGGATGCACAAATTCTGGGTAAGATAAAGAAACGAGTATCTATTGGAAATTGTACATGGGAACATGAATTCATTGTGGCCGACATCATCGATGACGTAATAATTGGTGTTGATTTTATGATTGACAACGGATTTACGTTAGATTTAAATCAACGGATATTGCGCTATGCAAATGTCGAACTACCATTGAACATCGGTTACAAGCGTAGTGGGAACATCAAACGAGTACTGGCATGTCAACGCCAAGAGGTTCCAGCAAAATCAGAAGCGGTGATATGGGCACAGATGAATGTGGATGATGGGACAGGCAAGTTGTGGCTGGTGGAAGCAGATAAAGAAATACAAAATAAAAACATCATACTTGGTAGGACGTTAGTAGAACCTAAAGAAAATGGAATAGTACCGGTGCGAATATTAAATCCAACTAATACATCTACAGTTGTAAAGAAAGGAATGGTGATTGGTCATTGCCAGGAAGTTACTGCCGTAGTAGACTGCGAAAAGGGTTCGTCGATAAAAAGTGGAAGATCAGGAACTGTCAGGGCGGAAATAAAAGCACTGATGGAAGAATGGGCAGGAGTGCTTACCAAACAGCAAAAGGAAAAGGCTTTACAAGTATTGGAGAAGTACAGTTCAATATTTTCTTCAAATGGAAAAACTGGAGGACGAACAACCATCGTGAAGCATCACATTGACACCGGTGATTCTAGACCAATTCGTCAAGCACCACGACGAGTTCCATTGGCCAAAAGAGACGAAGCCATTAAGCTGATTTCCGATATGCAGAAACAAGGTGTTATTGAACCATCAGCGAGTCCATGGAGTTCACCAGTTGTGCTGGTAAAGAAGAAGGATGGAAGTACTCGATTCTGTGTGGATTACAGAAAGCTAAATGATATTACGAAAAAAGACAGCTATCCACTGCCAAGAATCGATGACACTCTGGACATACTATCTGGTGCGAAGTGGTTCTCAACTCTTGATTTGCAAAGTGGCTACTGGCAAGTGGAACTTGGTAAGGAAGACAAAGAGAAAACAGCTTTCAGTATTGGCGATGGTCTATGGCAATTTACAGTCATGCCATTTGGTTTATGCAATGCGCCAGCTACTTTCGAACGTTTGATGGAGCGTGTACTCAGAGGACTACACTGGAAAACGTGCTTGGTGTATCTCGATGACATTATTGTGATGGGAAAAGATTTTAACGACCACCTGGAAAAGTTGAAAGAAGTATTTGAGCGTATACAATCAGCAGGGCTTAAACTGAATATGAAAAAGTGTTCACTCTTCAGGCAAGAAGTTAAATATCTTGGTCATAAAGTAACAACAGAAGGGGTACATACCGACGAGGAGAAAGTAGCAGCAGTTCAAGAATGGCCTATTCCGTCGAATCTTCACGAGCTAAGAAGCTTCCTAGGCTTATGCACCTACTATAGACGATTTGTTCCTGGATTTGCAAACATCGCCAGCAGTCTGCATGAGTTGACAAGAAAGAACAAACCATTTGTGTGGGGCGAGGACCAACAGAAAGCATTCGAACAGCTGAAAGAAAAACTCTGTTCAGCACCAATATTAGCGTATCCAGTACCTGGTCAAAAGTTTGTGTTGGACACAGATGCGAGTGGCTATGGAATAGGTGGTGTGCTCTCTCAGATCATAGATGGGCAAGAAAAAGTAAAAGCATACTACAGTAAAATCCTGTCGAAGTCAGAAAGAAATTACTGTGTCACACGAAGAGAGTTGCTCGCAATACTGGAATGTGTAAAGTATTTCCATAAATACTTGTACGGTCAGTCATTTCATCTACGAACTGACCACTCAGCGCTAAGGTGGTTATTGCAATTTAAAAACCCAGAAGGACAATTGGCGCGCTGGATTGAAAGGCTGCAGAGTTATGATTTTACCATCGAACATCGTAAAGGAGGACATCACGGCAACGCGGATGCTCTATCTCGTCGTCCTTGCAAAATGGAATGTAAACATTGTTCTCGAGTGGAAAGCAAGGAGCACATTGTCGACATACGACTTACGAATATATTGCCGGAGGAGTCATGGACCACCAAACGAGTGCAAGAAGATCAGCGGAACGACCCAGATCTCGTAAAGATTATGGAATACAAGGAGCAGGGCATACGTCCAGATTGGCAAGATGTGGCTAATGAGAGTCCAATAGCAAAGGCATACTGGGCGCAGTGGCAAAGCCTGCACTTACGAGACGGATGTTTATTCCGAACATGGGAAAGTGAAGATGGAAAAATCACTTATGATCTGCTAGTGGTACCCAAGGCAAGAATAAATGAAGTCATAGCTGAGTATCACAATGCCTCCAGTGGAGGGCATTTGGGAATCACCAAAACCATCGAGAAAATAAAGAAACGATTTTATTGGGTTGGATGCCATGACCATGTCGCTGATTGGATTCGGAAGTGTAAGCAATGTGCAATGGCCAAAGGTCCCACTAAGAAAAGTCGAGGTAAGATGCACCAATACACCGTGGGTGCTCCATTTGAGCGAATTGCTATGGACATAGCTGGGCCATTTCCAATAAGCAACGCAGGAAACAAGTATGTTCTGGTGGTTATAGATTACTTCAGTAAATGGCCTGAAGTATACCCCATTCCAAATCAGGAAGCTAGTACAGTTGCGGATGTATTCGTCAACCAATGGGTTACTCGTTTTGGTGTACCGATGGAGTTACACTCAGACCAAGGTCGAAATTTCGAATCAGTTGTATTCCAAGAGATATGCCGTATGCTGGGTATATACAAAACTCGTACAACACCTTTGCATCCACAATCTGATGGCATGGTAGAACGATTTAACCGTACCTTGGAGGAATATTTGAGAAAAGTCGTAGATAAATACCAAAGAGACTGGGATGTACATATACCAATGTTCCTCATGGCATATCGATGCGCACAACATGATACGACGGCTACTACACCGGCAATGGCAATTTTTGGAAACGAGTTAAGACTGCCAGCTGATTTAAAATTTGGAGTCGTAACACCAACGAGATTAACCGAAGGTAATTATACTAGCGAAAAGCGGGAACAGTTGGATGAAGTACATCGGTTCATCAGAGAGCGGTCGCAGATGATAAGCGATAAGATGAAGGCCAGGTATGACTTGAAAGCAAATTCAAAAGGGTTCTATGAAGGAGAGCTTGTAATGCTTCATAATCCACAACGAAAGAAAGGCCTGTCTCCTAAACTACAGACTCATTGGGAAGGACCATATGAGATTATAGCAAAGATAAATGACGTAGTGTATCGCATTCAACGTGCCTGGAATAAAAGAGCAAAGTTTAAAGTAGTGCACTTGGAGCGACTTGCGCCATATCGAGGGGAAGTATAAAAACTTGTTCGGGACGAACAAGGTTAAGAGGAGGGCAGTGTAACGAGTATCGATAGTTGATTACTCATCACTATTGTGACTGACTCTATTGGCAGCATCGAAACGAATGTCAACAAAAAGAAATAAGCGATAACCAGAACAAGCCAACGAGAAAGGAAGAGAAGAATCTCGATAAATGAAGATTCTGGGGTGTTGCCAACAGAGTATAAATAGAGCCAGTGTTGAGAATTGACAATCAATCTACTTCCGAACGTGATTGCGAAAACATTGATACAGAGGCAAAAGTTGCAAGTACATTTAAGTGTTATAGTAAATAGTTGATTGTAAACAGTGTTGATTGTAAATAGAGATTATTAAATAAATTGTTGCTGTATATAGTTGTACAAAATAAGTGTTGCAGTTATCATTAACAGAATCCAGTGATCGAACAAGGTAATTCAAATAGAATTAAACGTTCACAGAATAAAAACGTAACAATATGTACAATGCAAATAGAACTTGCACCGTTACGTTACCGGTAATTATTTTGCTATTTGTTATATTACCAGACCACCAGACTGCCGCGTGTACCTGCCGTCGAAACGAACACAAAAAATAAATAAATAAATGGATACTGCCTGCGAGTCGCGTAATTTGAAAGAAATAAATATACTAGAGCACTTAAAATACTTGGAGGGCGATCTCTTCGTTTTAAGTGAATGAGATTATAATGGTGAAAAAAATATCATCATGGGCACGCCAAATTCATTGAAAGAATTAGAAAAGTCACAGTGCTGGGTGATGGGTGGAATATTTTATGTTGTACCGGTTTAATTGATGATCAATTTGTGCCTCTAGTTTTCTGCCTTATGAGCAAAAAATCCAAACAGGCATATATCGAGTTCTTCCACCAATTGTTTAATTTCTATCTCATAATATTAATTTAAATCTAAAAAGAGTAATTACGGATTTTGAGCAAACCATCTCATCTGTGGCAAAAGAGTATTTTCCTGCTACCCAGTATAGGGGATGTTTATACCATTTCGGCCATATCATTTGAAGACGTATTCAAAAAGGACTTGTCGAAAAATACGGCGATGATGGAGCTTAGCAATCCGTATGCTGAAAAGTTTGTCATTTGTACCTCCAGAAAGTGTGTCAGATTACTATAATGAACTAAATGCTAGCTCGACAGATATCGATTTTAAAAAAATTTGTGTTGGGTTAAAAAAATTATATTAGCGGAAATACAAAGTCGGGCGCCCCTAAATATAACCCTAAATTTTGGTGTGTTTCGGATTCATTTAAATACAATTTTCCGCGCACTCAGAACTCTATTGAGGCTTGGCACCGTAGGTTCAAATTAATTGTAGGAAAAAAATTGTGGTGTATATGAAATTATAAAATAGTTAGGGGAAGAGATGATTGAAATAAAAACAAACATAGAAAAGCTAAAATCAGGCGCAGGTATACGCAAAAATAAAAAAATTTGGAGCGTGTTAAGAAAATTAAAAAAGTTGTTAAACATCGCGCTGATTTAGATATAATAACATAATTGAGATCTATATCCCACAATACTTCACTTTGCAATTAAAATGTGTATTTGTCCATTCGTATTAATTTTCATTTACCTTGAATGTATTTCTCACAGAAAATGGGGATTTTGTATTTGGGGATTTCGTGTTTCAGGATTTTGATTTTGAGTATCTTGTGGTACACCCATAAAAATATCATTTTAAAAGTCAAGAATATAGTTTGAAATCTTACCAGGTCCTGATAAATATGACTGCTAACTTGATCATCGGTTGCAATCCCTCTACATTGACGTGTGATAAATTATAAACTGATCCAATTGGTCAATTGACCCAACTAACCCATTAAAAATGTTATTGTTTTTAAAGAGCTTTAATTTTATTTGTGGATACATTTTAATTACGAAGATAGAATCTAGCAAACTGAATATAATTTCTTTAGGAGTTAATTCAGCGTCAGAGTCATATATAGGACAATTATAATTTTGAGAACTTTTCAATAAGCTATCATTTTTAAAAATTGGATAATTAACAACAACAGCTATGATAAAAAATTATGATTTTCGCAATTCTAAAATGGTTACGAAAATTTTGTTTTGCCCTTAGGACCCTTCTGTCAAGCTATGGGTGAAAATTTGAAATTTTTATGTGATCCGCCCTAATCTACAATGCTTTTAAGATAAAGTAAATAGTCACGTTTATGTACTTTTGGCCAAGGATGCGTATAATGTGCATGTACATGTTCTGCTTGTATCTGTTCATCTCTTTATATATTCAGTATACCAATTGCCGCCACATTTGATATTTTATGACTTGATTATAAATTTACTGGATTTCGTAAACAAAAAAAATAAAAAAAGAAATTCATTTGGTAGGCAAAAAAAAACAAGCATAAATATTCTGAATGAAAACAAAAGGGTGCTGTGGATATTTGCTAAGGTTTTGTATAAAGTAGTATACATAGTATACATAGTTTTGCATAAATATTAAATACATACACAGAAAGTAAAACGTGTGCTAAATTATCACGTGAACTTGATCCACTGTACAATATTAAGGCATTAAATCTACTGGCCTCTGAGGAGAGGCCGATTGCAGTAAAACATTGCGTGCAGGAGCTACAGAAGCTGCTGTGGAGCAGTATAGAAATAACAGAAGCACGAAGAGGCGTCTTTTCTGATCTAAGAAGGGAGTGTAAGAAAGACGCGAGTACAATGAGATAGAGTTGTGTGGCAACAGGGATGAGACACAAAAACCACAACCTTCTTCCTGTGGTGACGCAAAATGGGAATTTCGTTACTGATATTCAATGTGTACTGAGTATATGGCGGGAATACGTCTCCAACTGACTATATGAACAATGCCACCAGTGGAAGATATTGGTAAAAAGAGCCATAATGAACTTGAAGGACAACAATACAAAGCTTATGATGTCCCGCCTGCCAAGTTGTTTATTTCTGGAGGCGACAAAATGTTTGCCTGATTGCACCAATACATAAGCAGAATATGTTCCAACGGAAAATTGCCGATTATTGCAGTCAGGGAAGCCAACGGCAATGGCTGGAAAGGATTTTTGAAATCAATTGGGACCATCTCAACGTCTATCAGACTCAACAAAGTTTTCGTTAAGGAACATAACAACCCAACTTACCTGAAAAACGGAGATTGTATATGGATTTTCATGGAAATCGAAGTGATGGCGTTGTGTACCACTTTTCGACATTCCATACGAACAGCCTCTGCCACGAGAAATCGAACCATTTCCACACTATTTAGCTAAGGATGCAGCTTTTCCATTACAGCGTTATTTAATGCAACCATATTCGGGTAGAGAAATAGCGTTTGGAATACTTGCGGCCAAATGCAGAATTTTGTGAACGACGATATCCATGATTCCGAAAACTGCAAAACAAATAGTGTAACCTGGTATTGTCTTACATAATTGTATTAAGCTTTCGACTCCAAATTATGTAGGAAGCGATTTTGTTGATCACTACGAAGTGGATGCTACCACCGCTGCCGCATGGCGAAAGGAGATAATTCCATTACCCTCAACAAGTAGGATTTCATCAAACCGATGTAGTTCAAATAAGAAAAGTATTTATTAATAAATTCACTGAGGCGTACCATAGTCAAAATTAGGTAGACATTTTTTTCTTTTTCTTTATTTTAAACGTACAAAATACTACATATTTGTAAAACATAAATTAAATTCAGTTGATGTTCCAATAAGTCTTTTAAACTCAATACTTTTTGTTAAAGTATTACTTGTTAATACAAAACATTTTTTTGCTTAAGGTAAATATTACATTTACATTATATACATATTTATTTATATCACAATACAGTTGTTACAAACAATATACTTTTTAAGCTTTTTAAATCTATTAGTTTTTTTTTTAAGGTACATAAGTATGACATATTTGTAAAAAATAAATTTAATTCAGCTTATATTTCATTAATACCATATTTTAAATATAGAGGGATTATTTAAGAGCCTTCAGACTTGATTAAAAAAAAATGATATGTATGAAATCTGTGTTTGAGTCGATAGAACGATCTTATACGATAGTTCAATGTTTAAAGATGATTTCATGTAAATGTTGACCGCGGCTGCGCCTCAAATGGTTCATACGCTGGGTCAAATTTTGGCATACTCACTCCTACATATCGGCCGGTATCTCACGAATACATTCCTCAATATTGGCTCCCAGTGCGTCAACCGTTGCGGGCTTGTCTCTATAGACATGAATCTTAACATAGCCCCACAAAAAATAGTTTAAAGACGTTAAATCGCACGATCTGGGCGGTCAATTGACCGGCCCCAAACGTGAAATAAACTATTCACCGAATTCACCTCTTAATTGCGCCATTGTTTGACGTGCTGACGGCACCATCTTGTTGAAACTACATGTCAGCCAAGTGCAGTTCTTCCATTTTGGGGAAAAAAAGTTTGTAATCATCGCACGGCAGCGCTCGCCATTCACAGTAACGTTCCTGCCTTCTTTGAAAAAGTACGGTCCAATGATGCCACCGGTCCATAATCCACACCAAACAGTGCATTTTCGGGATGTATTGGCAGTTCTTGCAATACTTTTGGCTGCTCTTCACACCAAATATGGCAATTTTGATTGTTCACGTATCCATTCAACCAGAAATGAGCTAACCATAAAATGGAACAAGTGCACGATGCACTTTTTTAACCGAGCATGAATTTTGATAATAAAATTCAATAATCTGCAAGCTTTGTTCGTTTGTAAGTCGATTCATGGTTTAATTATAGACCAAACTGAACATGTTTGTCAGTATCTTGTTACACGAAAACAGGTGAGCTGCCAAAAACAGTGTTGTCAAAAATTATCACGTATAGAAATCATTCACTGACTTTTTTGCTGAAATTATTTATACAGAGCATGGGCGTATTGAAGTTCGTGCATTTTAAAATCTAAGCGACTCTCTTCAGGGTCTTTTCAAACACTTTTCCAATCGCACCCAAGAAATTGTCAATAGTATTTGTTTTATATGAGTGCCGTAGTGCAGTGGTTTGTGCGTTGGCCTCCTGATCTGTAAGTCGTGGGTTAATTCTCAGGCTGAAGCACAACTTTAATATCGACTTTTCTTTCGAACGGTATCCACCTGTCGGCAAGCAATTGGATATTCTTTCGGCAATTTGCCATTAAAAAGTGTCTTAAAGTGGTCTGTGACTTAGCTCAGAAAAAGTGATGTCACAAGGGCTCTGCCGTTAGGAATCGAATAATATAAGCAGCCTTCTAATACTGTTCAAAGATTAACACTCACAACATTGCTGGAAGAGAAGCTTGACCAAAAAGCCCTTCGTTGCTTATAAGTTACACATATATATTATACCCTGCATAATGTATGTGCTATGTATGTATGTATGTTCTTTTCGGTCAGATGTTTGTAACCACTTGAAGGAATCTTCGGATATATAGAAAATTATATATATTCGTGATCAACGTCGCTTAAATTTTCGATTTAACGATGTCCACCCGTCTGTCTGTCACCTGGCTGGTTCGCACGATAACTTGAGCAAATATTGAGATATTTTGACGAAATTTAGCATAAGTAAGCTATGATCCAAGGGTACGGAGGGGATTGATATTGGGCATGATCAGTCAATAGCCACGCCCACACCAAGCATTCAAAGCGACTAACCTCGGAATTTTCAAAATCTTTTACTTGCTATAACTCACTTAATATACCATCCGGGATAACAATATTTGGCACATAGAGTTATATTGTATTGCTGAATATCTTTCCCAAAAATGTACGAGCCACACCAACTTTTTATTGTAGCTCCCATACAAAGTGTCTGTACTTCTTTTAAATTGAAACAGCTGTAACTCTACAATCTTCTGTCTAGAATAAACATAATTGACGCTTAGATTAATGTGGTAGTCGGCAATAATCTGGTAAAAAATCAGCGTGCCACTCCTACTTGTTATTGGGGCTCCGATACAAAGTTGAGGAAATTAAACAAAAATGTTAAGCGCCATAACTTATAGACTATTCTGCGTAGAACAATCAGATTTAAGGTGTGGATTGGTATTTTAAGAGCAAATAGGCTCGAGGAAATGGGCGCGCCACGCCCACTGTTTATAGTAGCCCCCATACAAAATGACTGAAATTCTTTTAAATTGAAACACCTGTAACTTCTGCATCCTTTCGTCTAGAACAATCATAATAATACATAATTAATCATAATTAATACTTAGGTAGTCAGAAATAATCTGGCAAAAAATCAGGGTACAGTCGCGAAAATTATAAAAAATTTAAACTGCTATAACTTAGGAACTGTTCAGCGTAGGACAACCAAATTTAAGGTGTGAATTAATATTGCTAAATTAATTATATTCACAAGAAAGAAGTAAGCCACGCCTACTTCTTAATAATTCGCTTAATAATTCTTAATAATTCTTCATAATTCGTAGTTCCCATATCTAGTTCCCGTAGTTCCCGTATATATATATATATATATATATATATATATATATATATATATATATATATATATATATATATATATATATATATATATATATATATATATATATATATATATATATATATATATATATATATATATATATATATATATATATATATATATATTTGTGTTTTTTTCTCATATAATTCGAGTAACGTTGTATGGATGAATGGGAGTGCTGATAATATTCTTTGAAAAGAGGCTCAATTCAGATACAGTATCGTCAAAGACAAGCAACTATTGGACCCGACACTGTACATACAGCCAATAAACGACATTCACCTAGAGAAAATAATCTCATAAAATTCAAAACTACTGAGTTGTCCAGTAGTTCCGAAAGTAAATATAAATACCAGTAAACTAGTAAACATCATCAGTGATTTCATACAACATACATTTTTCCTCGTATAATCATGTCTATTTTCGTGCCAGAAAAAGAGCATATGCGGGAAACTCTATTTTTTTGCTTCAATTTAAAGAAATCTGCTGCTGAGTCGCATCGAATGCTTGTGGAGGAGTGCGCTATCGGAAACCATTTGCAGAGACTGGTTTCGTCGGTTCAAAAAAGGCCATTTTGACTTGAGTGAGAGGAAGCGTGAAAATAGACCCAGAAAAATTGAGGACCATGATTTGCAGGCTTTTTTGGATGAGAACGACACCCAATCGCAAAAAATGCTTGCCGAACAGTTAGGTGTTACTCAACAAGCCATTTCCATACGTTTACGAGCCATGGGGAAGGTTAAAAAATTTGGAAAATTGATACCCCATGAATTGAACGATAGGCAGATTGAGCGACGCCAAAACACATGCGAAATCTTGCTTGCTAGACAAAAACGAAAGTCATTCCTGCATCTTGTGGTGACTTGCAGTGAATAGTGGATACACTTTGAGAATCCTAAACGAAAAAAATTGTGGGTCGATCCCGGCCAACCAGCAACTTCTCTCCAAGACCAAATCGCTTTGGTCGCAAGACGATGTTGTGCGTTTGGTGGGATCAGCAGGGTGTCATCCACTAAGAGCTGTTGAAACCTGGTGAAACTGTCAATGCTCACCGCTACCATCAACAACTTGTGAAATTGCGCCGTGCTTTGGGTGAAAAAAGGCCTGGTTATGAATAAAGGCATGAGAATCTGATTTTTTTCCACGGCAACGCCCCATCGCACACGTTAAAACTGGTCCAAAACTACTTGGACACACTCAATTGGGAGGTGCTACCTCATCCCGCTTATTCACCAGACCTGGCCCCTTCTGACCATCACCTGTTTTCGTCGATGGGTCACGCGCTCACCGAACAGAACTTCGATTCGTATGAAGACGTCAGAAAATGGCTTGACTAGTGGCTTGCCTCGAAAAATGAGGAATTTTTTTGACACGGTATACACAAATTGCCCGAGAGATGGAAATAATGTATAGCTAGTGAGGGTAAATACTTTGAATAATTTAATGTTTGTCTTTCTATGAAAAGAAATGTGTTTTTTTTACCGAAAAACAGCGGATTTAAGCTTGTACACCTGGTAAAACACAATTCTGATTAGAATTTCAAACAAATTTTAATTTGTATATAATGTTTGGAGCTTATCATTATGTATGAAATACAACATAATTTCAATGTCCTCCATGGGACCTCTTACAGCAATTGATTTGATTGAGTTATATGTGATGAAATTCGAAATAAAAGTCACTCGTTTTCAATTGTCCAAAAAAAAAAAAAAATATTTAACATATTTTTAAGATTGTAGGTAAAAGATAATTTTATGGTGAAATTATAATATTGATAATATTGATAAAATCAGACGATAAATGTAGAAGTTAGGAAGCATTAAGTGAACATAACAAATTAAGTTGTACAAAAACTCGTTTATCTATGCAATGTAAGTGCATATAAATATAAAGCTATCGAACTGAAACTTAGTACGTAAGATTTTAACAGAGAACTAATATATCTGAAAACAAAAAAATCTCCCATACAAAAGTATAACTTGGTTTTCAACCGATCCCGCCTATTATCGAGTTTGTTCATTTTTGTGGCCAATTTAATCGTGACACTTAAAATGTGAAAACATGTCTACAATGATTTTCTATCGGTTGCGCCCACTTCAAATTAATTTATATTTATGCATAAGTGACCTCATCTATTTAGTTTCAAGTCGATGTCTTTACATTTTCGTTCGCAAAGTATGAAAACACATATATATGGAAGCATACTTTTGTTTGGGGAGATAGGTGTGGTTTTCACCCGATTCCGCCCATTTTCAGATAAAGGGTTATCCATTTCGTGGTTTCAAAAGTATAGTGCTAGAATTCGACATCTGTCAAACTAAGTTGTTAAAACAATTTTTCTTTTTCAGTTCAAAGTCTGACATTTGCGAAAATGGATCGCTTAACTATCGCACAACGCATTAAAATTGTAAAAACCTACTACAAAAATGGTGATTCTGCCACAGCCACATATCGTGCTTTAAGAGGAGTTTATGGTTTACATAATCGTCCAACTACGCAAGCAATTGGCGAAATTGTGAAGAAATATGAAGAGACTGGATCGGTTACAGATATTGTAAGGCCTGTGCATCATCGTTTCGCTCGTACCACCGAAAATATCGCTGCTGTAAGTGAAAGTGTTGCCGAAGACCCGAATGTGTCGATTCCTCGTCGTTCTCAGGAATTAGGACTGTCTTACGGCACATTATGGCGTATTTTGCATTTGGATCTACACCTACATCCATATAAAATCCAGCTCACACAACAACTGAAGCAAGCAGACCATTCACAACGTCGTAGATACGTCGAATGGCTGCTTGAACAACAGGCGGCGGACGGCGTTTTTTCGAACAAAATTTTCTTCAGCGACGAAGCACATTTCTCACTCGGTGGGTATGTTAACAAACAAAATTGTCGTATTTGGGGTTCTGAGAATCCTCAAGTAATTGAAGAGAGGCCACTACATCCACAAAAAGTCACTGCTTGGTGCGCTCTTTGGTCCGGAGGTGTGATTGGTCCTTACTTCTTCGAAAACGACGATGGAACGACTGTCACCGTCAATTCGCAGCGTTATGGTCATATGATAACCGACTTTTTTTTGCCTGCTATTGAAGAAGACGACTTAGAGAATATGTGGTTTCAACAAGACGGTGCCACATGCCACACAACTCGAGCGAATATGGCTTTATTGCAAGAGAAATTTTCTGGCCGCGTAATTTCTCGTCGTGGCGATATCAAGTGGCCACCAAGATCATGCGATTTGACACCGCTTGACTTTTTTTGTGGGGCTACGCGAAAGACCGTGTTTATGCAGATAAACCTTTAACTCTTGAGCACCTAATAATCAACATTCGTCACGTTATGGCTGAGATACCGCCCAATATGTGTCAAAAAGTGGTCGAAAATTACCTCAAAAGAATCGATGCTTGCAACAATTCGCGTGGTGGTCATTTAAATGATGTAATATTTCACACGTAATGTCAGCGTTCAAACTTTATAATAAAAAAGAAATATCATGATAAAAAATATTTTATATGTGTTTTATTTACATTTACTTTTGAAACCGCAAAATGGATAACCCTTTATATTAGTTACCTGCTAAAGCAAACCTTACATGCTAAGTTTCAGTTTAATAGCTTTATATTTATATGCTTTATATTGTATATACCAACTAGTTTGTGTCTAAAATCTAATTTGCCTATCTTCACTTAATGCTTTCTAGCTCCTATATTTCTCGTTTTTAGATTTTCATCGAATATAGCTAAGTTAAATTTGATCTGATTCACACGAACTGTACATCATCATGTTATTTCATCGACCTAAATTTAGTCAAGAAAATATACTTTTTTAGGCACTTTTTCCCTGTCGAGTAGTGCATTTTTACCTGACAGATACTAACGATCTTTTTAAAAACACATAAATTAAAATAGTTTGTGTTACGAATTACGCAACTTACATTGTAGCATCGCATGACCGCAATATCCAATTATTCTTAGAGAAGAACTTGAATAAATACTAATTCGTACGACACATGAGACCATAAATTAACAACATACGTAAACATTTTTAAACATTTTATCACTACTAAAAATTCATTAATGGAAAGTAAAAAAAGTATAGTTTCATTACTCATTAGAAATACCGAATGCATTTCTAAGAATTATTCTTAGATATAGCTCTACAAGTAAAATTATCAGAAGGAAGTATACTAAAAAAAAAAAAAATATATAAATATGTCGCACACACTTATACACAACGAAGAAACCTTTGGCTGAACTTCTCTTCCACCACCGTTGTGCGTGTAAATTGTTTGACAGTATAAGAAGAAATCTACATATATGTATTAGCCGGTTCCAAAAGGCATAACCCTTGTGACATCACTACTTCTGGGCTTTGTCACAGAGCTCTTTTAGAAGCGTTTTCAATCAAATTATTACTGCAGGAAGAATTGGGTACCGTTTGAAACAAAAATCGTTTCGATATTAAAATTGTGTTACAGCCGGTGATTGAACCCACGACCTACAGATCAGAAGGCCAGCGCACTAATTTTATTTTCAAAAAGTTATTCTGTTCGCGAAGATCATAGAGTCATTTGTCCATTTTATGGTTGGCATAATTTCTAGTTGAACTGTTTCCTTAATAAACAAAATTGCCGTATATGGAGCGAAGAGAATCCTCAAGCTGTCATTGAATCACCATTACATCCATTGACTATTTAGTGTGGTTTACACGCTGGCGGCATCATCGGTCCGTATTTCTTTCTTTGGCGAGCGTTATCGAGCCATGCTAACTTTGTTTCCACAAATTGATCAGCTAAACATCGACGACATTTGGTTTCAACAAAATGGGAGTTATTGTAAAATGAATTTGGCGACAATTTTCTTTCCAGAGGCGGTCCTGTTTATTGGTCTCCTTTTACGTGCGATTTAACTACTTTTTATGGGGCCATGTTAAGTCACTGATTTATGCCGACAAACCAGACGTAATACGGCCAGATTTTTTGGAAAAGGTGGTCAAAAAGTGGACTGATGGACTGGAGCATGTAACTTGTAGCCGTGGTGGACATATGCCCAAAAACATATTTAAAAAACAAATGGCACGAAATTACCAAACAGATTAAAGTAATAAAATTTCATTCCAATAATATTTCTCTCTTTTATTTGGGTTCAAAGTTCTCAAGTTCTTAAAAAAAAGCACCCGATATAAACGAAATTGTTGGTTTCCCCTATTTTCTTAAATAAATTATTCTCATCTAACGCAAAAAAAAAATTATTTTAACTATTCTTGCTAGTTATTCACTTAGGATAATTTTTTGCTTTTGTTTTCTACTATCATAATATTCTGACATTATTTTGCACTTAAGCGGACATGCATGTACACTATATATGTACATACATAAGGCTAAATATATACGAGTATTGTACCTACAATATAAAAAATGCATATTTAAAATGACGCCTGGCTACAAGTGCTATTAAATTAAATTAGGGCAATGAAGTGATGTGAAAATCACATAAAAATGTTCAATATAACATAGTATACGATATCTATTATTCTTAATCGATCGACCACATTACCAAAGGAATTTAAACAATTTCAAGTATCAGTTAAGCATATCTGATACTATAGTGTCTAAGGCATGTATTAGCCGATTTGCAAAAGAACACTCGCTTATTTGTCAAATTGCATGCAAAGCAATAACAAAAATTAGCAACGTCGCTTATTTTAACCGAGTGCAATTGAACTCGCTTATATTTTAAGCGACCTGAGTTATAGTGTTGCAAGGTAAAAAAAACAGCACTATTGTGAGTAGGCGACTGGAGTGTGCTTGGGAAATTTCAACAACACGTCAAATTATTGTAAATATAACAAAAATAAGCAAAATAAAGCAAGTGCAAATAAATTTGGTTTTTTATACAAACGAATATATTTGCTACAGATTCCAGCGTTGCTATGCATGTAAAAGGAAAATTATATGCGAGTTGGTATTCTTTTGCAACTCGCTTACAAAAGAATGCAACTATTGTACATAAGTGCACTTTTTGTATTTTATAATTTCAAAACTTTATAATTGTGAGTGATGCTTTAAATTACAAAAAATTATACAAATTTCGTATATTGTGCATATATAATTGTTTAGGCCACCCTGTGCACTGTTTCGCATCGCTTCGTTTTGCCGTCCGAATTCGCTGCAGTCAGCCTCAACCATATGCATATTGTTTTCTTTTGTACGTTCTTACTTCGAGATTTTTCGACGACGACGATCGTAGTTTCATGGCCGCATTTTTTTTCATTTTCCCATTAATATCACTAATAAGAATTAAAACAAAATTCACATTTTTTAAAATTAACACAGTTGTAAACAAAAATATACAACACATTAAAAAGTTAAAATAGAAAAATAATAAAATAAAACAAAAAAAAAGTATTGAATTATATATGTACATTACACGAAATACACATATTGAAATTATATACATTAATGTTAATACACATATTAAAAATTAAAATTAATATTAAACTCTTATTTTGTATATGTATTTATTTAATAATATTGCCACAAAAATTAATTACTGAACACACGAGAAAAACAACGAGTTAAAGCGAAATATGCAATAATCAAAATAAACATATGACACAAATGTTGCTTAATAAATTTTTTGGTTGCATGTGTTGTAGCCACTAAATAAATAGCATATTATTTATTGACCGGATAAAGTGATCAACCAGGGTTGATTTTTATTAGAATTAAATGCTTACGGTAAAAACGTAACAATTTAAACGGTAAATATTTTGTAGAAGTTTTAAATCAATTATCATTTAACAATTTCATATTTTATCGTAACTTAAAGATAAGAATGAATAATTTTAAGTAAAAGTTTATATCTAATAAAAATGTTATTTTAATATTGTATTTATATTCAAAGCTCAAAGGGATTTAATTTAACACTAACAAGCTATACAGTTATACAGCTAGAAACGAAAATGTGGCGTCCATTCCACAAAATTATAACATTTTTCACAAAACTTCAGTAGATGCTGATGTTGTGAGTCAAGGTATGGACGCATAACTATTGCAACATATTTTCTATCATAAAATATACTAGACCCTTTGGCCTAGCTTCTCTTCCGGTACTGTTGTACGTGTTAAATTTTGGACAGTAATATTACACGGTTCCGAACGGCTGAACTCTTGTCACATCACTTTTTCGTAGCTTTGTCGCAGAGCTCTTTTAGAAGTTCTTTCATTGTAAATTGATAGTGCCGGAACAATTGCCATTATTATATTATGTAGATATTGCGTATGATTGAACATGGTTCAGTAGGCAAAATCTATAGATTTAAAATTGTATTTATATAAGATACTAGAAGATACAGAATATAATATATAGAATACGAGTCAATCAGAAAAATATTATAAGGGATCCTCACTAGGTGCTTCAGTATTTGTGAATATATATGTAGTGCAGTAAGCCTCATAAATAAACGAGATTGTAAAAGACAAATTACATCAAGGAATTTACTTTGAGGATGACTCCAAATCCAAGGTTAAGAGGGTTTTATTTTATTTATTATATCTCAGTATATTTATAAAAAGAAAATATATATAATTTATTAAAAAATAAAGTGCGTTAATACAACCGTGTAAATGCAAGAAATGTTATAAACTATTCAGTTTTTCTAATTCTTGATTTTCTTCGGAATACATTTCATAGTGCCTGTTTACATTAGATTTCCCATGAACGGTATACCCATGAACCATGTGTTCACATTAGTGCAATTGCGCCGGTTTTATTTCAACAGTGGAATTGGAATTTTGGAATAAAGTAGGGCTGTGCAATTAATCGTTGGTTCAGAAAGATTGATTAATCAAAGTATTCGATTAATCAAATATGAAATTAAGCGAATTATCATGATTTTGATAATTCAAAATGGAAATTATTCTAAAAAAAATTTCAAAATATTGATAATATTTCAAATAATTCATAAATAAAGAAAAAATAAACATGAAAATTATTGCGATTAATCAAAATTCTGATTAATCGAATAATATCAATTTTGATAAATCATACTTTTGATCAAGCGAATTGATTTGTCGAATAATTTGATTAATCAGTCTTTTTGAACAAACAATTAATCGCACAACCCTAATATAGAACGCTTCTTATTGATGTTATCGCTTCAACGTTTAAAAATTTGTGAGCATAGTTGGCATAAACGGAACACTTTGGACATAGAACGTAGGTCGTTGCGCCGATTTTTTGGATTGGATTGGATTTTCGGCGCAAAACTTCCATCACTTTCTTACTGCCTACTTTTCTACCTATCTCGTTCGCACAGTTGCGTCTGGGCAGGCTAATGTGAACAGGCACATAGAGATCGTCTTGTTAACGTAGTTAACCTCGTTCGCAAGGGGAGTACGGGAATTAGGCGTAGTTTTCATCTAATACCGTCCGTTTTTAAATATATTAGCTTTTTGCTAATCTTATGTACTAAGTTTCACATCGACGCCTTTATAATTATGTGCACTTACATCGCATATTCAAATGAGTATGTGTCTAAAATAATTTGCCTATCATCACTTAATACTACCAAGCTTCTACACTTCAAGTCTCAACTTACAGTTAAAAAATTTGCCATACAATTGTATGAAATAATGTCTTTACCATGTCAATGGATCAACTGAAAATGAGTAAGTTTCAGAAAACGTCAAATAGTATAAATTCACAATATGAATAAAATCGAAGGTTTTAATTTTGAAGCTATATGTAGCTGGCAGACTCGTGGTCAAATTTGGGGTTGAAATGTAAAATAAAAAATCTTACAGTCGGCTGGGGCCGACCAAATTATACCCTGCATATGTAGATGTATATATAAAAAGTTTGCTAGTATATCCATCCTTTTCTTCCACTACTTTGTATAGGACCTACATTAAGAAGCAGGCGTACCTCACCAATTTTGGAGGATCAATTTCTGCCTATACTACTAAACTACATAGGTTGCAATGGGTTGACTTAGGCGTATTATTTAGGAAGTTATGGGTGTTTTAATGTTTAAGATAAATCCGACACTTTGTACGGAAGCTATATAAAAAGTGGGCGTGACTGATCTCTTTCTTGTATATCTAATTAATTTTTCAATATTAATCCACAAATTAAATTTGGTTGTCCTACGCTAAATGGTTTGTAAGTTATGGAGCTTAAAAGTTTTAGTTTAATTCCCTTGACTTTGTATGGGAGACTCATGAAGGAGTGGGCGTGGCACACTGATTTTCAGCCAGATTTTTGCCGACTACGATATTAATTTAAGTGTCAATTATGGTTATTCTAGACAGAAGATTGCCGAAGTTACAGCTGTTTCAATTTAAAATTTGTATGGGGGCTACGATAAACAGTGGGCGTGGTGCTCCCATTTTCTGTGAGCCTAGTTGCTCGTACAATACTATTCCATACCTTAAATCTCGTTGTCCTACGCTAAATGGTTTGAAAGTTATGGAGCTTAAAAGTTTTAGTTTAATTCCTTTGACTTTGTATGGGAGACTCATGAAGGAGTGGACGTGGCACACTGATTTTCTGCCAGATTTTTGCCGAATACGATATTAATTTAAGTGTCAATTATGGTTATTCTAGACAGAAGATTGCCGAAGTTACAGCTGTTTCAATTTAAAATTTGTATGGGGGCTACGATAAACAGTGGGCGTGGTGAGCCTAGTTGCTCCTACAATACTAATCCATACCTTAAATCTCGTTGTCCTACGCTAAATGGTTTGTAAGTTATGGAGCTTAAAAGTTTTAGTTTAATTCCCTTGACTTTGTATGGGAGACTCATGAAGGAGTGGGCGTGGCACACTGATTTTCTGCCAGATT